>JAGFMF010011658.1:13502103-13538086 GCA_019455555.1 Galemys pyrenaicus | reverse complement strand
ACACACTACACACACACACCACACACCACACGCCACACTCACCACACACACCACACACACACACCACACTCACCACACACACACCACACTCACCATACCACACACACCACACTCACCATACTCACCACACTCACCACACTCACCACACACACACGCCACACACACACACACTCACCACACACACCACACTCACCACACACACCACACACACACTCACCACACACCACACACACACCACACACACACATATACAAGCACACACAAACACACCATACACACACTCTCACGCTGTGTGTATCTGTCTGTTCAACCTTTATGGGCACTTGGGTTATTCCAGTTTTAGATACACTGGTGATGATGCATGTCTGTACACTCTGGGGGAGATGCGCTGTGTCCCTCGAGCGCATCCTAGGAGTTGGGGTCCCAGAGCTCGCGCCTGTGCCGCTCGGTGGTCTGTGCCAGTGTTCCTGAGAGACAGACGCAGAGTCTCGGCCAGCAGTGGTGTGAGAGCAGCTGCTCGCATCCTGCCCGCACTGCCCGGCGGTGTTCTCCACTCCAGCCACTTGGCGAGCGACGCGTCTCGGTGTGGCTCTGCGTGCGTTTCTGGGTGGGTCGTGAGGAGGATCTTTGCCACTTACCTGCCTTCCAGGCGCGCGTCTGCCGTGCCTACTGCAGACCCCTGCCCACGCTGCCACCTTCCTGGCTCGTGGGATGTTCTGCTATCTGGTATAAAGCCTTCGTCGGACACGAGTGTGGAGGCCACTTTCCCAGTCTTCAACGTGCACTTTCCCAGTCTTCATCGTGGTTTTGGTGAGCGGAAGTTCTTAATGTTAATGAAGGCAGACTTGACCCTCGTGGCTTGTGGGTGGCGTTTGTGAGAACGTGTCCATCCAGTTTGCCATGTGACTGAGCAGGTGGCCCCCTGGTTAAAACCAGACTACATGTAACACCTTTGAAATGGATATGGTGGAGGGTTTTTTTAATTATAATGCTAGAAAATGCATCACAAGTCTAGTAAAGGTAACCTCTAAGCCAAATGCCTGCCGTCCCGTGGATGATTCTGACTCTGAGGGTTCAGTAATAGTGTGACGTTCCGAAGACACCAGCCATAGCCATGCGCCCCTGCAGAGTCACCCAAAGCCCCGGACCAACCTGGAAACCCCTGGTGGCGAAAAGGCAGGCTACAGACTCACCCTGTGGGGCCAATGGAAATTGTGCCCCCCTTGAAATCCTGGGGAGATCTGTCCTTCTTCATGGTGTCAGAAATGTATAACATTCTATAAAACATGCAGCAGCAATCAATAGATTTACAGCTGCATCCTCAATGAGTCTTTAAATATTTATGCCATTGCTTTACTTAAAAGTTCCTCACTAAATTATATTGCAGTGATCCTTATGCAGTCAACAAAGCACTGATTAAATAGCCAGTCCTCTGTGCCGTATTCTTGTTAGATTACATTATATAGACAGCAGCCAGGCAGCAAGCAAGCCAACCCCAGTGCAGGCAAGAGGGATCAGCCGTGGGACTCCGGCGGGTTTCTCGGGACCCCCATGAATTCGGGGCGAGGAAGTCACAGATTGGTCCACAGAAAAGGAAGCAAAAGTAAGATGCCGCGACCCTCTGGTTCAATGGCCTTATTATGCCCAGGCTTGTGACAAGGGTGTGTTACTCACAAGCAAACCAGGTTTCGGGGAGTCCCAATCACTGGGAGTGGGGGTGTGATTCAAACCCAAGTCTCCCTCGTCCATCAGCCTTCCCCTGGCCACCCCACAGGGCTCATCGCTCGAAAGGGAGCAAAGCCAGGGCTGCCGAGGACGCCTGCTCCCATGAGCGTGGTCGAGGTGGATTCGGTCGGTGTCGGTCCCACCGCAGGGACCTGAGTGCATGTGGAGGGACCAGACAGTTCTCTTGTGCTGAGTCGTGCAGTTGAGGCCGGTGTTTTTGCTGATAGATGCATGCGGACAGGCATTTCAATTTCCTTTTCACTCCTGGAGATATTATTTAGTCCGTTTCTTTGATGGCTGGTGATACACAAATCGGTTTTAATATCAATAATGTACCATTTGGAAAGCACTCAGTGTGCAGGCCCGCCAACAAAATACCCCATGTCAGGGCTGATCGAATCCAATTCGAGGAGGCTGCAGAGAGTGGAGTTTCTTAGGCAGAAGAGTAAACAGATGGTCTTTGGAAGGCGCTCGCATTCTTAAGCACTGAATTAGTTTTGGACAGAACGGAGCCGCATATGCCAGCGCTTGTTGGCCAGCGCCGTGGTAGCAGAAAGACGTCAAAACTATCGTGACACTCGAGCCTCGGGCCTGATCTGGGCCTCAGTGATCTGCTTACAAATTGCCAAGAGCCCCTTGGTTGGCACAGTAACGGGGTACCCCAAAGCTAAGAGAGCATCAGGGGCTCCTGGAGCCTAGAGCAGCTGAGCGCCACCGATGCTAGCACGGGCGCGGGGCCCCCTCCACGGGCCGGAAATCAGTGAGACCGTGGCTGCCGGCTGCCGGCCCGTCCATGGAGTCACCCCCACGGCGAGCCCGCCAGCATGCTCTCGCCTCACGCTGCCCCCGCCCACCTAGCCCCACGTTGTCAGTCCACCCAGCCAGACATCGCCCGACCCGGTGGCCCTGCCAGCCCCACACCGGACCCGTGGCCCTTAGCACCTGGCGCCTCCACGTTCGCCCCCGCGCCGCCACCTGACAGCTGAGACCCGGCTTCCCTCCCCGGCACTCCGCCCCTTCCTCAGAAAGCTCTGCAATCCCAGTAGCCAGCCTGGAGCCTGCAGTCCCAGGCATCAGTAAAGATGTGCTGCGTCACAAGTCCAGCGCCCTTTCCTGCAGCCTGAGTGCTGCTGGCCCACCCCACGCCTCCCCACACCCGCTCCCGGCCCTGAACCTCAGAGTTCTCTTGGGCCCCTCTGTTGCCCTCCCGGACCCCCGCCCTTCCAAGCCCTGGTCATCTCTCTTCCCTCATGCCCTCTTGTGTGTCATCATCCCTAAGCCAGGACTCTCAGCCTCCGCCCTCTTCCTAGTTTCTGTTTTTATTTAGGTAAATTTCCCTTGACGTCGACGGAGCTCTTCCAGGGTGTAGGTTCAGGGGCCTCGGGCGCATCCACTATGGTGCATCACCCACCTCTACTGAGTTCCAGAACATTTTTCGTCACCCTGAGGCAGGCCCTGCCCTCGTTAGCAGCCATGCTCTGTTCTGCCCCCTCCCTCATCCTGGTGACCACGAATCTACTTTCTGTCTTTATGGCTTTGCCCAGTCCGGATACGTCATGTGAAATCATACACTATGTAATCTTCAGGGCTTCTTTCACTTGGTATAATTTTTAAGATCATCATGTTATGGCATGTTGATGCTTCCACCCTTTTCATGACTGAATAATATTCCACCCAGTGACTCTACATTTTGTTTGCCCAGTCCTCTGCCGGTGGACATGTGAATTGTCTCCACCTTTGACTGTTGTGAATATTAGAAGTCCCCAAACCCTCATTTGCAGCCTAATTGGGTCACTTGATCTGCACAGATGTGGAGCCCATTCACGACTGAGGCCTGCCCTGTTGTCCTGTCACACCTGCAAATCCAGAACTGGCCCTGCTTCCTCCGCCCCTGCTGGGGTCCTCACCCTCAGTCCCCCAAGGCGGACTGAATGGACTGAATGAGTGAACTCGCTCGTTCATTTGTTCAACCCCGACAGAGGCTGCGCCCTGAGCCGGGAGCAGCAGAATGCAGCCGCCCGCAAAGAGCCTGAACGCACGCCTGAGCAGACCGTGTCTAAGGGGCGTGAGCTACACCAGCCTCCGCACCCTCCAGTCTGAGACCCAGTCAGCGTCAGGAAGGAGGCCTGCGGCCAGAGGGCACTGACCTCAGGACAAGAGGGGGTGGCAGGGCAGGGTGGGCTCTGAAGGAGGGCAGCACACGCCGCGTGGAAGGCCGCTGGCGCCAAGGGCTTGTCTCAAGGTTAGAGAATGAGGGCAGAGTTTGCCCGTTCCTGGGTAAACGGGGGGGGGGGGGGGGGGGGGGGTGAGGAAACCTTCCTTGGGGAGCAGTGGGGAGCCAGGGAAGGTGTTGAGAAGATGGCGTTTCCATAGTGATGCTTCCGGAGGACTGATGAGCAGTGGTGCGAAGCACAAACGTGGGGGCCAAGAGATGGGGAGCCACTTGCAGGCCAGATCTCCCCTGCAGGCGCATCGGGAGCCCAAGGGGCAGGGCGTGAACTTTAGGCCTGCCGGAAGGGGACCAGCACGGGCCTCCTGAGTCTGCTTGAGGCACATCACAGCAAGCATTCCTTAAGGAAACCAAAATTCAACCCCCAGGGGTGGTTATGCAAGTCTGGGGGCTCCCAGCGTGAACAGAGCTACTCCCAGCAAGCCCTCGGGGACCTGGCACTCCGTCTGGGGCAGGGATTTCAGAGGGTGGAAGTGTAGGCCTGGCTCTCCCGCAGCCTGGGTCGCGTTCGCCTCCAGCCCAGCCCGAAGAGCCTGCCTGGGCCAGGTCTCTTGCCGCCTCAGGCCCTCCCGTATCCCCAGGTCATTTCCGGGGGACTTGGCGATCTAAGGCACACTCTGGCCGCAAGAACGTTGGTGGGAGGAGGGAGGAAGAGGCTCATGACAGCAATGGAGGCCTGGAGGCCGGGCCACGAAGACCCGCACTCACCTGGGAGCAGGCTCCGCAGCCACATGAGCTAAATATTTGTTTAGCTGCTAGAAGGCGGGAGAAACTCTTTTTCTGTGAATAAGAAGCACAAGCCACTTGCTGCAGCCCGGCGGGTAGGGGGCACAGCTCGCGGGCGCTGGCCTCCCCGGAGCGCGCCCTGCCCCGCGCTCTCAGGACAGAGGGCTCCGGCCGCCGAGAGCCGCAGTCTGCTGCAGACGCGTGGGGTCCTCTCCGGCTTCACCGCCTGGCGCACAGCTCACCGCTGGCCGCTCAGGAGCCTGTGGGGCTCTAAGACGGAGATGCGGGAGAGCCCCACGGTGGACGCAGCTGCACCTCGTGCTGCGAGGCTCTCAGCCCTCGGTACCCCCAGACGGTGCGGTCCGGAGCGGCAGGGCCTCACTGTGGGGAGCCGCATGCCGGGTGAGGAGGCAGGCGGGAGGCGGCACGAAGGGTGCGGGTCCGTGAGCCTTTTCCGAACTGTGAGTCATGCGCGCGTCGGACACCTGCTCCCCACTGTCCCTGAGCCGCAGTCGGACACCGCCAGAGCTCGGAGACTGCACTCCCAGGCTCCTTTGCAGCTGGGAGAGGCTAATCAATCTCAGCCGGCCGGGCGGGAGCAGGCAAGGTCCTCACCCTGAAGGGAAGGGGCAGGCCTTCCTCCTCCCCGGTGCGCCTTCCTCCTCCCCGGTGCGCCTTCCTCCTCCCCGGTGCGCCTTCCTCCTCCCCGGTGCGTCTTCTGCGGGCCATTGTGAGGTCACGGAGGGCCGTCTTGGGCCAGGCGGACAGGACAACCTCGAGGCTGTGGAGCGTGCAGGGAGAAGGGCTGCGAGGGGCAGAGGCGAGAGCTCAGGCGTCCTGGCCAGGAGCGAGGCCACTCTCGGTGCAGCCCCTGCGCGAGGCCGGTCACACAGCCGGAGGCCGTCCTCGTGGCGCTGGTCCCTTGGGTGCTGCCTGGCGGCCCCTCCCACCCCAGTCAAGGCACCAAGGAGACACAGAGAGGGGCAAGGGCCCCTCTCCTGGGAGTCAGAACGGCTCCTTCCGAGAAGACACTTGAGCTGGGAGACCCAAAAGGTAAGAGACCTTCGAGCGCTTCTCAGTAGTTCCGGGTGCACAGGCGCCCCAAGCAGGCTGGAAGGGGGTGGCTGGACCCACCGTGGCCCCCGCAAGTCCCACGGGGAAGGAAGCACCAGGCAGTGCAGGGCGGGCCTGCTCAGGGGCTTTGCGGCAGGAAACAGAACCCCCCGCCCCCACCGAAGTCTGGGGCCCAGGGACCCCGAGCTGAAGGTAGAGGGGACCCAGGGGCTCCCCAGCAGCCCAGACCCCCAGCTCCCGGCTCTGCTCTTCCTGCCCCAGCATCCGCTTCCCTGCAAGCTGCTTCACTCCCATCCGCCTCCCTTGCCCACCTTCAGAAGGAGGAGCAGCCGCCCTCTGAGTGGCACGAACTATCTCGGAGGCGGCTGTGACCAGAGCTGAGTCCTCCGTCACCGGCAAGGGGGTGGCGCACCCCTCGCCCATCCTGCCCACCCGCCTCTGCGTCCGTGCTGACACTGCGGAGTGAGGGTGGAAGGGTGAGGTACCCCGTGCCCGAGGCTGGCTTGAAGCATCGGGCCAGGGTTCTGGAGCGGTGCCGTGGAGCAGGGGAGAATCGAGAAACGGAGAAACTTAACTGCCCGCCTCTGCTTCTCTCCCTTCTTCCATCTTAGTGGAAATGTCAGCTCCGGGGGGGCGAGGCACTGAGGACCCAGTGGGTAAACAAGGCGGCCCTCTCCCGCAGGGGAGTGCAGGCCCTTGCCTGGAGGGAATGTCAAAGGTTAAATACAGAAAAAATAACACAGTGCACAATTAGAGTCATTCATTCTCCTGCTTAAAATGGGGAGGAAAGGTCACAAATCAAATCACTGCTTTAAGGCCGAAGTCACCTGCCTCCAATGACCTCCGTCCCTGTCTGCACGCGACAAAGGCGGCCCTGTCCCTGCTCCCGTTAATTAGGAGGCCAGGGCCCTCGGAGGGCGGCGGGGACCACAGGTTAATTGTCCACTGAAGTCGCAAACTCCGGGGCTGAGGTGGCCACAGGGACCGACCAGCGTCTGCCACACGGCGAGGTGGGCAAGGTTCGAAACAAGAGGGGCAGGGGGGGCGGCTGCCGGCGTTCTCTGCCGAGACGCCCCAGCCACTGGCGCGCCTGCTCTCGGCGCTCCCAGATCAAGTGTCGTCGCTCTCTCCCTTCTCTGCGAAGCCCCTGTGTCCTAAAAGGATGGCGAGCAAAGAAGGTAGCTTTGAGGGCTCTCGGTGCCTCCCTGGCTTGAATAAGTCCAAGCTGGAGAGCCAGGCCCGCCCTCAGGTGCTGATAGCCATGCCGGAGCAGGTGAGCTGCCTGTGGCCAGGAGCCCATCTGGCCTGGATGCAGACGGGTCGCCTCTGCACCCCCGCATCTGCTCTAGGGCAGGGGCCCGGAAAGCCAGCACCGTTCTCCAGCTGACTGGTCTTGGCGCAGGCCGTCGGTCCGGTTGATGGAGCCCGCGCTGCTTACCCCGCTCAGCCTCCCAGTGCTTCCTCCTGGCCGCACTCACCCACCCGTCCTTCCGCCCCTCCCCACCTGGAGTCGGCCACCCAGAGACTTGACTCTGCTCTCCATGGCAGATGCCGCTCAGGCTCTTGAACGGTAGCAGCAAGTGGTGCTCAGCTCTCAAAACAGCCCGACTAACCCCAGAGGTGTAGCCATGAGCGTGCTTGTGATTACCGAAGGTGGAAGCCTGCGGGCCCTGGACTCCAGCCTTTGTTTGCACCTGTCACCTCTCAGCTGCCCTCGCTTGGCTCATGGACCCAACTCCTCACCAGGCAAAGACCTTCCTGTAGCTTCCGGCCTCAGAACAAACAAAGGGCCGAGGAATGACTCAGGGAATCTGACCAACACAGACACGTACTGCGAGCAGCCGAAGACAGAGCTGACAGGGCCCCGATCCAAGTCGGACGGTGTCTTCTGGAGTAGCCGCCTGAGCTGGACCGATGTTCTAGAATGGCCAAGAGTTTACTTCTCCTTAAGCAATAGCCTGGTGGCTGAGTTTGGTTTCGGGTCAAACAACGCTGGCTTGATAATGGATGTGGCGGTTTAGAGAAGTACTGTAGAGCATCCGAACCCTCTTTCCCCATGAAGCTCATGGAGTTGATCCAGAGAAGTCACTAGAACCTCTATTAATGCCATGGACGATACACACTGGTAAGTGCTAAATCCTATTTTTCAAAGAAGACACTGATTTCAACATAACTCATCTTCTTGCCCAACCTAGGAAAGGGTATTTATTTTGTCTTTAAGTGGGTGCAGTAGTGCACTCGTATACCTTTTACCTGTACAATTGTATTCATAAATTATTAACATCTTGCTGCATTTACACACTGTCTGCCTCTCCCCTTCTCCCTCATGTATAATGGATTTTTTTTGCTGAACTAATTGAGAATAAGTTGCAGAACCATGACCTGTCACCCCCTAAACAGTTCAGCACGGATTTCATGAAAACAAAGACATTCACTCACAAAACCACAGTGTAGTATCAAATCCAGAAGAGTTAACCTTGATACCAAGGCTCTCTCATAGATCCCTACTCAAATTCCCAGTTGTCCCACGAGCCTTTTCGAGCGCTGCTCTTCCGACTCGGGCCCCAGCCCACCGGCCCAGACCGCGTCAACTGCCGTGGCTCAGTTTCCACCGACCTGGACCAGATCCGCTGCCGGCTCCCTCTGGTGACGCTGACAGCTCTGGTGAGCCCGGGCAGGCCATTGTGCAGCATGTTTCTCGATTGGGACTTGCCGGATTCGTCACCAGATTCAGCCCGGGCTCTTGGGCTGAGCCCCGTATTCCCAGGTGTCCTGGCACACGAGGCATCTCACCCCCGTGAGCGGCGCCGGCTCTGATGACTGGATTAAGGCACCTAACTCCGCTTCTTAGAAAATCCTTTAGGGTCGATAAATAATGGGGGGGGGGGGATGCTCTGAGAGCTCAATGCAAAGTCCCTGCTAAGTCACGGACGGGAGAAGCACCGAGTCAGTGAGTCACCATTTCTGCCGCCGAGGAGCTCCATCTGGCTAAGACACAGGTAGATGACACACACGGCCACACGTGGCAGAGCTCCTCCTGTGAGGAGGGAGCAGGACGCGGACGGGACCACGACCTCCCTATAACGCTAAACCAAACAAAGTTAATGTGACGGTGGATGGCAGAGGCCCCAGTTAGGTGCAGGCACCAAGGGACCTAGTGTCGGATTCAAACAGAACGATTGAAAAAGGCTTCCCAGGGATGTACAAAAAATGGATGGGTGAGTATAGAGGGATAGCTGGAGGGATAGAAAGGTGATTGAGGGGGCCCCCTGGTGGCGCAGCCGGTGGAGCGCTTCACTGTGAAGCATCCGAGGCACTGCAGCGCCAGTTGGATCCTGGCCAGGGAGGGGACCCACATGGCGCAGCAGACCTCTCCTGTCTCCCTGCTGCTCCCCTCAGCAGTGTGTTTCAGTGGATCCACCTGTTCTGCTCCCCACTCTGTCTCTGGTGAATCCTCTCACCCCCCGTGACTCTGGCCTGTACCCCAGTGCTTGTATGCATAAATAAATAAATCTTTAAAAAAAAAAAGGTGATTGAGTAGGAAGACGGATGGATGGATGAG
The DNA here is from genome assembly GCA_019455555.1 of Galemys pyrenaicus. Taxonomy (NCBI): domain Eukaryota; kingdom Metazoa; phylum Chordata; class Mammalia; order Eulipotyphla; family Talpidae; genus Galemys; species Galemys pyrenaicus. The sequence goes on along the minus strand of JAGFMF010011658.1, from coordinate 13,528,769 downwards.
AGGGCACATGCGTGGAGGGGTGAGTAGTGAGTGTGCGGTTGTTGAATGGGGTTGGCGAGCTAGACCACTATAAAAAATGTGATTTAAATAATCTTCGGGGCACGTTATTTTCAAGAAGGTCCGAATAAGGACTCCTTTTCCTAGCCCCTTTCGAGTAAGAAGTGACCCCCCGAAAGCTCCCTTGCACTGGCCAATCTGTATTACTAGACACAGGCTTAGGGTCTGTGACGCACACCTGGGCCCCGAGCCACCCACAGGTTAGCACAACACGTCACAGTCAGCACACAGCTCACTGACCACAGCTGCCGCATGGAACAAGACAAGTGACGTACTTCTGGTGTGAAGCGGGGACTCTGTCAACCAAAATGTAAACGAATTGCCCCTAATTCTGCCATCCAGGGACAGAGTAATAGTTACAGATTTTGTGTGTATTTTCCATTATTTTTAATTAGCATGTGTGTTTCAGTGCAAAATGGATCATGTGGTTATGTACGACTCTGTCATCAGCTTACTTTCTATAACAACATATTCTGCATGATTGCCACTTTAGTCGACATTCTCCAGAAGCATATATGTCATTACATGAATGCACCCTGATCATCTCACCAACCCCCTTTTGTTGTTCCAATTGTTTGTTATTATAAGCGCAGCTATGGAGGAAAACTTACAACTCTATTTTTACAAACACCAGGGATTCTTTCCCTTAAAGAGATCCCTATTTCTAGAATTGCTCCACCAAAGGCGATGTGGAATCAGAGGCTTTTCTCGCGTGTCACCGGATTGTCCTCTGAAAGGATTGTGCTAATTCACACTCCCACCGGTTGAGTGAGAGAATCGTGCGTCTGGCGCACTAACCTGTCGGGTTTTTAAACAAACATAGAAGCAAGTCGCAGTGTGCGATCTGCCTCCTTTTAGGGGACAAGGAACTCTTCATTTGCTGACTGTGCTTATTGGGAGCAGTTGTCATTTCTCAAAAGAAAAGGGCTCCCCAGACCCCAAGTGCCGCGACAAGGGGCCTGGCCCCTCCTTGAGAGCAGCGGCGTGCCCACGAGAGCTGATGGCTGGTGTCGGAGGGAGCAGAGCAGAGGGACGGACGGAGGGCTGCTCTCAAATCCGCCTGCACGACTAGGTGTGAGGCAGAGCTGGGCTGGGGGTGATGCTGCACCCAGAGAACGCTGTCCACACGCCGCCCTTCTCCTGAGGGTCACCAGCGCACCCCAATCCTTTTCTCTTATAAGTGATCCCCATCACAGAGGTAATGATTTGCTCACTGAAGAAAAATCAGGACTTGGAAAGAATGGGGCAGGTACTCACCTACGGTTCCAGAACAACCACGGCAACCTTTCTCCCTTCCCTTCCCTTCCCCTTGTGTGTAGACTGGACCATGTGTGTGGCTGTAATGCTACAGCGATGCAGCAAGTGTGTCCTTGGGTTTTATTGGGTTGTTGTTTTATTCCCCATGTACCCACACACCAGAAGCACTTTTCTGTCTTCCTGCAAATTCCTAGTAAGCTTAATGGTAACAACTGTGTAATATTCCTTCAAGTGATGGGACATAGTTGATGTTTCCTCCCAGGACGCATAGTATGTTCAGTTACTAACAATGCCGTGGTTCAGATGATCGCATCCGTCCAGATCGAGTCCCTCTTTGTTAAACACCCATGACAATAATTGAGTGATTCATCTGGGGGAAGGGGCCACCTTTAAGACACCGACCCCTTGGAAACCATCAAATGAAGGCTCGAAGTCGGTCTCTGATAACTCTCTCACCACACCACCTCAAGTATTGTTCAACAAGACGTTGCCAAAATTGCCAGTATACAGTCCAGCTGGCTGAAGTACCCCCCACCCCAGGAACACACTCCTGGGATTATAAGCATCGTCTCTTCACAGCACGAGGGCAGAGGGTCGCCACTCTCTCCCTGTATATTTGCCATGGATGTGACTAGAAGAAAAAACAAACACACCCAAATCAATCTGAGATGGGCCATAGAGCCGGATGTGAATGGCAGCCAATAAAGCTTCAGAAGGAAACACAGAGTATTGCCATGACCTTGTGGCAGGCAAAGAGCCCTTAAATAGGGCATGCACACAAACTAATTATAAAATAGAAGAGCAATCATTTGGTTTTGCAGCAGTTCTGTTTATTCATTCTTTGTCAAATTTAACTCCAGGCCACAGCCTCTATCTCCCCTGGACCAGTTCTAGCAGATGAGGCAGATGTACCTAAGGAGATGAGAAATGTTCCTATGAAAAGCTGCCCCTACCCATGCAGCACTGCTTTCAGTGTGAAAAAATCGGCTGCAAAACTAAAGGTAGACACAAATGGTCAGTAAGCATAAGAAAAAAATGGCTAGTGACACCAGTGATCAAAACAGAGAAAAATAAAGCGATAACACCTTTATATCTCAAATCAAATTAGTAAGTACCAAAAATGGATATTGTGCAGCAAAATGGACAGTCTTCTTAGGCTCGCCTAATTTAATCCTTCTTTTTAACTCGGATCACATATTTGTATTCCTTTATCAACAACCACTTAGGCGTAAGTGAATGTAAACAACAATTAATATTTTCCATCCTTGAACCTTTGGCACTATTTCTGCGAGACTCCTCAGTTTTATCTTTCGATCCTTATTTTGGATTTTTCACTTTCAAACACTCTTTTTTTCAATTGGTTGTTTTTTTGATTATTCATTTCTGGTGTTTTCTGTACAATATGGTTAGAATCCCTTTGTCTTATATATGAACTGAAATATCTAATCCTATTCTGTGACTTACCTTTTCATTCTCTAAGGATTATCTTTAAGAGGCAGAAAGTCTAAGTGTTAATAAACTCCAATTAATTACTCTTTTATAATTAGTTTGTGTGTGTGTGTGTCCTATTTAAGGAATCTTTTCCTGCCCCCATGCTCGTTGCCACAGCCCCCTGTGCTTTCTTCTGGAAGCTTTGCTATGCTACCTTTCATGTTGGGTCCTATAGCCCATCTCAGATTGATGTGTGTGGTGTGAGGTAGGGGTCGATGTGCTCTGAGGCGGACAATTTCTTCGGCCTCTTGCTTCTGTGTTAGAGAATTTCTTTAGAGGTATGGCCATCCCTGCATGTCTTCACAGGCAGATACATGAGAACTAAAAGTCTGTTTGGAAACTGTGTATGTGGGGAGGGAGTGTCAACTATGAACTTCCCTGACAGTCCATCTGGAAAAACTACAGGCTAGTATCTTCCATCTCTTGTGCTGGACAAACTCCCTAAAGAAAGTCCTTCAGTCTCTTGCTGGGTGGTCCAGCCTGGGTTTCAGTGTTTCAGGGAACCAGGGAGAGCAAAACTGGGTGTCCCAGAGGACCAGCCAGTCCTGCAAGGGCGGACACCATCCTTGTCCCATCTGCATCTGCTGGCCCAGTGTAGAGTTGCTGTTTTGCCTTCTCCAGAGTATAAAGTCCAAATGTATGCAAGGTAGGGGCTGGGGGGAACTGCTCCATGACCAGCCAACCGGGGCAGGCAGGGGAGATGGGGAATCTGCCTGCTTCGCTGTCGCTCACCTGGGGCCGCCCACTCCTGCATGTTCCAAGGCTTCGGCTGTGTATACTGGGTTGGTTTCCTGCTCTCTCCCCCACCAGCTGGGGATTCAATCTTCTCAAATCTGCTAACACAGTTACCACTTGTCCATCTGTTTCCCAGATTCCCCGATGGTGCTGCTGTTCTCCTCGCATGTTCTTACAAGTTTGTGTCTTAAAAAAATCTCCTTACGGTAGTTGGGGGGAGGAGGAGCAAACCTAGCGTGTTGGATTTGCCATCTTCGCCTGGAAGGTGATGTAAACTTTTCAGAAAAAGAAAGCAATTAGCAATGTGTATTAGAGAACTTTAAGTGTTCATGCTCTTTAATTCCACTTCTAGACTTCTAAGAGTTTGTCTTAAAGACGTCATCAGAAATACAGACAAAAGGTTTTATTTTGGTGTTCACCACAGTGTTGTTTATAAGGCCGAAAAACTGAAAACAGACAATAGAGAGGTGGTTTTGAAAATGACAGTACATCCTTACGATGAAGTATCAAAAGCCATCAGACCTACTGTTATAAAGACTACGTAGTGACGGGAAATGCCGCAAACACAATCAGGAAGTGCTGAAAGGGTACGAAGCTCCATGTTCCATTTCTTCCCAATTCTACAGAGCGGGAACGAGATAAATGAAGAGAAGGGCGACCCCCCCCCCCAAAGAAGGAAGAGGGAGAAGGAAGGACAGACTGGAAAAGAAGGACAAAATAGGACTACCAAATTCTGAACCAAAGTCATCTTTAAACATGTATTATTGCTGGGATCAGAAAAACAAACTTATTTTGCAATTTTCAGTCGGCCCTTGTCCTGCTCAGCTCCCGGCACCCTCCTCGCTCCCAAAGGCCGCACTTTGCCTGGGGGGCCTCAGCGTCATACTCGGGAAGTCCCCCGACTGGAACAACCGTCTGTATTTTCCAAGCGGCTCCTCCTTGCCCGCCCACCCCTTCAAGCATCCTCCCCCCTCAGGTCCCTGTCCACGCCAGACTGACCCGGGGTACGTCCTCTGGTCCCCAAACACCCATGGACTGCCCGCGCCCTCAGAACCGCCAAGAGGCCCCGGAGCTGGCCGGTGCGGGCTGACCGCCACGTGCCAGTGCAGCCAGCGCAGAGCAGAGCAGAGCCCCACTGGCGGTCACCGTCAGCACAGGGGATGAGAGGGACGGGCCAGGGCCCCCCTCCCAGGGCCGCCGTCCATTCGCGCCGGCCGCGAGTTCCACAAGGACGAGGCCAGACGCTGGAGCGACAAGGCGGGATCCCAGACTCTGTGCAGCTCTGGCGGCACCTACCAAGTCCCACTTCCCGCGATTAAGATGAGCGCGGCCGCAAACATCTGTAGATGTCACCAGCCCATCTCAGAGAGAAACGGCAAGCCCCAGGCTGCAGCTGCGGTTGACAAGACCAGCTCAAAACACAGCTCTCGGTGATAATTATCATTATTTAACATCACCCCACAAGGAACCATTAGAGGAACAGGGCTTGAAATTAGAGTCAAACGATCCCCCTTCCCCTCAATCTACACATCCGAGACCCCAGCAGCACAGCGAGCGGGCTGGGAAGGCTGTGCTCGGTGATACTGTAATTATTTCTGACTCTGTCCCCAACCCCAAAATACCATCTTGTCACATGGCCTGTCATTTTTGCCTGGCTCGGTCTATCATAACTTGTCATATTTTCCCAGCTTTTATTGCAGTTGTCATGAAGCTCGTGTATTCCTGGTAGGATAATGGCTTACACTAGAAGATTCTTTTTAAAAGTTGCTGGAACTTTGTCCTGCCTTTGCTCCTACCAAGGCTTGGGGGCGGTTCTCCCCCCAGGGGACCCCCCAGGCCACGGGGTTCCTCTAGGGCGTGGCCACTTGACCAGCCTGTCCACAGCCCCGCACTAGCGGCCACAGGACACTTGAGGCTACTTTGGAGGGCGCAAGACAGCCTGGCCTGCTGACCACACTCTGGACCACCAGACCTGGCCACACACCCTGGAGTGATCCTGCCCCTCTGTGGACTGTGGGGTGACTCGAGCCCCCCCCCCCCGTAATGCATCAGACTCTCCTGCTGGGGAAGCTTTGCTTTCCCTGTGGGATCGCAGGCAGGGCCCTGCCTTCCCAAGCCCAGGAGCGCCTGGCTCTGCTCGGCTCGGAGGCTGAGCCCTGGCTGAGTGCAGCTCTCGGGAGGGAGACCAGCTGTCCAGGGCTGGCCCGCGCCCAGCACGGCGCCACGAGCTGTGCCCGCAGCTCTGCTTCCACCGCTCTTCCCACGCCCGCCAACTCCCTGGCTTCTGCCTGTCCCACGCCGGGTCTCCAGTCTTCCCACCGACTGGGTATTTTTCCAACAAACCCCCTTTCGCTTCAGTGCAGGCAGTCTCTGTTGCTGGCAGACCTGTGCCCCGGCCAAACCACTGTTCTGTCCTTTTCCCAGACTCCTCAGGGGCTGATGAATCCGGAACCGAGAACAGCTGTGGCCAAGCTCTCCACCAGGGCCAGAACTGCAGGCGCGCTCCCTGGACGAGCACCCCTCCTCAGGAGCCCCCAGGTCTCCGACCTCCTTCCCCGGTCTCACCAGAGCCGCTCTCTGCAGGCAGACCCCTCGAGTCGCTTCCCCTGCCCAGGATGACCATGTGTCGGGGGAGGGGGGAACCACCTGCCTCGTGGAGCTGTCCCTCAGGCCCCAAGGGAACAAACTGCCGCACCCAGCCTAGCCTGAGACACGCCCCCTCCCGGGCACTTGGCACCTCCACCTCCCGCACAGCTCTGTGCTTGTGGCCTTAAACGTCCCAGCAGGAGCAATGTGTCAGCAAACCATTGGGGGAGCCAGCATCTCCCGCTGTTGTCCCGCTGCCAGCCACGCAGGCGTGCAGCGACTGGCCGCCCTGCACGGGCCCAGCAGGACTCTGACGCAGCCCGAAGCGGCCGGACCGCCGCCGAGCGCACGGCCGTCTGGGGAGAACGGTGCTCGCCTCGCTCACCTTCTCCGGCAGACCTGGGCTGTTTTCCATGAAATGTCAAGTTCTGTAGCCCATCCTGATGGGAAAAGCCAGGCTTTCCCTGCCGGTGAAGGCATCTTATTAAAAAGATGGACAGATTCAATAATAGAGACTTAAAAAGTGGTTTAGGTTCAGCAGCACCTGGGAAACGGCAGCAGCGCCCGCAGGATAAAGCGCAGAGGGCTCGGCCAAGCTTTCGGCCTCCTCTGCACCCCCACACACTGGCATGTCCATGCACGTGTGGGCACACGCTTACAAGCGCAGTGTGTCATGCACGCACGTGGGCACACATACGCTCACGCATGTGCGTCCACAGCCTGCACCCAGTCGCCTCACAGCAGGACTGCCACTCCCCCCACACCCTCCTCCCTCTGCCACCGCTTATTTCCCTCTGAAGTGCCCTCTCCCACAGCCACCCGCAGCGTTCTCCGGGCCCTTCAAGACCCGTCAACCCACCCCGGCAAGAAGCCTTCCCCAGGCTGCCCCCTCCCCGGGCCTCCTGGGATGCTGTGATGCCCGCGGCAGCCCGGGCCACTTGCGGGGCTGGGGCTGTGAGCGCGCCCGGTCCCCGTTCCCAGGGAGGGGACAAGCAGCTCTCCTTCACATCTCGTCTGCAGAGCGGGCGGAGCCCAGGCGCAGGGCTGCCGCGAGGAGCGGGGCGCTTCATACCACGCCTGACGTGGAGCCAGTGTTCTCGGGGCTGCTGGGCCTGCAGAGAGCCCCACACAGGGCCCAGGGCCCGTCCCAAAGTCACAGAGCCATGGCTGAGCCTGGGCCTCGCCCGCCTCTGGCTGGTCTGGAGTCTGTTCCTCCTGCCCCGGCCCCAGCCTGGACAAAGACCCCCTGTAGGGTCAGAGCAATCTGGTCTTTCCACCCTCCCCCCACTGTGATGATGGACACCTGCGGTGCTGCGCGCATTCCAGGGTGGGCATGCGCAAGTGGGCGCACCTGAGTTGGACACGGGCTTAAATGGGCGGCGTCAGGAAGACGCCAGGACCGACAGAACCCACAGGACCGACCAACAGGACCAGCAGTACAGACCAAAGAGCAGCAGCAGCAGCAGCGGAGAGAGAGAAAAGAAGCAGCTGAGGTGAGATGCGCCGGGCCCCTGCCTGCCGTGTACCTGGCCACCTCTACTAATAAAAGCATGAAAAGCCCCCAGGGGTCCAAGACTCCTCCCCTTCCCTGACCCGCCTGTCCTGGCCCTGCCCAGTGTGCTGCCCTTCCTGCAGCTACACGCCCCTGACCCTTGATCTAAAGGCAAACCCAAGTGTCGCCTTTCTTAATTCTGAGGAAGGAAACGTTGGGTCCATCTACCCTTCTCTTCAAAGAATCCCTCCCACTTTGGGGATGGGGCAGCTAGTTAGCACAGCTCCTGGTGGGCTCCGGCACTGCAGGCCCCCTAACACCACCGTGCTCCGGGGGTTCCCCGAGGCTACTGCAGGCTGGCTTGGGTGCAGATGGCAGGGTGGGACATCGGAGTGGAAGCTCCGTGTGCTCCCCAGCGCGGGCGGGGGCGGCTGTCTGTGCTCCCCAGCGCGGGCGGGGCGGCTGTCTGCAGAAGGACGTCCTCTCCAGAAACGCGCTCAGGGCCTCAGGGCCGCTCTGGGCAGCTCCACCCGGCCGCCCGGCACCCCTGCCAGGTGCTCCTGCGCCTTGGCCCCGCCTTGGGTCCTGCCCTCGGGCTGGCCCTCCGGCTCCTGTCCGAGGGGCGTGGAGGCTGGGACAGTGGCAGCTTCAAGATGCCCTTGGGCCGTCCCACCTCAGGAGTCCAGCCGCAGGCCCTGCGCCCTGCTGACCGCCCAGGGGCTCGCCGCCTCTGTTCTGCCCATGGGCACGAGAGGGCGAAGGTGGTCGGGCCGGAAGCCCATGTCCACAGCCCCGGCATGCGTGGTGTGGAGCTCAGACCGCGGAGGCCCAGGCTCCAGGCCCGTGGCCTCAGAGGGCCCTGAGTGGGCACCACTGCCCTCGGGAAGGGGGAGGCATCCTCAAGGGCCCCACAGCTCAACCTCTGAGCCGACCACTGCCTCAGGCAGGGGCGCCCCACGCTCCCCTGGCCAAGAAGGGCCTGAGCCACCTGGACAGGCCCTGCAGGCGGGGGCAGGGCCTTCTGCTGTTTCTCCCCCCAAAAGGAAAGCAGAACTTCTCTCTCTCTCCCTCTCCCTCTCTCTCTCTCTCCCTCTCTCTCTCCCCCTCTCCCCCTCTCCCCCTCTCCCCCTCTCCCTCTCTCTCTCTCTCTCCCCCCCCCTCTCTCCCTCCCTCTCTCTCCACACACGCACACACTACTTCTTAGCATGTGGCTCGCAACTTCTTCACATAAGTAGTTACCAAAGATCGGGGTTGCAGATAAATACACGCGGTCCCCTTGAATTTGAATGTCCTGTGAGCGAGTAAGCCCCAAATGTGGCACGGGACCCCAACACGGCCACGTCGTCCGCGCTTCTCCGAAGAGGGAGTTCGTGGGGCGGCTGAGCCTGAAGCGGACGCCCCCGGCACAAAGCTGCGTGTTTCCGGCTTGGGCGGAGGCGGCCACGGGGCCGAGACGCCCGCCCCCCATCCCGCTCCTGGCCGGCGCGTCCGGCGTGTCCGGCGGCGTCACCACGCCCAGGGGAGCCCAAACAGGACAAGACCCGCCTCCACGGTGCCGCCCTCAGCGCGTTCCTCTCCCCTGGACCGTGCTCCAGCCCCCCTCACCCCTGCGGCGCTGCCTCATAGTCCAACCCTCACTCACCGGGGAGCCAGCGTGTCCTCCGCAGTCGAAGGACCCCGCGCTGCTCCAGGGGTAACCCTGAGTCCCCGGGCGCTTTCCTGCAGGGCGCCCCATCTGCAGGCCCACCCCAATCCTTCCATCCGCCACGGCTGCCCTGCGGGGTCGAACCACAGTGCACAGCTCCTCGCGCCCCTCCCCTGCTCACAGCTGCCTGGCTCTGGACCTCCAAGGACGTGCCCCCCCCCCCCGCAGGGCTTCTCCCAGCTTGTGCCCTCGGGACACCCTCCGGGGGACACCCTCCGGGGCCCACCCACTGCTCCTCCATTACTCAGCTCTGCGCAGCATCAAAGCCCAGGACCCGCCCCCGCGCCGCTCACGTCTGACGGGCCCCACCATTTGTCGTGTCTCCTCCCCCGCACCCCGCTATTCTGTCAGCCCCCGGAGGAGGGACCTGCGCGCGGGGCTGACGGCCCGGGCAGCGCTAGGAGGCGTGCTCGGACGGCTGCTCGTCGAGTGGATGCGGTGCCACCGCAACCGAGGAGCCCTCTGGGATTTCCCACCTGCCACGACCCCTCTGCGCAGCCTCTGCACCTGCGCGGCTCCGGAGCAGCCCCCTCCGGGCGGTGGTCGCCTCTGCTGGGCTGTCGCGTGAGTCTCACTTCTCCCGTGGACGACAGGTCTCTGGCGGGAAGCGTCTGGGCCCTGCCCTGTGCGTTCTGCGCGATGACGGAGCCCCCACGCCGAACGGTGCACCTGTGGGCTGGGGACACCAGCGAGGGCCTCGGGGGCCCCAGAACACTTGGCGCGAGGGCTTCAACGCCAGCTCCCCCAACACAGATCCCCGCCTCTCCCTCCGCGGGCCGGCGCCCGGCCCGCTGCCTTCACCCCCTCGAGCCTCAGCACCCCCGGCCCGTGTTCCAGGCCCACTCACAACACCGCGGGCACAGGAAACCCATGCCCACGCGGCGGCAGGAGCGTGGGGGCCACCCGATCGGCCCACAGGTCCTGGGTGGGGCCCAGAGTGGGCGGAGGGTGTGGTGGGTCAAGGCCCCAGCCCCCAGAAGGCCCCGGCCCCCAGAGGCCCCGCGCGTGGAGGGAGAGGCCCTTTTGGGCCGGGAGGGCACGCGTCTCAGAGCAGACACGCTCCGGGCTTGCAGGGGCCGTCCGCAGAGCCGCCAGAATGCACTCGCAGGCCCGTGCAGACCCTCGCCCGGCCGGGACCACCCAGCAGCTCCGCAACCGGAACAGCACGACGTCAGGCTCACGCCCGTCCAGGGCGGCGCCGGGGCCAGCGGGGCGGTCACGGCTGCTCTCTCCCCGCTCGCTCATCCAACAAGCATGCACCGAGCCGTGACCCAGGGGGTGGAACGCCAGCCGCTGCCGCAGCTGCGCCACAACCACGACTCAGCCGGCCGCGGGCGGCCACGTGCCGAGAGCGGTCAGACACCGGTCCGCGGGGCCCACTTGCCGCCTCGTCCTGCCGGGCCGCTGACCAGCGCTTCACTGCGTCTTGCACGGGGCCCGCCCCTGCTCCCCCTCCAGCTGCATCTAGACGTGCGTTTTAAACCACGGGAAAGACTGTCAGTCATTCATTCCGCAACTATTTCCCGAGTGCCAGCTTCACCTGCGGTCTGGGGGATGCGGTGCCCCCAGGAGGCGCAAGGCCTGACCCCCACACCTCGCAGGTGTGGCCCGGCGAGGGACCACCCAGCAGGCGTGGCCAGCTGCGGAAGAGCCTGCGCCCCAGGACGCCCGGTCACCCGGCTCCGCCGCCCCGCTGCAGGGCCTGCAGGCCAGGAGCACAAAGAACAGGGAGCAGCGCCTCGCAGACGGCACATGCGCGCATGCGTGCGGGCAGGGCCCGAGTGCGCCGTCACAGGCGAGAGGAGACACGGCCTGGAGCAAGCGTCACGCCGCTCCGCTTGGCTCTGTCGTCCGTCCGCAGGCGAGGTCTCTCCCGCCGCCTCTTTCTCCCCCTTCCCATCTCCCTTCCCCGCTAGGACATCCCTGTTCCAAGAACGCCGGAGAACCAGGCGGGGCGAGAGTCGTGAGGGCTGCCGCGGTGTTATTTAGGACAGAGCTCATTAAAACAACATAGTAAAGATCCACGGTAAAGACGATGGCAGAGAGAGCAGGTTGGGCACCAAATACTTCGTTAGCATCCCCAATTAATCCCAACAACTGTCAAGAAATAAAAATATCACGCCCTTCATGACCACCTGCCCATCGGGCGTGGCTCTCGCCGAGAAGCCCTCGCGCCTGTCCCAATGTGATCCCTCTTCTGGAATAATTGGTATGGTTTGATTGATAACGCGGATTCCTCTTTAAAAGAAACACACTATTTTTCATCATCAGAGCGGGTGCATAATGAGCAGGCGGCAATGCCTTCAGCGTCAGGTCTGTCAAAGGCGGGTTATTTCCATACTGATGCAAACGAAGATATTACACTCCCTCATTACGGTGACGCGGCGCATCTTTCAGCAGTCAGCTCCGGATCCTACACTCCTTGCAAACAAAATTACCTTCATTTTCTCCTTTGGTTCGGCAGAGCTGGCAGTTAAAATGTGCCCTAACAAGCTAATCAGCTAATTTTTAGAATATGTTGGAACCGTTTAATATTCTAAAAGAAAACAAGAAAAAGTTGCTAATGGGTCTGCAGGCATAAACAGAAATAAATAGACAACTGGTTCATTGAGCATTAGCATACTTAAGTTGGAGCCAGTCACGCTGGAATCATTTTGCAAGTCAAAGAAGCAGTATCTATTTGTATCCATAAGCCAAACAACCTCATTCCCTCAGCGCACACTTGAGCAGATAACCTTGGCGTGAAGGTAACGAGGAGGAAGGATTCTTCCGAGCGAGCGGTGTGTTCTCAGCCCCAGGAGCAGGGCGGGGACGGCCGCCTGGGTCACCCCTCCTTCCGGCAGGAAGAGCTGCAATGCCTACTGGGCGTGGTCCCAGAGTCCAGAGGGACCCCCAAGGCCAAGTGCTACCCAGGGAAGAGGATGATGGCTCAGTTTGAGGGTGCGCACCTGGGGCGACCCCAGGTTGGCTGAGAGGGTCTGCAGGAAAACCAGGGGCGCCGGCCAGCTCAGGCTGCGGCCACAGAGCACCGCAGAGGGGCCCGCTGGGCTAGGCTGTTGCTCTGGCTCTGCGGGCGGCACCCCTGGCCACAGCGCCTATGCCGTGCCGTGGCGCCATCTGCACTCGCGGGCAGAGGCGACACCTGCGGCGCCCAAGCAACACCAGCGCTGACCAGTGGGGCAGGCAGGGGCTCACAGCCGGGGTCGTGGGCAGGGCGTCTGCTCCTGCGTCTGTCTCTCGCCAGGAGACCCTGCCGGGCCGGGTCAGGCTGCCCTGTCCCCCGCACGGGGCCCTGCGCAAAGCATGTGACTCCGCGGAGACGACGGTGCGGGGCGGGCCAGGCCGAGGTGGGGTCCAGACCAACACTGTCTCGGAAGCGGCGCGGCTCCCCGCGGCCGGGGAAGCTGTTCCGCAGTGCCCTGGACGGAGCCTGGCCCGCTCGACACTCACCGTCACCTCCCCGGAGACTACGACGGCCCTTGTCGTGAGGCGCAGGTGCAAGTTCTGCTGTGAGGGAGCACGGGGCCTCCCCTTTGTAGGCGTCGTGCGGATGCCTCGGCCCCTACCCTGCAGCAGCCATCGGCTCCATCACGCTTCGCATCGGCCCTGCCACAGGGCCCCCTCTTCACAGGACGACACTGCTGCTCCTTGGGGCTGAGCAACGTGTGCGGGGGCCCCTCCAGGAAGCGCTGGGCCGGGGTGCGGACGGGCGCTCAGCTCTGGCGCTGGCTGGCTGTCCTGCATGGTCTGCACACGCACCATCACCCAGCACGGCTCCGGAGTGCCCACGGCCCCGCTCCGAGGACTGAGGGCAGACGGGCCCCGGGCAGCACGAGCTGTGTGCTCAGAGAGAGGACGCAGCGGCCGCAGGAGTGGGGACGGCAGGGGGACGGCGGAGGGACGGGAGCCCACGCTGACTTTCAGCTCTGAGGACTTTTAGGAGTTTGCATAATTTATTTCTTCTTGAAAACTGCTGTCTAAACGTATCAGTATACTCATGAATTTTCCTCTTTTGAAGAAACCCAATGGGCGGAAGTTGCTGCGCCATAACCCACAGTCAAGGAGAAGTGGGAACACCCAGAACTGGGGGCCGGTGCCCAGAGCACCCTGAAAGCAGGTTTACCGAAGTGCTTGTTTCGCCTGGACCCAGCCGCAGAGAGCGCCAGGTCCCTCACTGGACATCCGAGGGGCGAAGACGAGAAATGCGAGAAGGCGCCCCTGGGAGACGGGCGGGCCGGGGCTGAGGACGGGGGCCAAGGTCCCCGGGCAGCTGGGACAGGTGCTCCCTGGGGGCCGCAAGGCCGCTCCTCACCTGAGAACGCGACGCCATCAGTCACCTCACTGAGGCAGGCTCAGCTTCACGGTTTCGATTCCTTAAGAACACTTGGTTAAATAAAACACATTTAAAGGACCAAGCGACCCTTTTCTTAGAAAAGGAGACATAAGAAATTATAAAAGGCCCTCTGGGACTTTGCTCGGGGTCAGGAGACAGCAGAAGCTGCCCGAGGCGGTCACCAGCAAACGCCTTCAGATGTCATGGCCACGAAGCCGCAGGAGCACAGACGCACACCCACACCTGCCCACGGGCCGGCAGACGTGGTCGGACCCCATGCGGGAAGCGGTTGTCGTGGCAACGGCAGCTCACCCTCTGGACCTGGGAGACCGGTGGCGCCAGGCATGTGAGCCACCAGTCGGTGGGTGAGCCAGAGTGAGGAGACGCGGGCGGGGGCGGCTGCCCATGGCGCCCGCAGGGAGGCGACTTCCCGGGCCCCGTGCAGGTCCTGGAGCTGGACGGCCGTGAGGGACACCGAGACACGACCGGCGGGGGCTCCCAGTCCAGAGAGTCTGGGAGACCGCAAACCTCACCACTCAGGGTCACGGCAGAATGTGGGGGGTCGGAGCAAGGAGAGTCACACGGTGGAGTTCAGGGACGGCTCTCTCAAGGACACGGCCTGGCAGCGGGGTGCCGCGGGGCGGGCAGGGCTCTGACAAGGACAGCCCCGCAGAGCGAGCCAGCCTCAGCGTCCCGTTGGCTGCTTGGGGTACACGCAGGGGGAGAAGCGAAACCACATCTGGAGAGGCAGATGTGCAGCTCAACATCTGCAAACAGCTTCAGCATTAAAACTGCGCAGATTTCTGTAGCGCTGATAAGAGTCTTTATAGAGAAGAAAGTCTTCATGTTGTTAATTTTTTGTGGGGTGACTATGTACAATTTGAGCCTAAAGCTTCTAATGGTGGGTGGTTCCTTTAATCTCTTGATTTGTGTTTGGTATCGCAGCAAACTCCCGGAAATTAGCAGCCATGGTAAATTGGGGGATTTTGAGAAGACTGCCTTTTGGGTTTGTTTGTTTTGATTGGTAATCAGATTATGTATGTTTTTTGACTCCAGCTGGGCGGGGGCAGGAGCAGGGGGAAGCGCTCCAGACTGGGTCACAGCCGGCTCGAGCACCAATTCCTGCGGGCCTCCCAGGCCGATGCCGGCTTTGGAACCATCAGCCATCCGACCTCCCCCCTTGTAGAGGCTCACAGTGACCCGCACCTGTGGACCTGGAACACCACACACATGTGGTCGTGGTCCGGTAACTCCAGCCTGAGAACTGGAGAGCAGGTGAGCTGACCCAGGTTGCATTTCAGAAAGGTGACAGCGGGAAAACCAGGTAAAAGAAATGGATCTGCTCCAGGCTGAGCCCAGGGGCAGGGCGTCGGGTCGGGGAGAGGGTGCAGTGGTCTGGGAGTTGTATGACCTGTGGACAGTCTGGGGTCTAGCACGTTTCCATCTGGCCTTTGGGGCCCATTCGGCGCCTCGAACTTTTGCTGCAGGGGATGAAATAACGTGCAGACAGGTGTAGCGCCCCACCTGAGCACCTGAGCGAGCAGCAGAGACCAGCCCAGGGGCAGCGGAGCTCCCGGGCCCTCGACCCCCAGCTCGCGAGTGGCCCCTGGGCCCCCGCCCCCGGGGGGGCGGCTTTAGGCTCGCCAAGGCCTCCCGCCCCAGCACTGCGGCTGCTTTGCTTGAAACACACTTATTGACTCTGCCATTCTGCCTTGTTTATTAATTAGTTAGTATTTTCAAAATGCTTTGAGGATGAAAAGCACTGCTTAGGAGCTGAGTTTCTATGGTTATTTGCTGTTATTTATATAATACCGCACAGACAAAGCTACACCGCCCTGCAGATGACAAGTTTGAAACAAAGAATAAACTCCTGCCCTGGCAGAGCCGAAGATTCCAGCACAATAGCGAAAACAAAGCCCAGCGAAATGGAGAGCAGATGAATCAGGCTCTCCTGAGCCTGGGGACTGAAGTGGGCGGGCACAGGGGCTGCAGGCTGGCCAGCTGCCTGGACACCCGCCGTGAGAAGCATTTGAGGCTCCTGGGACTGCGCTGTGGAGCCGGGGCCTCACCCACCGGGTCCTCATCCCACAGCTGCGGCCGGGCTGGGCCCACCTCATGGACGGCAAAGCGGGCTGAGCTTTCCGGCCCCAGCTTGCCCTGCCCGAGAGGTCTTGGGTGAGCCCAGCAAAAGGAAATGGAGAACGGAGTCTACCTTTGGCACGTGAATTTCTCCCAGGGAGGCCCCATCTTTACTGGGGAAACGCAACCAGCAAACCCACACCGAAAAAGCACAAGTCCTGGGGTCCCAGGGGCACGAGGTGGCCTGAATGGACCAGCTGGGGGCGCCGGGAGAGCGGGGCCAGGCAGGGACGGCAGGGGAGGCAGGGGCTGCGCCGGGGCAGTTCCGGAATCTCTGAAGGTGCCGGACACACCTGGATACCGACAAGGGCGGTTGGACTGGGGTGCAGGGAGGCGAAAAGCCAAACACGGGTGCACTCAGACAGAGCATGATGAGAAGCTGAGGGAAGACGCCTCTGGCAGGCGAGTCCCAGGGCCTCGGGCCAGGTTTACCTAAGTCTCCGCCCACCCTCGTGGCATGACCCCAGATTCTGAGCTCCGAGAAAGAGGTGGGTCCACAAAGGAGGGTTGCTCCAAGCCAAGAAGGCGCCTCCTGCTCATGTGGGCACTGCTAAGGCTCTGTCCTTTCGCGTCTGAGTCTTCTCCAGAAGGCCCCAGACTGGAGAAGCTTCGGGGCACCTAGACCTGGGGCCATGTCTGCTCCGCCGCCTTCCTGAGCACTGCGTTCTCGAGCCTGGCACACAGCAGGCGGCGTGAAGCTGTGCGCCGGTAGGGTGATAGGCGGAAGAAACATGAGTGGATGGACAGTTGGAAGGAGGGAATGTGAATGAATAGGCTGTAGATGGACAGAGGGAGAGAGGATGGATGGACAGATGAATGCAAGGAAAGAACCACAGATGGGGAGAATGGATGAAGAGAGAGAGGTAGCAAGGGGAAGGGAGGGGCGCATGGTAGGGAGCACGCAGGCCAGGGGAGGGAGGGCGGAGGGAGGGCAGAGTTGGTTCTGTGCATAAGCGTATGGCGGGTGGATGGACATACAGATGGGGGGGCTGGATGGATGGGAGTATGGCTAGAAGTGTGGCTGGGTGTGTGGCCGGTGTGTGGCTGGCCGGCTGGGTGGAAGGGAGAAGGGCTGGATGTGGACGACACTGCGATTCAGAACTGAGGGGAGACTGGCGACTCCGACTAGCGGGCTTGTTCCACTGTGACCAGTGTCCGCAGCGCTGAAAGGGCCTCAGCCAGGAAGGCCTCAAAAACACACGATTCCAATTCCTCCATCTCTAACTGTGAAGAGACGGAGCCCTTAGGGAATAGAGGAGCCCCCCAGGGCCCCCCAGGGGAGGGCTCCCGAGGCCCTCTGCAGCCACAGCTCCAAAGCCAGCGGAGACAGAACGGGGCATCAGACGGTGTTTCTAGTTTCAAGGTTAACCATGTGTTTCTAGTCTCCACCTGGAACACATCACTAGCCACCACCGGTAAACTGAGAGTCTTCTTGAGTTTCGAGAAGCCGGTTCCCCGCGGGGCCTGCCGGGGGGCTGGTCCCCAGCGGGAGGCGCCCAGCAGCGAGGAGCACGCACCGTCCAGCCGTTGCGGGCCGCTTGCCTGTTGCCTCAGGCTCGAGAGGAAGTCTGGAGGACCCAAGGAGGAGCAGAGCCCCACCGCAGAGGGCTGGGGTGCAGTGGGGTGTCAGCGGTGGCCTGCCGGCCAGGGTATGCTTCAAAGGCACCCCAACAAAATTAGGCTGAGCGGGACTGAACTGTGCCCCCAAAGACACAGCCACCGGCCCTTGCACTGGGGCACCCTGGAGTCAGGTCTCAGCTCGGCCAGGCAGATGCGGTCAGGGCGAGGCTCCGAGCGCCCCCAGCCCGGCTCAGGCCCCGTCAGCGCAGAGGCCCTCCCAAGAGACGGAGGAGGAGACGCAGAGCTGCGAGGACAGACTCCAGAGATGGGGCCGAAAAACAAAGAATCAGGGCCTCCCTGGTGGCGCAGTGGGTCGAGCGCTTCACTGTGAGGCATCAGCAACACAGCAGCGCGAGTTCGATCCCCGGCCAGGGAGGGACCCACAGGCGCAACAGACCTCTCCTGCCTCCCGCTGCCCCCTCAGCAGTGTGTTTCAGTCCATCTGCCTGTTCTGCTCCCCACTCTGTCTCTGGTGAGTCCTCTCACCCCCACACCTCTGGCCTGTACCCCAGCTCTTGTGTGCATAAATACATCTTAAAAAAAAAAAAAACAGAGAATCAAAATGTTCATGTAAAACTTATGGGAAATATTTATTCCTTTGGCAGAAAACCACCTTGTTCTACCAGGACCCGAGAGCCACATAACAAACGAAACACTGACACGGCCACAGAGAGAAGAGACACGGGCAGTCCCTAGGCCTTCCGGCCGCGGGTTGGGCACCAGTCGCTGGAGAGGACCCGCCCGCCCCGGCCAGCAAGGGCAAGAGTGACGGCTGCTGACGACATGCTCTGCAAAGAGCAAGGCCAGGGGCTCACCGGCCTCCGTGGCCTCAACGGGGGTGCACTCGGGGGTGAGTGGCGCGGTGGCTGGAGGCCAGGGGTGCGGCCAGCGGCCACGGTGCCCAGGCCCCTCGTGGCGCTCGGCGCAGGCCCACCGACCACACCAGAGACCAGGCCTGACGCTCAGGACAGAGAGAGGCCACCCCCCGGGCCAGCTCGACGTCGCACAGAGCTGGGCGACAAGGCAGAGACTGTCTTGGAAAGTTCGCGCTACAGACACAGCAAAGTACCGACGTTTCCCAAATGCAGCAAAGCAGCAGCTCGTGCCAACCCGGGGCTGAGGAAAGGCCAGACGCTAGGGCCGGGCGGCCTTGTGATTAAGTCATTAACGGGACGTGATAGTGGCCGTGGCTGTGCAGGCTCTGGGGGCTGAGCGCGAGCAGGTCACGGTTTGGGGGAGAGGGCGGACCCGTGTTCCCATCCGCTGGCCCGTGTTTGCCTCTTCTCGGATTTTTTCTTTGCGTTATCATCCATAATTGGATAACTTTCCTCCAATTTTCTCCTTGGAACAGTGGAGATAGGGTTCTGTTTAATCAGCCCTCTCTAAGCACTTGCAATCAGCCAGGATATTGCTGCTTTTAAAATAAGACAATGACATTTAATGACTTTCATTTCTTCCTATACAAAAGATTAATTTACATGCCGGAGTCACCGTTTCATTGGAAAACTCAGCCTATTCTTGCGCAATGCTGCAATATGATTAACAGCTCAATCCCTCCCCTATATTTTTAATTCCGGGCCCACCCTGTATGCATGTACCTTCACCGGCTCATTTGGCCTCTGCCTCAGCATCGGGGGAAAATCAGCAAGCGGAGCCCACGAAGGGCACCGCGGCCGCTTGGGGGTGCCGGGAACCTGCAGGAATCCACGACACCAGCCCTGGGGAGAGGGACCCCTGGAAATGCCTGCTTAGCCCGACGACAGGTGCCCCTGGGGGCGACCTGCACGCCCGGCCCAGCCCGTGCATCCTGCCACACGCCCCCACGCCCCACAGCAGCCCCCACCCCCCAAACAGGCAGTAGGACCTCATGCGCCACCCATCTTTGCCAGACTTTCCTTCTCTCTTCTGTCCCCGCCAAGACTCTGCCTCCAAATTCAAGTCCAGCCGCTGTGCGAAGCCCCCGCCGGCCCCCTGTGGCTTGACTCGCTCCTCGGGGCCCGGCCGGCCGGGGGCTCCTGCTCGCTTCGCCCTGCTGACCGCAGCAGCCACCGCTGGCTGGGCGCTCTTGGCCGTGCCACGCCTGTCACCACGCCCGGTTCTGCTGAAGCCCCACGCGTGTGTTGCACGAGGACGACGTGCAGAGTGTGGGTTCTCCGGACAGCTGCTGGGGGCGCTCAGTGCGCTGTGGGCCCAAACGCTGAAGTGTTTCCTTCCTCCTCGTAATTGCCAAGGAGGTGGCCCTGTAGTCCGGGCAAGCAGCTTCGAGGGGCCCCTGTCCGACACCTCTGTGCCCGCGTGGCTACCCCCCACCCCGTGGAGCTGCCCCCCACGTGCAGCCGCTGCATGAAGCACGCACAGGAGCAGCCTCCAACATGGGGCCTGCGCCCATGCTGGAAACACGGTCACCTCGCTCCAGTGCCTCGGGCAGGGCGCCCCCGCTACAGCCACAGCACGTTCCAAGCAAAGGCAAGGGGTCAGCCCCTCCTGGGGCCAACTCTGGCCTCAGCAACCGGCTGCCGACGCGTCCTGGTGTGAACGGTTCCTGCGACCTGTTTCCTAAGGCCAGAGGTGCCCCGTGGGGCAGAGGCGTGGACCCCGCAGCGCTCACGGGACCTGACGCTCAGCGGCAGCTCTGCGCCCCCAGAAACGGGAACTCCTGCCGCCGAGGGAGGAGCCGGTGCCTCAGGAGCAGCGGTCAGTGCACACACGGCCGTCTCAGCACAGCAGACCCTCGCCTGCTCTAGGCGCGTCCCGGCCACGACTCGGCCCTGGCTGGCGAGGGGAGAGGGCCGCCTTCCTGCCCCCTCCCACCGGCTCTCTGGGCATGGATGGCCTTAACTCCCCCCGACTTTCAACCCCATTCCCCCAGGGTGTGGTGTGCCCCCCACCAGGAAGCCTGTAGCCCAGAAAAATCACACCAGGAGAAGCCAGGGTGCCCAGGAGGGCACGTCCTGAGTAGCTGTCGGCCTTCGGCGCTTCCAGGCACCTAAAGAATTTGGCCAAAAGCGCTGGCTCGCTCCCCATAAAAACGCACAGGCATGCATAGGTACAGTTCGCAAACGGTTTCAGGGAGCCTACCTTGCCCCGGGGTGGAGAACCCCAACCCCTTCCAAGACATGCCCAGAAAACCATCTCGACTGGCCGGGGCCCTGCAGCCACAGGCAGGAGTCGGGTGAAGATTCCCATCCAGGGCCCCTGACCACACCACAGGCTGCCCCTAGCTGCCCCCCCACGCCCTCCCCTTGCACCCCACACCCTCTCTCCTCGCCCCTGCCCAGCCCGCCGTCCCCGGGTCTCAGGTCACCACGCACACCAGGTGCACACAGCTCAGCAACGCTCCCACACGAACACGCCAAGTCAACACGCAGCTCCCAGCTCCCCACGGTCCGCGCAGCCCCCGCGGCCCCCTGGCGAAGGTAAACACCAGCCCGACTCCCAGCGACGCACACGCGTGCCGCGTAGTTCTGAGCTCCCGCTCAGAGAGCGCAGACCGTGGATGCTCCTGGACTGGGTTCTCGCCACGCTCAGGACAGCCGTCCACGCTGCCACGGCCTATAACTGTGGCTCCTTCTGTCGTGACACCTGCCGCTGTTCCAGGAGGTGAAGACGCCTGATTTAATTATTCCACCACGGAAGGACGCCTGGCTTATGTTCAGCGTGGGGCTATGACAAGATGCGCCACCGTGAACTTTCTGCAAGTCTTTGGTGAATGCGTATGCCGCCCTGGGGGCACAGAGCGAGGAGCGGGGCGCGGGTCAGTGTGCGCGCACATTCACGAGGCCCCCAACACGACGTCCCAGCGTGCATTCCCGTGGCAACGGGTGTTCCGGCTGCTCCGCTCTCTCCTGAAACCGCCGGCGGCAGACTTTCCAACTCCAGCCATGCAGGCGGGTAACTCCGACTCCAGCGTGGAGTTCCCTGGTGGTGAGGCTGAGCGCCTTTTCAATAGTTATGGGTGATGTGGATGTTGTTGCTTTTTTGTAAAATATTTATCTATGTTTTTGTTTTCCCGTTTTCCTATTGGCTTGTCTTTTTCTTATTGGATTGTGGGAATTTTTTAAGATAAATGAGTCCTTAGTCAGATGTGTGAATGGTAAATATTTTCTCTACTCCAAAGTTTCCTACTCTATTTTTTTTTAAAGATTTATTTATTTATGCATACAAGCACTGGGGTACAGGCCAGAGGTGTGGGGGGGTGAGAAAAGACACCAGACAGAGCAGGGGGCAGAACAGGCAGATGGACTGAAACACACTGCTGAGGGAAGCAGCGGGCGAGGCAGGAGAGGTCTGCTGCACCATGTGGGTCCCCTCCCTGGCTGGCGGCAGGGATCGAACTCATGCTACAGTGTCTGTGGTCTGCCTCATAGTGTGTTGCTTAACCCACTGCGCCACCAGGGAGGGCCCAAAGTTGCCTACTCTTGTTGCCTAGTTGGTCTTTTGGTGAAAGAGAGTTCTGGATTTTAATGTAGTCCAATGTATTGATCCTGTTTACAACTAGCGCTCCTGCTGTTGTTTTAGAGATTTTTGTTTAGCCTAAGGTTGTGAAGGCACTATCTACATTTTATTCTAGAAGCTTTACTGGTTGCTTTTCTTTTTTAAAAAAAGATTTATTTATTTATGCATACAAGAGCTGGGGTACAGGCCAGAGGTGTTGGGGTGGTGGTGAGAGGATTCACCAGAGACAGAGTGGGGAGCAGAACAAGCAGATCGACTGAAATAGACTGCTGAGGGGAGCAGCGGGGAGGCAGGAGAGGTCTGCTGCGCCCTGTGGGTCAGCTCCCTGGCCGGGATCGAACTCTGCACTGAAACGGCTGCGGAAGCCCCACGGTCAACCCTTGCGCCCCCAAAGAGGCCCCTTTACTGGTTACTTTTCACATTTAGATCCATGGCCACCTGGGGTAGTTTACCATCTGTTATGAGATAGGAGTCACGTTTCGTTTTTGCCTGTGTGAACGTCCAGTTGAATCTGAGCCACTTCTTGAAAAGACTCTTCTTACGAATGTCTGGGTGACGGTGATCATGGGGAGCAGCCACCCCGCAAACCACGCGGCCCGAGAGTGGGGCCAAAGTGGTCTCCTTCCAAAATCTAGAGTTTGCAGAAGACACGGAGGGTGCACGCTGGGAAGGCAGAAGCCACAACCTCCACGGAGGTGACAGCCCGTCTAGAAACATATTGTGACACCCAGTTTGTGAAGTACACCTGGGACCCCAATACTCTCCAGTAAGTTAAAAAGAAACAGCACCCTACGTCTTCCTTTCTAGTGCTGGTATCACACAGAACACCACCCAGTGGAAACCCCACTCCTTAAAACCGCCTGACCGAACCAAGCTTCTAGAAACGCCCCTGCCCCCGTGAGTCCACAACCAGCCTCAGGCACCAGCCTCTTACGCAGAACTCCAGGTCATTGCCCTGACTTCACGGAATCACTCCAAGAGCCAGCCTTGGCCTCTGCCCTCCCCACCGAGGACCCCCGTGGTCAGGGTGGGCTGTCTCCTCACCAGAGAACTGTGCCTTTGTGTCATTTTCCAGCTCTGTACCTGAGGTGGGGGCCGGCGGCAGCTCCTCCCACATGAATACATCTACTAGTGTGGCAGGTGTGTCTTAAAGCAATTTGCTCCTTTGACCGAAGAAAAAGCTGTTTTTAAGAAAAATAAATGGTAACACTTATGCATATCTCCTTTGACACAGTACCCCCGTCTCTCAGCATTTATCTCAAGGAAACTATAGCAGATGTGTGCAAAGATGCACGGAGCTGTTCACTGGCGCATCACCCCAGCAACAAATGAGAGACCCGAATTCCCATCAGAAGTGAGAAGACAGAAGACCCGGGATCGTGGCTTCAGTCGGGTGAGGGAGCCTTCTGCAGCCTCTCACAGTCCTGGGCCGCGGGGCCTGCTGACTTGGGAAAGTGCGCTAAGGACGGTGAGAAAAAGAGGCGCTAGATCCAGTTTGAGGTGCGGAGACCGCGGGTCTGGAAGGACGCTGGTGTGTCGCCGGCGGGTCGTGCTGGAAGCTCAGACCTCATCTTGGGTTTCTTATGCACCATTTCTCCGCCTCCTTCCGAGCAAGGCAGACGCCCTGCACCGGGCAGCCCCGCCCATCCCCGGCAGCGCAGGCCGCCACATCTGTTTCAAAGAATTTGCTTCTCTTAACTGGGCTCCTAAGGATGATTGCGTGTTTTAAAGCACCAATATTAGCCCTGAACATGGTTTTATTGGCGGGTAAAAAAAAATTTAATGCTCTCATGTTGGGAAGGGACCAACTTTCAAAACCAGAAGCAGCTTTTGAAGCCAAGCTTCCCAGATTGGACATAAAAACCGGTGGTGGCCGCCTCCCGTCGGGCGGGGCTCGGGCAGCCCAAAGGCGGCTAGCAGCCAGGGCCCGTTCGCCAGCCTCTGCAGTGCTCGAGCATCGCCTCAGCGCCAGTGCAGAGGCCACGGGCCAGTCACAGGCGCCAAGGGGCCCCGCAAGCCCAGGTCGGCCCTGAGAGGGTGCATCTTGGAGGAAGATGGGGGTCTGCAGGGAGAGCCACAGCTGAGGAGGGACCGGCCGTGCACCCTGTTTTAATATGTGATTTTGACGCGCCCGGACCCTTCTATTGTTTGTTCTTCCTTCTCTTGCTACATCTTCCATCTGAACATTATTTTAAGCAAAGTTGTTGTATGTTAATTTTCTTTACCAAACGCGCACAAGCCGTCTCGAGGGCTGACGTGATAGATGGTAACTGCTCTGGCTATTGGCCCCAAAGGCGGTAATTTGTGTTTTGAAATTCCTTAATTATGTATGTTCACAGCGACCGTAATCGCCCCCACAGAGGCACCGGGCCGGGCCCCCGTCCCTCAGCAGTGGCGGAAGCAGGAATAAAAACTTATAAAGGAAGAGTTTTAAATCAGTGATGAGGATAAATCATTAAAAAATCTGTAAGACGGCACATAAGACATTCTAATCACCGCCTCTATAATTACAAAGAAAAGTAAATCACTAAAAAAATTAAGCACCTTTGATACAATAAAGAATAATTAACTTTCAGCTCGAAGCTCCCGTCCTGATGTCGGACGGCTTGGTCCGGAGAAACGCGAGGCGACACGGAGCTGCAGTCGGGACCAGGAGCGAGGCGGCGTGCACCTTCTCACACAGCAAGGCCAGAGGGCCCTTCGTGCAGAGGGCGGGGGTCGGGGGGTCCTCTGTGTGCCCCGGCCCGGGCGGGGAGGGGGTCAGAGGGCCCGGGCCCCAGACCATCAGGCAGCCCGGGGCAGGGGCCAGGCGTCCTCCCGCCGGGCGCAAGCTCTCCTCCACGGAGGCGGGGACGGTGACGTGGGCAGACCGTCTCGCCGTCGTGACCGCTGATGCTTGGGGCAACTCCACGCTTCCCCGACAACGACACCCCGTCTTTGAGGCAGGCAAGTCACAAGGTTGTCGCCGTGTGCGGCCCATGGCACCGCAGCAGCGATGACAACGGAAGCGTCACAGCTCGCGCACAGACCAGGAGAAGCGGCAGCGATGAACGCGACACGGGGACTGTGAGTCTTCACACCCGCGCAGCGTCGTCCACTCTTATCCTTCAGCAGGCGGTCCTGACCTGTCACTTGGTCCACACGGCGCCGGCGGCCAAGGGGATGCACGGGATGGGGCGAGACGCGCCCCTCGTGCTTGGGAGCAAAGCTTCAGGCAACTGAATGAAACGTCCTTAGCGTGTGAATAGCCGTAGCAAGGCCACCGCTAAGTTCGTGCCATCCACCTTCAACTTCCACAGCCGTGAGTGTCCTTCCTTTCTCACTAGAGAGAAAAGATGCTTTTAAGAGATCTCCAGGGCCTCCCTGGTAGCACAGCGGGTTGAGCACCGCACCATGAAGCATCCACGGCCACAGCAGCGCGAGTTCAATCCCCAGCCGGGGAGGGACCCACAGGGCGCAGCAGACCTCTCCTGCCTCCCCACTGCTCCCCTCAGCAGTGTACTTCAGTCTGCCTGTTCTGCTCCCCACTCTGTCTTTGGTGAACCCTCTCACCTCCCGTGACTCTGGCCTGTACCCCAGCTCTTGTGTGCATAAATAAATCTTTGAAAAAATAAAGAGCTCCCCAGTTCCACAGTAAGGCACTCCAAAGTCACTACTCCTGCCTAACAAGAAAAGCCAGACAAACCGAACAGTCGTCAACTCTTCTTCCAACTCACAGAGCTGGGCTCGCAGGACAAAAGCCACCCCAGTTAGAGGGACAGACAGGCAGACACAGAGGCACGGTCTAACAGAGCAGACGTCTCCGCAGGAGCCAGTGCCGCGGCAGGAAACCCGACTGCAGTGGACACACGGACAAATCGCTGGAGGCTCAGTCAGGACAACGCCAGGAGTTTAAAAGGCCCAGGAGAGCCAGACATAGCAAGGTCTGGTGTTTTTATGAGTTTTACCTCCAGGAGCTCAACCAGGTTCTCACAGTAAATATCGGAGAAAAGCCCCTCATACTTCCAGTGGGGGGAGGGGAAATTTTTGAAGGATGCCAGAGCACTATTCTTCTTAACACAGGAGCAGGAATGAAGCCTAGTCTCAGCGGAAGCCAGCTGACCCAAACCTAAGCTGCCGGGTCGGTGGAGCCCAGCTGTCCTGCAGGAGGGGTCTCGGCTCCTGTCCACACGAGTCCTCCTGCTCCCTGGAGGAAAAGAGGAGAGCAAAGCGAGAGACACGCTGAAGCCACGGTGCAGAAGCAGCCTCGCCGGAAGCCCACAGCCCTGCACCGCCACATTACGTGAGGCCTGTTTACAGCCGCGGCTTTCAGCCAGGCCAGCATATCAGCTGGCAATTTAAAACCAACCATAAGACACACTGACTGGCAAAGAACACAGTGTGAGGAGACAGAGAAGCATCAGAGCCAGCCATGGAGGGATGCTGGAATTACCAGACCAGGAATTTCAAACAACTATGATTAATATGTTGAGGGCTCTAATGGATAAAGCAGACAGCACGCAAGAACAGATGGGCCACGTAAGCAGGAAGATGAAAATCCTAGGAAAGAACCAAAATGAAATGCTAGAGACCAAAAATACTGCAACAGAAACAGTGTCTTTGATGGACTTATTAGTATATGGACAGGAATGAGGAAAGAATACCTGGGTTTGAGGATGTGACAATAGAACGCCCCAAACTGAAAATCAAAGAGAAAAAGAAGACTTGAAAAAGAAGAACGGAATATTCCAGAGCTATGGGACAGCTACCAAAAGGTCTAACATATGTGTAATGGGACTACTAAGAGGAAGGAAGGA
>JAGFMF010011658.1:13311046-13501902 GCA_019455555.1 Galemys pyrenaicus | reverse complement strand
GGAGGGAGGGAGGGGAGCAATATTTTTGGGGGTTGTTGTTGTCGTCATTATTATAAGGTGTTCACACTAGCCATGAAGTGGATATAGTATTAGTATAGTATTAGTATTGGTATAGTATTAGGTGAAATAAATAGCTATCAAACACTCCATCACCACCATTTTTAAAATTTTTTTAAAGGAAAGAAAGACATATGACTGATGTACTTTGTAAAGGAGGAAAAAATGAATCATTTGAATTCTCATTTAAAACCACAAAAGTCAGAAAAGAGTGGAAGAGAAAAGTAGGAACAAAAATCAAGGGCAAAAACAGAAAAATGGTAATGAATATGGTAAATATTGACCCAATTATAGCAATAATCACTTTGAGCATCAGTGGTCTAAATGCCCCATTTAAAAGAGATTGTCAGAGTGAATCAAAAAAATGGACCCAAAGGCTGCCTACAGGAAACTGAACATAAAGCCCCACACCGACTGAAAGTAAGCACGCAGAGGTATACCAAGCTGGCACTACTCAAATGAACTGGAGTAGGTATAGTGATTTTAGATGGAAAAGGTGTCAAAACCAGGGAGAATTATGAGAGATAGAAGGGAATTACTCTTCAAGAATAAAGAAATCAATTCTCCAAGAATAACGATTTTTAATTCTGACAACAGACCATCAAAATATGTGAGGTAAACACTGACAGAGCTGCGTGGAGAGACGGGTGCTCCAGTGTGAGAGCTGGAGGCTCGACGCTCCCCCATCAGAAGTGAACAGACACAGCAGGCAGAAAGTTAGTAAGGACATAGCTGAACTCAAGAGCACCGTTAATCAAGCAAAGATCATGGCCGTCTGCAGCTACTTCATCCAACACAGCAGAACACACGTTCTTCTCAAGCTTGGGTGGAACATTCGCCAAAATAGACCACATGTGGGGTCACGAAATACATGTCAACCAACATAACATCTACTCTCAGGTCACAATGGAATTAAGCTAGAATCAGTAACAGATCAATGGGAAATTCCAACATACATGGAGATCAGCAACACATTTTTAAATAACACAGAGGTGAAGGGAACCTCAATTTAAAAAAAACAATATTTTAAACTAGATGGACATTAAAACAGAACTGGTGAAAATGTAGGGGATGCAGAGAAAACGGTTTTTAGTGGGAAAGTGAGAGCATGAAGTACACACACTTAGACGAGAAGGAAGATCTAAAATCAATTATCTAAGCTTCCACCTTAGGAAAGTAAAAGCAAATTAAATCCAAAGTAAGCAGAAGAAAATAAACAATAAGAATTAGAGTAGAAATTAATGAAATTAAAAAGACAAAATCAAGAAAAACAGCTGAATCTTTGAAAAGATTATTATAATATAATCAATAAGCCTCTGGTCTTGCTACCTAAGAGAAAAAGATGACATAAATTACAAATATCAATCATAAAAGAGGGGAAAGGGCTACAGAGGATAACACAGGATAATAAAGCAATATTGCCAGCACACTGTTGACAACACACATTTGATAACCAACATGAAACTCTTCAAGACAACTCACACAAGAAGAAATAGACAATCTAAATCAGCCTATAGCTAGTGAAGACATCAAATCGATAATTAATAACCTGCAAAAACAGAATGTACCACAGCTGCCTGATCGGTAAATTCTCTCAAGCACGTGAAGACATTAAGCCAGCTCTTACAGCCTCCTGCAGCAGCAGGTGGAAGCCGAAGGAGCACCTGTCACTCACCCCACGAGTCTGGCATCACCCACTACCCACCTACTACCCAAACTCGGCAGGGACACAGCAAGGAAGGGAAGTAGACCAGTATCGTTGGTGAACACGAGTGCAAGAAAATAGCTAACCAAATCCAACAATAACTAAGAAGAAGTATACCACGGCCAAACGTGGTTTATCCCAAGTTTGCAAGGCTGGTTCAACTTCCAAACATCAATTAATATAACCTATCACATCACTTGGCTAAAGCAGAAAACTCATGTCATCCTATCAATCGATGTAGAACCCCCCCCCCCAGGCCCGTTCACGTTAACTCTCGGTAAACTAAGAAAAGGAGGAAATTCCTTCAAGTTGGTGAGGAATATCTGCCTCCAGATCCACAGTTAACGTCACACTTGTGAGAAATTAGAAGTTTTTCCATTAAGATTAGGGACAGGGGGCCTCCCTGGTGGCGCAAGGGGTTGGGCACCCCACTGTGGGGTTTCTGCAGCCACTGCAGCATGAGTTCGATCCCTGACCAGAGAGGGACCCACAGGGCACAGCAGACCTCTCCTGCCTCACCTGCTGCTCCCCTCAGCAGTGTGTTTCAGTCGATCTGCCTGTTCTGCTCCCTAGTGTGTGTCTGGAGAATCCACCCCCACCCCCGCACCATTGGCCTACACCCCAGCTCTTGTATGCATAAATAAATCTTTAAAAAGAAAAAAAAGAAGGGACTTCCCTGGTGGCACAGTGGGTTAAGCAACACACTATGAAGCAAACCACAGCCACTGCAGCACGAGTTCAATCCCTACCGCCAGACAGGGAGGGGACCCACATGGCACAGCAGACCTCTCCTGCCTGACCCGCTGCTCCCCTCAGCAGTGTGTTTCAGTCCATCTGCCTGTTCTGCTCCCCACTCTGTCTCTGGTGAATTCTCTAAACCCCTGCGCCTCTGGCCTGTACCCCAGCTCTGTGTGCATAAATAAATAAAAATCTTTAAAAAAAAAAAAATTAGAGACAGGGAAAAATGTCCTCTTCCACCATTCTTTTTTAACATTACACTGGAAGTCCTAGCTAATGTAATAAGACAGGAAAAGGAAATAAAAGCTAGACTTATTGGGAAGGAGGGAAGGAAGAAATAAAACTTTATTTGCACATCACATGATTCTCTATGTAGAAAATCCATATGAATGTGTGCTGATGTGTGTGTGCGTTGATACACACATATCAACAACAGCAAAAAACTGGAACTAAAAAGCAACTCCAGCAAGTTGCAGACACAAGGTTAATAGATAAACTCAATTGCTTTTGTAAATACCAGCAACAGAAACTCGCTCATTGCCACACAGCACGGCTACTTTGGAAACGGTCCGGGGCTTCCTAAGGATGAAGTGTGCTCCTCTGAGACAGCCCAGCCAGCGAGCTCCTCGATGCTTCCCGCGGGCCGGAGCTCCTCCTGCTCCTGCTCCTGCTGTTCACGGCCTTAACCACAAAACAGGGACATGAAGTGCCCCCTGCAAGGGCGTGGAAGACCTTCTAGGACGAGGCCTAATCACGCCCTGCAATGGGTGACTATCCCTGTGAATTGCACTCCACATTGGCTCAGGAGGAAAGGGGTGCTAACCAACCCATGTGGTAATCCTGTGGGGCAGGATTACAGCCAAAGGATCGCAAGCGTGCCCCAAGTCTGGGGAGGGAGGAGGTGTGGACAAAGGGGCCACACGGGCACTGGGAGGGTCACACCAGAGCAGTTGAGCTCAGGAGCCAGAGAGAGGCCACCGGTGAGGAGGGCCTGGGGTGAGGGGGAGCCCAGGCAGACACCGAGCAAGGCCCACCAGTGGTGAGACTGGCCTCTGGTGCCCTGGAAGACAGCTCTTCAGACTCCTGCCCACACCCGCAGCCCCTCCCCGCCCCAGGCGAGCACGCGCAGGACCACTCGTTGGCACGAGTGGAGGAGCCGGTGCCGGAGGACCTGGGTCTGCAGGCGGGCTCGGCCTGAGCCTCCTTTGAGTCTTACAGAGGCCACGGCCAAGGCCAAGGTCATACAGAAGTTGGCTCACAGCCCAACAACTGCCCCACAATTGCTCCCCACGTCGCCCAAGCTCGAAAGCACCAGCCCATCTGGACTGGAGCCCAAGCTCCGGCCGGTCACCTGAGACTCCTCCCGCACAGCCCGTGCCCAGTGCCGCTGCCAAAATAGCCCACGGAAGGCTGGTAAACTGAGGCGAGATGGCTTGTGCCCAGAGGCAGCAGAAGGAGGCCCACTGGCCACGGGGCCCCACGGTCTGTCAGCCCCCCAGGGCGTCCCCTCTGTTCCCGCCCACGTGGCCAGCAGCCTGGCTCCGCGTGACCCGACTCCGACCGGGCCCAGGAGCCAGAAGGCACAGATCAGAACTGCCACCGCAGCTCATTCCGTCTGATTGCGAATCTTCGCAGAGAAAGGCTGAGGAGGGAGCTGACGGAACAGTAAATCACTCTGCAGCAAGAGGAGAAGCTTCCCCTGGAAATTAAGGGGCGCTGTTGACAGGCCGGACCATCAGAACGCCAGCTGCCTAATGAAGCAATAACGGCCTTTGTTCTCCCCACTTCTCGCTGCCCTGCTCTTACATGTACAATTATTACAAAAATCAAAGAGAGGAATGTTGCCTTGAGATATGATTTCCATATTGGTATGGATTTTATTATACAAGCAGTACAATACGCTCCATTATCATTTTGATTATATGCGCCTTTCATTTGCGCTATTGGACCATTATCTGCAGTACATTCATTACATTATAAGAAACTGGAACTCCATCCTTAAGATGAATTGTAAAAAAGGATTTCTATTTTTGCAGATTGATATTTCAGGGGAGAACATTAAACAGCAAACATTATTTGTAAAGTTTGGTTTTTTTTAACATAAACTCTTAAAAGAAGGAAATAACCTGATATTTCTAACAGACAGAAAAGCCCCAGGCTAGATGCAATAAATGATTGCAATTTAAAATGCGCGCACTATTAGGGGCTCCTGATTAAATTGTAAGTTCCTGGAGAGAAGGAAGTCAAACAGAGGAAGCGGGGGTTCAGCCTGCTGGTCGGCAGAGGCGAGCTTGGGCCTGGCCTCTGGCGGGCGGGTTAGACGCACAGGAGCTGGGACGGCTGGGGCAGCAGACGGCCCTCGGGAGTCTGGGTGATGCTCGATCGTGGAGTGCACCTCCCACCTAGACAGCGGCAGGGGGGGCATGTGGGTGACCCAGGGGGGCCACCCTGGGGCCCTGGGAGGGGCTCACAGCCCCAGGTTCCTCCCAAGGTGCCAAGCATTGGCCCAGGCCCGCACCCAGCAGCAAGAGCGTTGGAGAGAAACCAGTGGGGGTTGGGGGTCTGGGGGTGTCTGCGGCAATTGCCCTCAAACCCAGCTCCAGGCCCCACGCGGAAGCAGAGCTCTGCCCGCAGCTTCCCGCCACGGCCCCAGCTCAGCTTGGCTCTGCCTTAGTCCGGGAGCTGTGTGTCCTCGGCCTGAGCCCTTGGCCTCTCTGACCCCCAGCGGCCCCACTGAGCAACACGTCGGTCCACCTCCTGTCTGGCTTGGTGGCCAGTTTGCTGCGATCCAGTAAAGCTACAGGTGGAACACCCTGAGGAGACAGCGCACTGGGACCCAGGCGTTCTAACAAATAAGTAAATGTAGGCTTCGCTTTGTGCGTGGCTTTCAGAACTACAGGGAAGATGGGAAGTGTGTCTGAGGAAAAACGAACTCCCCGAGACAGAGTGGGGAGCAGAACAGGCAGATGGACTGAAACACACTGCCTAGGGGAGCAGCAGGAGGCAGGAGAGGTCTGCTGCTCCCTGTGGGTCCCTTCGCTGGCCGGGGATCGAACTTGCGCTGCTGTGACTGTGGCTGTTTCAGTGCCGCGCTCAACCCGTTGCGCCACCAGGGAGGCCCCACTAACACAACGATTTTCTAAAAAGGTAGATCTTTCCCAACTGCCGGAGACACAGTAGCAGGTAAGGAAAGGCCCAGAATCAGGGTTTTCAGGGTCTGGATGCTGGAGGTACCTGGCCCCGTTACACCAATATCTTTTTGCCCCCCCACCACCCCATCCACCCCTTGATCACTTCCCCTGCTCCCTCCCTCTTGACCTCAGAAACCTCACTTCATTTGCGCCCACTAGTATTTCTATGTATCTATGATAATAATACAATAATACACACACTACTGCAAATATAATTCCTCACCATAATTCAGTGCCCAACTCAAATGTCACCTCCTCCATGCAGCCCTCCCTGACCTCCCAGCCCAAGGGTCCTGCCCTCCTCTCTGCTCCCACACTTCCTTCTTCCTGTCGAGTCACTTTCCCCTCCTGCCCTGTTAGCAGATCAGAATTCCCAAAGCCGTCAAGTCAGTTTCAAGGGCGCGGTCAGCACTTCAGTAAAACAGGCGGGAAGAGAAAACATCCGGGTGCTTCCTGCAAAGTGAAAATGAATAGCGTTTCCTGACTTTTCCCGCGAACCTTGCCCACACGGACATGAAGAGGTACAGGGTCACGAGGGGACCTTCTTTCTTCCCATGGGGCCTGTTAAAAACCCTGGAGGCCCCAGTCTAGCTGAACCCCTGCGGGTGGAGCTCACACCCCGAGCGCCCCGCGCAAGCTGAGCGGTGCCTGCTGAGCGAATCCTGGGTGTGGCCGCTGCTCCTGTGACCCTGCATGGGGGCTCTCGTGGGGTCAGGGAAGGTGGGCAGTCTGGGCCCATCACCGGCTCCTGCACGTCAGTTAGGGCTCTTGAGAAGCAGTTTCCCACTTGTTCCAAGAACACCCAAGTCCTCCCCCTTCGAGAGCGGCCAGCCCTGAGGATGAGACCCTCTCTGGTGGTTCGCTCGCTGCTCGCTGCGCCCACCTGGCTGGCAGGCGCTGAGTGCGTCTTCAGAAGACCCTTTTATACACTGTCATATTGACTTCAAAAAACATTTTAGTGGCACGATGAACATTTTAGTGGCACGATGAACATTTTAGTGGCACGACTCCAGGGGTCCTCCTGACCTCGGAGCTGAATCCTGTCTTAAGCCCTCACTGCCAAGCAGGAGCCAGAGGGACGAGCTGCGGGCCCAGCCAGCTGGCGGCTCCCACCCCCTCTCAGGGTGACCCGACTTCTGAATAAACATTCTCCTCTTCCCATACACTGCTCTCGCCTCCTTGCTGGGTGTGGTGCCTATTGCCTTCACCTTATTTGAAAGAAAAAAAACACGCCCTGTGTTATTTTTAGAGCTCATCTCTCTTTATTTATGTGAACCTGTGTCTCAAGTACAAGTTCATCAATTACTTTAATTCCCACTAAATGTGGAGCCAGCTTTCAAGTGGTGCTGGGAGGTTAACGCACCCTTTTAGCTCCCGTTTAAATCTTGATGAGAGCTGGAAGGGAAGGTTCTTAACCCTCCTCTCCTTTTGCCCCGGGCAGGCCTGGGCCTCGCCTGTCCTGGGGGGTGGCGGGGGGAGCGGGCAGCGGGGAGAAGGCGGTGGGGAGCTGGGGTGTGGGGCAGTTCCAGCCTCTGCCCCTCAGGCCTCCACCCCACCAGGCCGCAGGCCACAGGGGAGCTCTACCTGGCCCCCTCGACCCCATGCCCGCCTGACAACCTCCACACGCCTGGGGGCTGACAAGGGTGGGGTGGTCCGGGGGCGTGAGAAGGGTGGGGTGATGCCGGGGCGCGTGGACATCTTGGCCAAACTGCAAACTTGGGGCTCCCCTGTCAGGTGCCGGCGGCACTTCAAGCCAGAGCGGCCAAGCCACTCCCGAGGCTGTCGCCCCGCCGGTGCCCCTGGAAACGCCCCTCGTGGCCAGCGAGCCGAGGCCGAAGGAGCCGCCCGCAGTTCGCTGGAAGGTCCGGGCGCTCCACCCTCAGGCCCACAAGCCACCTGCCCGCGCGCTCCTCGCCCACCCCCCGGGGGGCTCGTCCGTGCTCCGAGGGGGCTGCGCTGGGCTGATCCTGGACTCGGCGGTGAGGGCCCACCCCAGCCGAGGTTCAGCAGCCCCAGACCAGGCGCGAGACCAGGGACCAGGCAGGGCCGGGCGCCGGGGAGGGTCAGTCCTGAGAGGCCCGATGTAGACGGGGGCGGCGGGCGGGCCCAGTGCGGGCCCAGTGCGCGGGCTTCTCCCTCGGAGGCGGGCGGGCTGAGGTCTGCAGACGCGAAGTGCTGCCCCAGAGCCTCCCCTGGGAGGGCCGCGCGCGCGCATCAAACCTGCGAAGGCGCAGGCGGGACTCGGGCCCGGCGCCGGGAGGCGAAGCGCGGCTGCTGGGCGGGAGAACGCAGATGTGCGCCGCGTGCTGTGCTGCTGGCTGGGGCTTGCCGAGCACGTCCGGTGGTTTCTGTCGCTCAGGTCCGCGACGGAGAAGAACGGGGTTCTCTGGGGCATTGCCTTTCGCCTCAGGGCCCCGGAGAGCGCCCGGGTGCTCGCCCGCAAGGCCCGTTCCGGGCACGCAGAACCCGCGGGCCTCTGGAGCCGCCAGGACGCCCGGCCCACAGGGGACAGACGCAGCGGAGCTGCCGTCCTGGAGGCGTTGGCCCGAGATGGTGAGACTGCAGCGGGGCGAACGGCCACGGGACACAGTCTGCCTCAGAGCACGGAGAAAGGGGTGCTGAGGTGCGCTGGCCCCTGCAGAGCACGGCTGGGAAGAGGGGCCAGGGCAGGACTGGAGACAAGGCCCCTCTAGCGGAGGGGCCGCCGCCCTCCCGCTGCGCGCAGGTCCGGCTCAGGTGGTCTTTTGGAGGACGTCTCCCGCCCCGAGTGGAAAGGAGGCGGGGCCGGAGCAGCCAGGCCGAGCCTGCGCGCGCGGGGAACGCGGGCGTGTCCGCCGAGACAGGAGCCAAGTCCTGGAGGAGGCTGGGGCAGATAGGCCCGCGCACCAGCCTCGGCGCCTGCCCGGGTGGAGGCGGCAGGGCCGGTGATCCCAGGGCCGTCTGGCACCCGGGGGTGAACGCAGAAGAGCCAGAGCCAGCTGGGCCGGGAAAGACTCAGACAGCTCCGAGGAAGGTCGGCAAGGGCCGAGGAGGAGGACCAGCGCCAAGAGGCTTCAGCAAAGGAACAAAGCAGGAAAGGGAGGAGAGAAGGGAGTTTGCCAGGAGATGGAGCCCCAGCAGCCAGCAGGAGGCCCAGGCTCCTGGACCCAGGCCGCGTGTCCGTGGAGGTGGACAGAGCGGCCTTGCGGGGAAGGTGGGGACAGGGGCGACCTCAGGTGGCAGGAGGTCCAAGGGGCGAGGAAGACAGAAGCTGGACTGGGCGGACGGAAGAAAAATTTAGCGTCAAAGCCGAGGGGAGAAATTTTGATGAGAAGAAGCCAGGAGAGAAAGAAGAAATAGGTGGCGATAGATGAGCTTCATCTCATAGCAAAGGAGGCTCCAGGCCCCCAGGAGCACACAGCCCCAGCTGCTGCTGTGAAGCCAAAGAACCAAGTCTCACGAATAGATTCGTTTCTCCTGCGTCAAGGAGCCACACGCCCCCCCCCCCCCCCCCCCNGCCACCCGCCCCCCCCCCCCCATCCTAAGCCTCGATGCAGAGCGTCTCCTCCCCCTCCCATTTTTTCGTTTGGTTTTTGAGACAGGTGAATTTTAAAACTTAAACTTCTCCTCTTTTTGCTTTGGCCCCTAGGAAGCTCAGCACCAAGTTTGTGGCCCAAGCCTATGGAAGAATGGGGCTTGCAGAAGACGTGAATTCTTTCCTCTCCTTGGCCTCACCACACGCACATTTCTGTTCCATATTTTCCTTGGTTCCCTAATTCCAGTTTTTCTCTGTTGATGTAGTTCTGTGTTCCGTAAGCTGCTTCTGATGTTTCATGGATTCCAGCAATGTGCCAGCAAGTGAGTTTGCTTTCAACGGGACCTCCCCAGAAACCGTGGTCTCCATGGAGCGCCAGCCCAGGCTTGCCGGGGTCACCGCCAGGTGCACTGGGGACAGAACCATCCAGTCCCTGCCTATGCCCCACACCCTGCAGCTCTCGGGGCTGCTGTTCTTCCATTCCTGCTCCCACTTTGCACAGCAAGAAAGAGGGGCAAAGCCGGTGTGATTTCTAACTAATCTCCAGTAAGTCAGATGTGGGTGGGGGCCCTTTCCCCACCTCAGAGGAGATTGTCAAATGAAACAATGTGGCTTGGAGCTTCTGACAGATGCTGATGAACTGTTGTTTACATTTTTGATTTACTGCCTAAACAAAGATAAGACATGCTCTTGAAAACACATTGAATGCACAATCCAAACACATCCATTAAATCTGTCACAATAAACATGACAGCTTTCTTCTAACCTAACAACTGGCGTGCCTCATTTGCATATTAATGAGAAAACTGGGATCAGCCTGCACAAATTACTTATATCTCACGAAGGGGCTGCTCCCGGTGACAGCAAAGCACTTGGGGGTGTAAATATACCGAGTTAATACCTTCGCCGTTTAGACGCCTCGCGTGTCTCTGCTCGGGCAGGCCTGGGGTCCTGGGGTGGCAACTCTGCCAGCTGCATGGGGCCGGGGTCAGGGCGGAGTCGGTGTGGGCCAGAGAGGGCTGGGCCGCCCTGGGTCTGGCCCAGAGCCGGGGTAGTTACCGAGGCCTGACTCCGAGCCGGTCGGCAGGTCAGCACGTTCTGTGTGCGGTCACTGATTGCTCATCACCCGGTCAGAATGAGCCGAAAGGAAAATACCAGCTCTGCTGCATGCCAGCTAGGTGCCAGGAAAGGCGTCATCACGTTTAAACTCGGGGGAGCCTTAGAGCAGGGCCGACAAAAGCAAAGGCTTGTCTCCTCTCTACCTGCCTCACCCGTGGCAGACATGACCAATCGCTGCCAGCACTCCTTCCCGAGACAAGACCCAGGAGGCCGTCACTCCCAGGGCCCGCAGGTAAGGAAGCCACTGGAGTCGAACCCACTGTGGGTATAATTGTGGCCATTAGAGAATGAGGAGGGGCCAGCTCACCCCACTGGTGAGGCAGGAAGCAAGACTCAAACCCTGTCACCCGCCTGCCAGCCCAGTTCTCTCTCCACTGGTTTCACCTGGCCATGACCTTGGGTCAGAATCAGCTGGTCACAATGAAAGGTCTCAGCAACAACCTCACTCCCAGCCAAGAGTCCGTGGAGTTCAACACAAAGCGGTGAATACCCCGTGGACGATGGTCAGTGCCTGTGATGGTGGTCAGTGCCCGGGATGGTGGTCAGTGCCCATGATGGTGGTCAGTGCCCATGATGGTGGTCAGTGCCCGGGATGGTGGTCAGTGCCCATGATGGTGGTCAGTGCCCGGGATGGTGGTCAGTGCCCATGATGGTGGTCAGTGCCCGGGATGGTGGTCAGTGCCCCTAATGGTGGTCAGTGCCCATGATGGTGGTCAGTGCCCATGATGGTGATCAGTGCCCATGATGGTGGTCAGTGCCCATGATGGTGGTCAGTGCCCGGGATGGTGGTCAGTGCCCGTGATGGTGGTCAGTGCCCATGATGGTGGTCAGTGCCCGTGATGGTGGTCAGTGCCCGTGATGGTGGTCAGTGCCCCTGATGGTGGTCAGTGCCCGTGATGGTGGTCAGTGCCCCTGATGGTGGTCAGTGCCCGTGATGGTGGTCAGTGCCCATGATGGTGGTCAGTGCCCATGATGGTGGTCAATCCTCCTGATTTTCACACTCCCATGTGCACGTACATGTCCCTGGCGTCTGGCCCGGATGGAGCTTGCTTCTAACAACCGCGCTGTGGCAGGGCAGTGAAATGTCCCCGCTGAGGTTAGGGCCTGGGAAGACCAGGGTGTGGGGCAGGACGGCACACAGCAGGTTCCCCGTGATCAGAGCAGACGGCTCAGGGAGGCGTCCTGCAGCCCTCGGTGGCTTTTCCCGGCTTTTATTACTCTTTGCATCACAGTGACCAGGTACACAGCCGGCGGGGGCGGCAGGGGCTGGCAGGCCTCCGAGTCCACGCGAAGCTCACTCTCCGGGCTCTCCAGGCTCGGCTCTCCTTCTGCTCGCTCTCCTCCCCTCTCTGCTCGCTCTCCTCCGCTCATGCTCTCTACTTACCCTGCTCTTCTGTTCTCTCTGCTCTGCTGCTCTCTCTGCTGGGTCCTCGAGACGCCGCCCGTAGACGCCCGGGTCCCAGCCCAGGAGCGCCCCTCACGCACGCCCACTCAGGCGCGGCAGCACCGCAGGGGCCCACACCGCACCTTGGCGGGAGGCAGAGAAGCCTGACCGCTTCTCACTGGCCCTGCCCGTGGCTTCCATCCCGGTCTCCCCTGCTATCCCCCTGCTGGGGGGAGCCAGCTCCAGGGCGAGAGGCAGCGTGGAGACGTCTACAGGGTGGGGCTGGCATGTTCTCCATCAATCCTGCCCACGTGCGGGCCCCTCTCAACACTTCAGATGAGACCGCAGCCCTGAAGGCCTTGAGGGCAGGCGAACTGGACAGGCGGTGTGCAGCCCTCACCTGCCGCCAGTCGGGCAGTTTCTTCTGCCCTAAGAGGTGAGCACCGGGCCTTCGACAGCAGCGTCCGGGCATCAGACCCCAGCGCGGTCAGAATCCCTCCCCAAATCCTCCAAAATTGAACAACAGCCCTTCCCTAGTATCAGGGGGGTGGGTTTCAAGACACCCTCCTCCCGCCCTGCAGAGATCGAAACTTGTGGGAGTTCAAGTCCCTTAAAGCCAGCCCCACGTGCGAGGCCTCGGAGCCCACAGGCGC
The DNA here is from genome assembly GCA_019455555.1 of Galemys pyrenaicus. Classification (NCBI taxonomy): domain Eukaryota; kingdom Metazoa; phylum Chordata; class Mammalia; order Eulipotyphla; family Talpidae; genus Galemys; species Galemys pyrenaicus. The sequence continues at coordinate 13,489,541 of JAGFMF010011658.1, read as the reverse complement.
AGCCACCCGCGCCTGAGCAGGGACCCGCAGTAGAGCACGGCCCGCGCGCGCCAGGGCCCGCCGTTCAAGCCGCGCGGTTCCGGGGCCGCGCTCTGTGGACGAGGTGGAGGCCGACACAACCGTCGCTCACGTCCTTAAAACGTGCTTGAACCTCGGCAAGCTCCTGTGGGTCCCAACAAACACTCCCCCCGCTGATGCAACACCGGCGCGCTCCCCGTGCTTAACCTCCTCCAAAGCGGTGGACACGGGCTCTGAGGGGCTAAGTGGCCGCCCAGGGGCACAGGCGGTCACTTGCTGCTGGACTCGAACCCATGACACGGAGGTCCAGCTGCGAAGGCGCCGCTCTTGGACGGACCAGCCGCCTGCTCCCGGCCAGGAGTCACCTAGGCGCTGGGAACAAACGAGTGGGGCCGGGGCCCAGCCGGGAGGGAGCGGGAACCACGGGCCCGTGTCGCCCCCTGCCGGCCAGAGTGGAAACAGCGCGGGACGCCCGCGCGGATCGTCTCGCGTGTCCGGCGCGTGACGCGCTGCGAGGGACCGTCCTGCCGGCTCCTCCGCTACTAGCCGCCATCCCACGGTGGCCCTGCCTCCTCTAGCCAGCACGTGGGCTCCGGGAGCGCGCCCTGAACGCGTCTACATCCCCACGTATGTGGAGAGAGTCGATGTTCCTTTTTTTTAAAGATTTATCTATTTATGCACACAAGAGCTGGGGCACAGGCCAGGGTTGCAGGAGGTGAGAGGAGTCACCAGAGACAGAGTGGGGAGCAGAACAGGCAGATCCACTGAAACACACTGCTGAGGGGAGCAGCGGGCAAGGCAGGAGAGGTCTGCTGCGCCCTGTGGGTCCCCCCCTGGCCGGCGGCAGGGATCGAACTCGTGCTGCAGGGGCTGCGGTTTGCTTCACAGTGCGGTGCTTAACCCACTGCGCCACCGAATCGATGTTCTTTACCCTTTCTGCCCCTGCCAGGATCTCATTTGTGACCAGAGAAGGTCAGGTGAGGCATTTGTTGTTGCTAACTTGGGCCAAACGTCCTCATCCTCGGAGAGCTGGTGTGTCTGTGACTCGCCCTGGAAGGCGGGCGGGCTCCGTGGCATCAGCTTCCTTCTCGGAATCAGTATCCGTCATTATTTTTCCGGTCTGAGTCGCTTCAGGAATTGTCTGCTGCCCCCAGCCCGTCCGGGGTCCAGGGATGGAGACAGACGGGCCCACTCTGCGAGGCCCACCCGTTGCTGACCTCGCCCGGCCCAAGTGGAGCTGCCGGAGGGACGACACCGGGAACGGGGAAGCGCACACGTGGCCCCTGGCGGCACCAGGCGAGCGGGGACGCGCCAGGCAGCGATGCCAGTGGCGGGACCACCTGTGCCAAACCCGCTTCCTTGGGCACCGAGAAGTCGCTGCTCATCACTGCGGGCCCCGGGGAGCAGAGAGGAAGCCGCAAGCTGGGGGCATGACAACACCCGCTGCGCCACGACGGAGGCCCCATTCTCCTGGGAGCAAACTTTGAAGAGCTACCACGGCTCAAGGTTGGGGTGACCCCAAAATAAGCCAATCTCTCTAACCTTGACCTTCCCACACGGAGCGGGCAGCTGCGCTGGAAATCCACACAGGGATTCTTATTTGGAGTCTGCCAAGGAGGAAAAAGTGGGAACACCCACAGACAGCACGTGGGCGGGGATGAGCCGGCAGAAGCCCCCCCTTTCCCCATGAAAGTCACACCTGACAGCTTACCCTGCGGAGAAGCCTCATAAAAATTAAGATATTCTAGCTATTCTTAGGAAAATGAAATATTGAAGAATGGCTCCCTGAGCTGATAATGGTCATGCATTTGAAAAATAGACCAAGGGCCGTGTTTAAAAGCCTAAAGTCATAAAAGGTATTCTGAATGGATGGATTGGGGAGCTCTACCGGCAGACTTCATTGATGTCGCCATAAACGATGAACGCTGTCACTCTTCTTTATATATAACAAGGAGCTGTGCCGCTGCCTCCAGAGCTCATTGTAGGAACTGTCAGGCCCACGGAAATGGCTTTGCATCAGCTATTTATGACGCTAGGCGGGAAAATACAAGGTTAAGCGATCTTTATCTGCCGTCTATGGAAATGTGCTTCCACGCTGAGGCGGGGACATGAAATAACCCTCCAGATAACCCATGACATTGGGGAACTGTAAAGTCAGATTAACCACAAGAGACAGCTCTGCCTCCGAACGGCGCCCGCCCGCCCCGCGCTGGGGCCTCCCCAGCACACGCGTGCTTTTCCAGCTTTCGATTCATCATCACCCACTTGAAAGTTCACAGCACTCTTCGTGTGACAGATTCGCAAGGGAGCCAACCAAAAACGCCTCTGCACCAGCCAGAAGGCGGAAGGCTTGCCCAAGTGGGGACCACGTTCCCCAGCCCCTTGCCTCTGGCCAAGCCGTGGGCTGGTTTACACCAGTGACAAGTGCGAGGAAGGATAAGGGGTCATTTCCAGGTCGTGGTTTTGTAGAAGTAAGTGGGTTTGCTCCAGTATCTCTCCCCCCTCCCAATGCCTAGAGGGGAGGAGCCTCAGGCCCCAAAGTATGGGGGAAGCACAAGTACCCTGAGCCCCAGGGTCCTCCCCCCACCCAGGGAGAAGTGGGCCCACAACCCAAGGCTACCACAATGCACGTTACAAGAAGTGAGTTCTTCTTTGTCCCAAGTCAATTACAATTTAGAGAATGGTCTGCTACAGCAGCTGTTGTTGTCCTTACTGGTGAGAAGCTGCACATTTCTAAGGATCTCATTCATTCAGTGAAGGACAGGAAATGTGGTGTAGCAGCCTCCTCTAGACCTGGAGTTTAGACCTGTTTCTGCAACTCACCCGTTTTTTGACTTGAGGTATCTTGGGACAATTGCTTACTTTCTCTTGGCAGCCCTACCCCTTTCTGTAACATGGAGATTTTAAAAATCCTGACCCTTATTCATAATAGCCAAGAGGCAGAAGCAATTCGAGTATCTGTCAACAGATGAAGGAATAAATAAAATGAGGCCTATTTCTATAGTGGAATATTATGCAGCCATAAAAATGAATGCCCTTCTGAAACATGCTTCCCCTGGAAGGACCTTGAACACTTTAGGCTAAGTGACATCAACAAGACAAGAGGACAAATACTGTAAGATTCCCTTTGTAGGAGGTCCCAAGAGTAATCACATTCATGGAGACAGAGAGTAGAGTGGTTTGCAGACACTGGGGCTGGGGGTGGAGAGTGAGTGTTAAATGGGGACAGAGTTCTTGTTTGGGAAGGTGAACAGAGTTCTGGAGATGGTGGTCCTTCGGCAGCACCTCTCCTAAACTGGAGCAATTCGATTAGCATGGCTCCTGGGCAAAGATGACTCTCCCATTTGTCAAGTATTCCCCATTTAAAAGAAAGTTCTGGAGCTGGATAGTAGTTATGGCTGCCTAACGCCACTGAACTGGACACCCCAAAGAAGCCCAAATGGTCTTTTTTTTTTTAAAGGAGCTGGGGCAGAAGAACTGGGGTGTAGGTCAGGGGCGTGATGGGTGAGAGGTTTCACCAGAGACAGAGTGGGGAGCAGAACAGGTGGGTCCACTGAAATCCACTGCTGAGGGGAGGCAGGAGAGGTCTGCCGTGCCCTGGGGGTCCCTCCCTGACCAGGACCGAACTCGTGCGGCAGTGGCTGCGGATGCTTCACAGGCTGAGGCTTAACCCCTCCCCTTGTGCCACCAGCCCCCAAATGGTCATTTTAACATTAAATATATTCTGCCGCCTGACTTTATGGGGTAAATGTGAATATTAAATTAACTGATACAGGCCAAGCACCCAGCACAGAGCATGAACGTGTAACCAGGTTCCCGCTCGTCACGAATGAGTGCACGTCCCCAGGCACCTGTCATGTGCTGAGTCCTGGGAGACAGCAGTGACCGGCCTGGGACTGTCCTCCCTTGAGCGGGGAGGACACCAGGGCCAGGGCAGAGACAACGGTGTCTGCTGAGAGAGGGGGCGGCAGGGCTGGGAGCAGCTGGGGCTGGGCCCGGGGTGTCCCCTGCTTGACCCGCCCTCTCGCTTGGCCCGCTGGGTTCGGAGAAGCACCTGAGGGGAGGTGTCCCCTCACCCCCGTTTCTCTCTCTCTGGACTGCTCTGTTGGCTCACAGAGATCTCCAGCTTTGGGCTTTCTTAAAAGCTAAGTTCAAACTTCAGAAGGAAAACTCAAGTGAACGCATAGCTCTACAAGCACCGCGCCCCTCTGCAAACACCTCCCAATTTAGGATCTCTTGGGGCAAAGAACTGTCACCACTCCTTCCCCACACCACCAGCCCTGAGGGTCCACTGGGCAGGAGGGGGCCTCCCAGTAGCTTGAGGGTAAGTCTCAGTGCTATCAAAGCTAAGGCCCCCGGCCAGGCGCAGCAGACCTCTCCTGCCTCGCCTGCTGCTCCCCTCAGCAGTGTGTTTCAGTCGATCTGCCTGTTCTGCTCCCCACTCTGTCTCTGGGGAATCCTCTCACCGCCCCGCCCCCCCCCCTGGCCTGTACCTCAGTTCTTCTCCACAAAAATAAGTTTTAAAAAAGGAGGGTCAGGGACCTCCCCGGTGGCGCAGTGGGTTAAGCAATGCACTATGAAGCAAACTACAGCCACTGCAGCACGAGTTCGATCCCTGCCGCCGGCCAGGGAGGGGACCCACATGGCGCAGCAGACCTCTCCTGCCTCGCCTGCTGCTCCCCTCAGCAGTGTGTTTCTGTTGATCTGCCTGTTCTGCGTCCTGCTCTGTCTGGTGGATTCTCTCACCACCCCCAAACCTCTGGCCTGTACCCCAGTGCTTGTATGCATAAATAAATAAATCTTTAAAAAAAAGGAGGGACAGTTAGCATTCAGTGGGGAAGTGCTTCAAGGGGGAGGGGGTCCAGAGGGCAGAGGAGGGTGCCCAGCCCAGTCTGAATTGGCCCAGGGAGGGGGCCAGGTGGGCGCCAGGGGAGGAAGGATCCTGAGAGATGAGCCAGGTCTGTCTGTCTGTCTGTCCAGCATGCTCACCTCCGGCAAGAGCACCCCCAGGGGTGCTGGGGACCCCTACTCAGTCCATGTAGGCCAACTACAGCCCAAGACACTGGAGTAGGTGCCCCTGCTTCAGGTGGGGAGAGAGGGTTCCAGAATCCTCTCCAGGCCTGCTGGGGGACGGAGGGCCTCCCGTACACGGCGCTGTCTCCACGGGACGCCGGCCTCGGGCGGCACCTGCCCCACCTGCCCGTGCAGCTGAAGGAGGCAGACACCTCCACTTAGGGTTGTTACCGGCCCAGCCAGCTTTTCCTTCCACAGGAGACTTCTGGACTAGTTCCCAGTATCTGCATCTTGCCTGGGTCTCCTCCTCGCGATCCTCCTTGCCGGCCGCCCGGACCTGGCTTGGAGGGGTCGTGAGAAGGCAGCCGGGAAGCTGCACGTCTGCAGGAGAACCAGCCACCCCGGCTCTCCAGGGACTGAGGATGTCTGGGCTGGGCCAGCTCCTGGCGAGCAGGATTAGCCCCTCTGGCCTCACCCATCTCCGGGGCAGGAGCCAGCGCAGGCCGGCCAGAGAGGAAGGAGGGCTTGCCATCGCTCCCCGCCGCGGCCCCTCCTCCCACTGGCCAGGCGTGGAGCCCGCACGCCTGCACGGGGACACCGCCCTCCCACGAGGGCCCCACTAGGGCCACTTTCTGAAACGCTCAGCACAGCCCGGTGTGGTCCTCCCCGCTGAGCTGCTATTTGCAACTTGATATCAAAAGAGAAAGGATTATGTCAAGAAACTTCTAGAAAATGAGGCTCTCGCTGGCTGGCTTTGTATCCCCGACACACACGCGCGCACACATGTGCACACGTGCACACACATACGTGCACACGCGACGCACACGCGTGTGCACCCGCCCTCCGTCCAGTCCCATTGGTCTGTGTGAAAGGCGAGCAGCTCGAGTCACGTCCTTTCCCAGGACGTGAAGAATCTCCCTCTGCCCACAGCCCCGAAACCACCGGCGTCTCTGCCACGTGACCGGCCAGGCCCCAGGGCCAGGAGACCGTTTGTTGGAGGAGGCAGCGGCGGCCGCGCTGAGTGGGCCGGCAAGGTGAGTGGGCTCCTGCTGGAGGCCTTGGCCGCGGACATGAAAGCGAGCGCGGGGCTCTCCCTGGCTCTCTCTTTCTCAGTGCGCTCGCCACGGTGGCTCCTGCCCTCTGAGAAAAATGAGGCAGGAAATAGGCGATACGATAGGAAATATGGCGAATGCAGGTTTCCTGTCAGCAACACGCCTCCCGGGCAGATCGGCAGATGAGTGCTTTATTAGAACAACGATTATGACAGCTCCAATATTTCCACAGACAAACGAGGGCACATCTGAGCTAGAGGGTGTGGGAAGGGCCTTGCCAAGACCCAGCAAGAGCCTGGGCTTGGCGGTGGAGCCGGGACCAGAAACCTGCCCTTTCTAATCTTAGATCCGGCTCCCGCAGCTCGCCCCACACCCCATCTCCTCCGTCTTCCTTTCTGGCCTGAGGTTGGTGGCTCAAGCCTTCTCCTCCAGGCCTGAGCCCCGGGGAGCAGCGGGGAACCCCAGGAACCACGGGGTGCTCCGGTGGCAGGCCCGGAGCGCGGCTGTGCCCCCCGAGCCTGGCTGTCTGGCTGCAGCCCTGGCCGCAGGAAGACAGAGTTCTGGCCAAGGCGGGACGTGCCCAACCCTCCTGCAGAGCCGGCCCCAGCCCGGCCCCATCACAGCCTGCCGGCGCCCCACGCGGTGGACCCCTTCCAGGTGGGCAGATGTCTGGGGGTGCAGCGGTGGGGAGGAGGCACGTAAAGGGCAAAGCCTTGCCGAAAATGCCTCTTTTCTGCCTTGGAGCACCCCCATCTGCTCAGAAAGCAGCTGGCCTTGTCCCCATTTTATAAGAGAGGTCTCGGGGTGCTGTGGTGAGGCACCCCGCCGAGCCCAAAGCTGGTCGGGTGCCAGCCCTGGTGTCAGGCCCACGCAGGGGAAAGGCCCACCAAGTCCAAACGCCCCCGTTGGGGGCCCCGGTGGACACCCCACCCACTCCAGGCCCGGGGTCTGCTCTGAGTGGGCAGGGCCAGCTGTGCCCATCACTTCTCTCCCCACCCCTCACCCCGGCGAGCGCTGGCACAGACGAGTGAGTGAGCGAACGGATGAACGAACGAACGAATGAAGCGTCTCATGAGCCACAGTGCGGCCACATGGACACAGCTTCTAGCAGGACCCGGCAGAGCTACCAGGCACCCCTGCCCCAAACGCTGTCACCCCCACAAAAGCCTGGGTGGGACCCTCTTCCAGCTTGGGGAGGACTTCTGAGCGCTGTGATCCGGGGGCTCCGTGACGATGAGCCCTGAGCTCCGTCTGCCAGGCAAGGCGGGGGACGGTGTGACGGCCTCGCCGCTCATTGTCTTCAGAATTTAGAAAAATGAGCAAAAGGAAAATGCACACTTGACCGCGCCCGGACCCAGAGAGAACCAAAATGAGACCTCCCCCGTGAGCGGAGAACGGGAGAACGGGGGCAGAGGGCTGCTGAGTCCATGGGGACCTTACTTTCCTAAATGGGGATTTCTTCCAGATGCTCAGTCCTAAGGCGGGGTGCTCCTTCAGCTTCTAAAGCGGTCTCACCAGCAAAAATAAAAGGTACCAGGAGGAGGACGATGGTTTGAGGGCTTTACAAAAGGAAAGAAAAGAAGGCAGAAGTTTAATCTCCAGAGCAGGGTCTAAAAATAGACCCCCCCAAAATCAGTGAGAAATAAAAATTGATGGTTAAGCAAAAACAAGAATACATTCTTAAAGAACAAAAGGGCTTCGCGCAGCAATCATCTGCTCCACTGATGGGACCTTTTCCAGATGAGTCCATGGAACGACCTGAGTTGGGCTCCTGCCAAGGGCTGCTGGCCTCTTACCTGGCCGCGTGTCCGTCAGCACCCCCGTGCATGCCAGGATCCCGGCCTGGGGCCCCTGAGACACAAGGGATCCCAAAGCCTAGGGCTCGTTTTAAAGAAAGCCGGCCCGATTCCTCCCCCGACCAGGGGAAGCGCTGTCCCGTGGCAGCGGATCTCCTCACAAAGGAGCCTCCGGCTGCACGTCCAGTTTCTTCCTCGTGATAGGCACTCTTCCAAGTGGGCTTAGTCAGTGAGGGGAACATTCGAAAATCTAGAAGGTTCTGAGTCCTCAGGAATCTCCAGCTGGGTTTCTGAAGGACTGGGGCCATTCATAGTCTGCAGGCGACACGAGAGGCGCCCGCTGCCGCCGCTGGCCAGCACAGAGGCCAGCACTTTGCAGAGCGCCTGGACGTCGGCTTTGAAGTAGAGGCCCTTCCCAGAACGTTTCACCGGGCTTTTTCCCGAAGGAAGTGGGATTTGTGGTGGGGCCCAAGAGCGAGGAGGACGTGGAGGTGGAAAGAGGGGAGCTAGGGCTCGGGGCGGGGGGGCACTGGGCACGGCGTCCAGGGTGGGCGTGGGGCTAGAGTCTCAGTCTGCTGGGGAGCCCCGGGTGGCTGTGTATGGGAGGGTGCAGGTCCCCGGGAGCGAGCGCTTGAAGGCAAGGAGGAGGCCCTGATGCCGCGGCGTGAGTGAGTGGGCACCACGAGCTTCCTCGCGGGTGACGGGAGGCTCTGAAGCTAGCAGCGTGGCCCTGCACCCACGGCTGGGCTGCTGAGCCAACCTCGGTCCCGGGGAGGCCATAACCACCCAGCCCGCCGGGGGGAGACAGTAAGCGTCGGACTGGCGCCACACGTCAGTAGTGGGCCTGCGGTGGCCCAGCTCCGCTGAGCGGCGGGTTCTGGCTCCGGGCCGTCCGCTCGCTTTAGAGGGTCCTGCGCCGAGCACACAGGACACGCGGGCACCCTCGAGTGGCAGCGATGCCTCCCTCTGGCTCACCATGCTCAGCAAACACGTGAGACGCCCGGACGAGCTGGCCACTGTGCCTGAACATCTGGGAACATGGCCGTGGCCTCTGTCCTCAGGGCCCTGCGGGGAGATGGCGGCCTTCTGTCTGCTTCCAGTTCCTCCCACCGTGGGCTCGAGACGGTACAGGCAAGACCAGAGAGTTGGGGAGGGGGCTAGGGCCACCAGGGGTCAGAAAGAGCGGTCCAGGAGGGCCTCGCCGGTCACCTGCAGGGCTGGGGCTGTAACCAGGTCTCAGGGACTCCATCAGCCAGGGTCTGTGCTTTGCCCCTGCGGGCCAGGTCTTGCCTTAAAAGAAGAGCTGGCACTGGCTGTGTATCTACACGTGGTTCCTGCGTGCAATTTACTAGCCCCTCACAGGCGGGCAGGGCCGAGGCCGGAATCAACATGAGTCAAGGCAGGCCCCAGGACGCCCCGGTCCCAGCAGGGAGGAGACCCACGCAGACAGAGCTCATTTCAGGGCCCTTCGGGGCAGCTCCGCGAGTGGGAGTTTAAGGAACCTGGCAAGAGGGACTCAGTCCCCCAGGCTAGCGACAGAGGGGGCCCCACGTAGCCCTGACCGATGGAGCCAGGGCCAAGGCCACGGGACCTGCAGAGGGAAGCTCATACAGAGAGCCCTGGAAAGGAGCTTTGGTCCTCACTGGGACGGGATGGGGGTGTAGAGTGACCCCACGGTCGCTGGCAAGGAGGGGCAGGGGCACCCCACCCACGGGTCCCATCTCCAGTCAGTGCCACCCATAGGCCAAGGTTGACCAGAAGCCAGACAGCAAGGGCTTGTGGGTGTGGCTCACGGACCAGCCTGGGGCTCCCAGCTGGGCGGTGGACTGGAGGGCCAGTGCCCCTGGGTCAGCAGGCCGCACTGGGGGGGCGGGGCTTGCACCAGACCCTCCATAAGGCCCTGCTGCGCCCTGAGGTGTCAGGAGAGGTGGGACTGGGCAGGCACTCGCATTTGTGGATCCTCTGAGTGAACAAAAATCGTGTGTGTGTGCACGTGTGTACGTGTGCATGTGTGTGTGTTCCTGTGTGTGTACGTATGTGCACGTGTACGTGTGTGCGTGTATGAGTGTACGAGTGTGCGTGTTCGTGTGCGCGTGTACGAGTGTGTGTGAGTGTGTGTGCGCGTGTGAGCGTGCATGTGTGTACGTGTGTGTGCATGTACGTGTGTGCGCGGGTATGTGAAAGGAACACGCACAGCTACTGGGATCAGACCAGGACTTGGCGCTGCACCACAGAGGGCTGTGTGACCGCCCCTCCCTGAGCCTCAGTTTCCCCACCCGGGGGTCGCAGGCTCGAAAGATGGAGCGCTGGCCCGGCAGGAGCACCGGCTGGACTCGTCCTGGGGGCGCGACGCTTCCCGACGCATCACCGGTTCCAGCCGTGTTCGGACGGTCTCCTTACCTGGCCGCTGTCTGTGCTCACCTGTCTGCACGAGAGGGAGGCGGGGCAGTGGGAGGGGCAGGGAAGGACGGCGGCTGTCGGGGCGCCCTCGCGTCGGGTGAAGCGCCCTCCAGCTCATTACCGCGAGCGGGCGCCGAGCAATAAGTTAATTTCTGACGGTGGCACTTGATACATTTTCCATTTACCTCATTAGTTTTTACAGCCTGCAATACTGGTGAGAACACTTCCAATTAACCATATGGGAAGCTTCAGTATGGAATCACAACAATTTTTAAAAATGTGTTATTTAACCAAATAAGAATCTCAGCCCTTGGAAACGAATGTGCTTGAACCGGCCCTGGAGCCCCGAGCAGGGGCTTCTGGGGCCTGACCTGGGCCCCCCGACCCAGCGCTCACCTGCAGGCGAGGACGGGCACCCCCTCCTCTCCCTCGGGAGCGCAGCGGAGGGCAGCGGGGAGGAGCCAGGGGCCGACCACGAGGCCGGGCACCCCTCCGCGGCCAGTGGCTGTCCGCCGCCTCTGGGCTGGTCACGAGTAGCCGTGGGCTTCGGTCTCACCGCGGCCGGGGCGCGGCCCGAGCCTCCTGCAGCGGCACAGCGTGCGCTGAGACGCCCAGCGCGGCCGAGGCCCCCGGACGCGCAGGCCGCTTTGTTCATGGGCCGCCCGGCAGACGGCGCGTTCCTCGCACACGACGGGTTGCGGCGCCCTCGTGGGCAGCGCCCTCATGGGCAGCGCTGCAGGCCGCTCGGACGGCCGGAGCTCGCTTCGCGTCCTGGGCCGCACGCTTCAGCGATGAAGAACGTCTGATGGAGGCGCGCTCGCAGCGTCCCCGGCCTGGGAGGCCAGCACGTCCGCGTGACCGCCTGGTACAAACCTGCAGTGCGCGGGCAGCTCTGTGACCGGCAAGCGGAGCCCAGCGCAGGGGCGGCCCGGTCGCTGCATCGCGGCGAACCCCGCGCTCGTCCCTGATCGTGCGCTGCCTTGTCCGTCTCAGGCCCCAGGAGCCGAGCGTGACCAGGAGCCAGCAGCCAGCACCAGTCCCTGAGCGGCCGCGCGGAGCGCAGAGGGCGCGGGCGTTGCCCGACCGAGGGAGGCCCTGGAAGTTGGTCCTTGGCGGCGCGGGAGCGGCCTGGGAACCAGCCGCGTGCCCCCGGACGGGCAGGGGAGGTGAGGTGGACCGCGGGGCGGAGGGAAGGGACAGCTGCGGGTGCCCCACAGTGCCCTGGCTCCGGACACCCCCGAGACCCTATCCCAGGCTGCTCACCCAGTCCCCTGGCTAAGTCGTGCTTGGTTCCTGTCCCCACAGCTGACCCAGAGAGCCTGACCGGGCTCCCCACCCCACTCCAAGCGAAGACTTCTTTGATTCCCGCACCTCAATAAGGTAGCTGGCAGCTGACATTTGGGGTTCACAGATTGGCCCTGGGAAATACCTGGGAGTTAGCCCCTGTGGGCACCTTCTGCTCAAGGTTCCCTTGGGGTCCCAAAGCTCTCGACCCCCACCCCACAGATTTCACCGCCTTGAGCCACGGGAGCAGGTCGTCCTTTGGAGAACAGGGCCGGGCTGCCTGCTTGGGCCTGGGCGGTCCCGCCTGCTATCTCCGGCCAGAGCCACGGCCGCCTTCACCCTTCATGAACGGCAGGCCCAGGTCTCGGCCTCTCCGGCTTCTGTGGGTGCAGAGGCCCACGCAGGACTGACTTTTGGAAGCTCCTGCGCAAGCTCGGCCGCATCACCGCAACTGCTCCGGCAGCAGGACTCAGACGCGCAGTCCCGCCGGCCTGAAGAATCTGGACCTTTGCCAGTCCCCGGGCAAGGAGTCCAGCGGCAGGCACGGTGCAGGCCAGCCTGTGACGAGGGTGTGACGCGGGTTCCTGCCCTTTGCTCTTGGGCCCATTTCCTGCTCTGCTTGTGCCTCAGGGGGCCACACTCCCCGGAACCCCAGGGCAGCTTGGCCAAGGGAGGCACCGACGGAGGGTGGGAGGTCGGTCGAAGGGCAAGTGGGGAGCATTTCTCTCCCCGTTTCTGTGCTAGGGCAGTGACTGAGGCTCTGTCATGCTCAGGCTCCCGCCCTCCCCTTCTCCCGGGATCCTGCCGTGAGTCTCCCGCCGTGAGTCTCTGTCCCAAGCAGGTCTCCAGCACGTCGTGGCATCCTTCTACCTCTGCCCTGCAGAGCGCTGGCGAGTGACCTGCAGGCGCTCGCCGTGGGGGCAGCGGCGCCTCGTCATCCCCTGTGGCTGGTCCGCTCTCCTAGCACTGTGTGAGCAGCAACTTCATTCAGCCGCTCTGCTGTTGTAAGCGCCGGAGTGGCTCGTGCTTCCTGGCGAGACCCCAGCGCACACAGCAGTGATGCTCAGCTTTGTTATGTGGTTACAGAACAGCTGCTGCTGCTCCGGCCGTCACATCCTCACCAGCCGCTTCACAATCCAGAAGAAAGACACTTTCTCCTTGCTTGCTGCTTTAAACGGAGGGGTAGCTTCTTCCCAGAATGAGGCAAAATGGGGCCAGTACCCATACACTGGCTGGAGAGAGGTCAGGGAAGTGAACACTCAAGCGTTTGGGCCCTTATAATGTGAGATGGGCTCTTCAGACAGGAGAAGAGGATCTGGTGGCCGCGGAGTGGCAAGCAGCCGTGTCCGCTCAAGCACCTGGGTGTGATCACGGTGAAGCCGCTCTCTGGGCCTCCGTTTCCTCATCTGAAAAACGGGGACAAGAGTTTGGGGAGATTAGCAGTTAATGTGCTTACCAGAGTTGGTGGATTTCAAGAAGGTGCCTGAGGGGTCCCTGTGGGGCTACCGTGGGGGCCAGAGAAGAGGGGGCCAAGCAACTGGGCCCCTACTCCAGCTCCCACAAGAACAGCCTCCTTTGATCATCATGGAAGTGCAAGAAATCTGCTGGACTGGCAGATTTCTTAATGTCCCTGCAGCTCTCCCAAGGACCGGGATCCTAAGTTATAGCTCAATTTATAAGAACGAGGACATAACCAGGATGGTATTCTTGCTAAGAATGATCCACGAGCTTGGGGGTTTCACCATCAGCCTGGAGATGGATGAAGCGCCTGGCTCTTGGCCAACTATTAACCCGTCTTCGTGAGGCTGTGGGCCCCGAGCCTTGGCAGAAGGCAGTCGCCCTGAAATAGCCCCGACTCCCTCTGTTCTCTTCAATTATGGCAAGGCAAACCCCCTACATATATACAATCATCTGAAACTATTTATCTTGCCCAGAGGAATCGATCTTTGCAGGTCTTTCTCAGCGGCCTGGACACTGACGAATCACCTCCGAGATGGTCTCAGAAAGGGAAGTCGTGGCTCCGGAATAGATGGCTCTTCTCTCTCTCGCCCTCCGCCCCCCGCCCCCGGTCTTCTCCATCTGGAATCTTCCTTACTACCCCTGGTGGATTTAACTCCACAAGTGCTGGGACGGCACCACCTGGTTCCTGCTGCCCAGATGCCCGTGTGGAGGAGCGGGGGCGCCCAGGCCTCTGGCCAGGCTCTGGGCAGAGAAGAGCCACCGCCTGACGAGCAGCTCCAAGAGACGGGTTTGAGCCTCTGCAGTGACCCGCACGCCCGGCCCCCATTCGTGCGGGCCTGGCCTCTCCTCCTGGACCCGTGGGCCTGTCGGCCCCGCACACTGCCTGGCACAGGTGGCATGGGCTGGGAGCGCCACCCCCACTTTACAGATGCGGCGAACGGGTCAAACGTCCCACCCAGGGTCACACAGGCCACAGGGACAAGGTCACCACTGGAAACCAGCTCTGGTGATCTGAGCGGAATGCCCCTGCGAGGACAGACCTGTCACAGGAGCTGCTCGAGCCTCCGCACCCCGACCCCCCGCACCCCCACTCCCACTCCCCCACCCCACACTCGCTCTCCAAGGCTCCGGGCGGCCTCCGTGGGTCCGGCACACACCAGACAGGAGGGCCGCGCGTGCCAGCGGGATTTGCTGGGGACTGGGTTCCGCGCCAGCTTTTCTTTTTCTGGAACCCACGTGACGTGGGGACACAGTCGGCCTTAGTCCACTGGGGCTGCTAGCTCAAGTGCCATCAGCCGCATCGCCACCAAGCCACAGGCTGATTTCCGTTCGGAAGGCTGGAGGCCCAGGGTCCAGATGAGCTGGCCTGGTTCTGGAGAGACCTCATCCTCGGGACTGCGGATGGAAACTTCCTGCTGCCCCCTGCCACAGTGGGAAAATAGTAAAACAAGTGCTCTTCTGCAAAGGGCGCTAATTCTGCTCCAGGGGGCTCCACCCACCTCGCCTATTCGCCTCCCAAAGCTCCACCTCCTGTGAGCACATTGACGATTTCAGCGTACCATGGGGGGGCACAAACCTTCAGTCTCATTATGAAATGTTCAGGTCGTATGAGTAAAATAATACAATCAAATCCCCTGAAGCCCTCACCCCCAGTTCAGGCTCCTCCCCGAAGTGCCTACCGGTGCAGTAAAATGCAGATCCTTCCAGATTATTCCTACGCATTGTGAATCGACACATATAAAAATATCACACGAAGAAATTTTACTTGAGAGTTTTTATCTGCTGGGATTTTATTAATTTAATGATATACCATATCAATTCTTCTGCAACTTGCCTTACAGAATGCTCCAAATCAAGATGTACATATTGGCCTCATTTGTTTTTTCTGCAACTTTGTTGTCTGATACTTAGTATGAATACATGGCAGTTGTTTAACTAGCTCCTTATTGATGGACATATGGGCTTTCCCCAACATCTCACTATTAATAACAAGAAGGCAATGGGGATCCTCATCCCAGCTTCTTGCACACAAATGATTATTTCTCTGGAGGGGAAGAAGTGAGTATTTCTGCAGGAAAAAAGAGACCATAAACTAAGCTAAAGAGAAGGCAACAGCAAGAAAATATGTGCAACAGAGTAATAATCAAGTTATATTTAAAAAATGCTTCAACTTAATAATAGAGACAACCCAAAAGAAAATGGGCGAACTACAAAATAGAAATGCGCAGGAGAAATACAAACAGCCAAATGCAAAAGAAAACTGCTGCATCTCATTAGCCATCAGGAAAAATGCAAATGAAAATGACAATAATGAACTATCTTTTCTACTTACTGGATTGACCCCAATTTTTAACCAACCTATGTCAGTGATTGGCAAGAGTTTTGGGGGAGGGCACAGTCACCCACTGTCACTTTCCTGTAAGTTGACCCACCAGCCAAGCAAGTTCTCCTCCTGAGTTTGCTGTCTGAACAACAGTGCGGTCACAACCAGGCTGTTCAGGTCAAAGTCAGGGCCAGAGGGGCCTGGAACCGAGCTGGGTGACGGGGCCTCCCGCTGCATGGTCAGAAGAACCCGCACACCTGGTCACTTCTGCACATTCTGTTGTTCGCCCAGGAGATCTTATTATCAAAGTGAAGTCTTTCTTTATAAAATGGGATTATAAATACTTGGTCGTTATGCATATTCCCTCTGGGGAGTAGCCAGTGGCACACTCTGTCTGCCCCCACCCCCTGCAGGCCTGCAACCCCCTCTCCTCTGAAGCACTTCTGGGCAGCCCGCCCCCACCCCCCTGCCCCGGGACAGAAACTTCTCTTACCAGGAGCCCAGAGACTCTGCCCCTTACAAAGGACTCAGGGCCAAGGGGCGAGGCCTGCACTGGGCCTGGCCCCCAGGCCCCTCCGCTGGGGCCTCTCCCTGTGCCCCCTGCAGTCAGCGGTGGGCGCAGTGCAGCCTGGGCCAGGCCAGCTCGAGCACCACGTGCTCCATCCACACCCCAGACCTGGGCAAAGCCGTTTCGGGGCCTCAGGCAGACCTGTGACTGGGACTTGGGAGTCCCAGAGTCTCCGTAATTTCCAGGCCTTTCCAACAGGACAGGTAGAGCTGACAGCCAGCTGGGGTGGGGCCCAACGTCCGTTTATGCGGGTGGAATGACGACCCAAAAGTCAAGCCCAAATAAACAACTTGGGATCGACCCAAAACTTAACAGGTGAAGCTCTGCACCCTGAGGATGTGGGGGTACGGTGTGGAACAACACAAGAGCCTAGGAAATTCCTTCCCTGGGTTCCGAGGGCAGGCCTGGGGGGAAGGTCCGGCCCAGCCCCTTTGTTCTGAAGGCCCCACCCTTCCCCCCACCCTCAGCCTACCTCCTCCCTGGCCAGGCAGCCAGAAATCTGGGTTTCCAGAGGCAGCCTCCCTGCCAATATGAGGTTTCCTGTAAAATACAGTGATCTGAAATATCCCTGCAAATATCGCCTATTTTTAATAACATGGTATCAATTTGCAAACAGAGTAATGATCTCTGTTACTTTTCAGGAAATTATGTTTAATATACTTTACCAGAGCGAAGGAAGAACAATTTAATTGAAAGAGCCGCTATGAACCATATTTAACCTCAGATGTACTAAATGGAGTGTCTCCGAGATAAGTTATGGTTTTTAATTTAACGTAAACTATTCTGTGCATAAGCACTGTGTTTTTGCCCTTATGGTAACGACCAGTTTTGGGTTTATGAACGATTCCTGCATCGTCTCTTTCCTCCTGTGAGCACTCCGGGGGGCGCTGAACACACTTGTCCCTGGGGGCCTGCCGGACGCCACTGTCTGGGGGCAGCTGTGCTTCGCATGGACGCGTCTTCCCAGGGGACACCATCCCCCCATTTTTGAGAAATGCCCGTATTCAGGCCCAGGCTGATCTGCGCTGGCTGCCTTCTTCAGCACCCTGATTAATGGATCCCGGCCACCGTACCAGCACTTTATATGAAGTTTCGTGCTCACCAAGATTAATTACAGAATGAAAAATATTGAAACTTTATTATTCATATAATTCATCGGCGGGGCTAGTCCCAGGAAAACGAAGTAAGTAGTCGGAGTTCATCATCTGACAGTAATCGAAGGGAGGAAGATGGAGGAGGCAGGTGCAGCATCTCCCAGCCTGACCTCCTGGTTGCTGGGCAACGAGTGAGCCACGGAACCAGTACCACCGATCCGGCCCATTGCTCAGATTATTGCCACACTTCCCACACAGGCTGGGGGAGCCCCCAGCAGCACCCAGAGGACTTTAATTTTATTCGCATCCCTCCTCTCCTTTATCTGTGCGCTTGACTGAGTGGTCAGCCATTGGGCTTTCGTTTGTTTTGGGCAAAACTGCCAGTTTCCCTGGGAGAAGCTCTCTGCTCTGAGCTTCAGAACATGTGAGCAGGTGTCAGCCAAGGAGATGACTGCAGTCCTCTGGCCACGGTAATTGGTTCAGAACTGGCCTGTTTAGAACTGGGCCGTGACTTATCAGGGCCAATGCCATGCAGCGAATCCTCTCCTGGGAAGGTGGTGGGGAAGAGCTGAGTTCGTCTTCCCAGAGGTTCAGGGTGTGAAAATTCAGGGTGTGGAAGGCCTGAACTACAGGAGCTAGCGTGCCAGCACAGGGAGGACAACGACAACCACGGAAGAAGCACAAGGGTGAGATGGGAGAGACTGAATCCACTGGGCCCTGGATCAAGCCATACCTGAAGCTAGATACAGCAGAACACTGGACTTTTTAGTTACGTGAGCCGCACAGTCTATCTCTGTTTAAGCCAGCGTGAGTGAAATCACAGAAGGACAAAAGTGTTAGCCAGGCCTTCATTCCAGAGGCTTCATGACAAGACTGTGGGCAAATGCCTGCCCCTTGAGTCCAGAACTGACCTGTTATGATGACGTGCCTGTTCCAGGCTCCAGGGCTCTTTGCAGCGGTCTCGGACAGCAGGGTCCTCAGGGCCTAGGTCACCTGGTCCTTCTGCAGGCTGATCTGCCTATATCTTTATAGACAGAGCTCAAAAGTCATGTTGCAAAATGTTATCACTGCTACCAATTTTAAAAACACTGTAAGTTGTGAACAGATGTGTGTGTATGTAGTGAAATCACTAAATGGAATGACTGGGAAAGAATAAACCAAATCTGTGTCACTGGTTACCTCCGGGGAGCCTCTGGTGGGAGAGGATGCAGGGAGGTGCTTCTCTGAATGTTTGTTCCCAGAAAACATAAAATCAGATGATGCCCCCCCCCCCAGCTCTGGGGAGCAGTGGATGGTTGGCTGAGATCCTGGCTGGGCCCCTGGGGGATGGTTGCAGGAAGCAGAGGAAGACTCCAGCCTCCAGGAGCTCGCGGCAAAGAGACAGTCAGGCCAGGGCAAACCAGGGGGCAGAGAGCGTGTGGGTACCGCCCAAGGGTGCAGAGAGAGTGGGAAGAGACGAGCACTTGGGACTGACGGGAATGCTCAGACACGGCCCTTGGGAGGCAAGGCCTGGCCCCAGGGCTCTGGACTGCAGCTCAGACAGGTCCTTGGGGGGCAAGGCCTGGCCCCAGGGCTCTGGACTGCAGCTGAGGTGAGCAGGGGGTCCTGTGAGTGCTTTGAGGCACAGCCTT
Organism: Galemys pyrenaicus; assembly: GCA_019455555.1. Lineage (NCBI taxonomy): Eukaryota > Metazoa > Chordata > Mammalia > Eulipotyphla > Talpidae > Galemys > Galemys pyrenaicus. The sequence goes on along the minus strand of JAGFMF010011658.1, from coordinate 13,470,901 downwards.
TTCTGCATGTAGCTGCTTTAACGCTGCACTCTAAAATAAAAACCAGAGAAAATTCAAAAACACGAAAAGTTCCCCAGAAGACAAAGAAAATGACCATATTCCCGTAACACAGATAAAAAATAGCCACTTTGCATATTTTCATGAGCCCCTCCTGCCTTGGCTACAAAAAGTGGGTCTTCTCCCCGTCAGGAGGCAGCACAGAGAACCTTTTAAACCAAGTCGGTGGGTGCCCTTTGGTGCAGTGGTTTCTCTGTTGGAAAAGGTCCATGGCCTTGGAGGACACAGAAGCAGCCACAGCCAGCCGGGATGGACGCTGCTGGCGTGCTGCCCACCTGGGTGGCCAAGGCGAATTCTCCTTTTATGCAAAATGAAACTGAGGCCCGGAGAGGTCAGGTGGCCTAAGGTGACGTGGCCGAGCGTGGCATCCATGTCCGTACACTGAAGGGCCTTGGGGAACAGTGTGGGTCACCGCACAGTGCCGCCTCCGATGGAGACTGCCACGGGCTGAGACCGCTCTGTGTGGCCCAAGCCCCTCCCGTCAACACAGTGGGAGGCTGGAGGATGCCGGGGGCCCTCCGGGAGGCCCAAAGAGGAGTGGGGTCTGCCCAGGTCACCCAATGAAGGGGCGGGCGTGGCTGCTTGAGCCCCACCCTTGCCTCGGCCTGACCGGGGAACCCAAGGCCATGGCTCTCTGGGCTGCCTCTCGCTGTCTGCTGATTCAGCAGGCCCCTGCTGTCGCCTGAGCAAAACCTGAATTTCCCACGCCGAGCCAAGCAGCCAGTACTCCCTTTCCACAAAGGCCTGGCGGGGCCCTTGTGGGGAGTGCCCAGCCCTCTGGTGAGGCCACCCTGGGCCAGCATCATGGAGCCAGGCCCCGCATCCAAGCAGCCGAAAGACATGCAATAAATACAGAATAACGAATCACACCTGAGATGTCTCACTCGAGGGCACAATTAGCCTGTGGCACTTTGGAAGGAGCTGCCAGTGACTAATTGTGCCCCGAAGGAGGCATCTGTAAGTGCAATTCATTGTGTGCAAAATTGAACCCACAAATACTTGGGAACATAAAAATTATTCCCACAAGAAGGGTTTGTTTAAAATCAGGCCCTAATTTTTCTGTAAGAGCCTGTGGTGGGTTCCCCAGCGCCACCCAGATGTGCCACAGTCTCTGTGGGGGCTGTCCCTCTGCCAGCACGAGGGTCACGGGCTAAGAGGCTGGTCTGGGCAGTGAGGCCCGCACAGCCGGCTCCAGCACCAGGCACGCAGTGACCGAGTAGCTAACTACAGGAGTGGAAGAGCAGAAGCAGAAGCCGAGAGTTAAGGGCAAAACGTCCATCTTTGCTTCTTTGCAGCTTCTCGGTCAAGGTCAAAGTCAGCCCAGATTGGAGGACTGGTCACGGCTATTCTAGCTGCGTGCTCACCTCCTGAAATGCACCTGCCCAGGCTGGAACTCGGCAGGTCTCTGCAGAGAAGCTCATGTCGAAGAGCAGGGTAGGGGCAGGGGCTGGGGTCGGAGCAGCTTAAGCCTATATGTACCTACCCCCTTACTCAAAGCAGCAGTGTCCGCGCTGCGTCCGCAGCCACCTCTGGCTCCTCAGGCTTCTCCTAGGACAAAGGAGCCCGAAGTTCCCGTCATCTCCTCCCTAACCTCACTCTCTCACACTATTTCTCCCGCTCACTCATCCACTTCCCATCGGCTTCTGTCGTCCCATCACAGGCCGCTCCCTCGACCTCAAGTACCCACCTGCGTGCACACACACGTGTGCATCACACCTGCACAAGACACACAACTTGTGTGTCGGGTGTGTGCATGCACACACAGAAACACAAGTCTATGCACATACACGCAACACCACGCACGCCTGTCACTGCCTCGCACACGCACACAAAGGGGTGCGCAGGTAGACACACACAAACACACACACCTGCTCTTGGAGTCCACTTGTAAGACGTGCCCGCTTACAGGGGTTCAACTCAGATTTTTTAAACTGTACTTGGGATCGTGGCTGCTGGTCTCTCCCAGGCTGGGGCCGTGCAGCGTGGTGCTGCTGTGGGCTCCCTGGTGCGGCGCCGGCCCGCCGCACGGCCCCAGGCTCACGACAGCCGCGCCAAGGCTCTCGTTCACGTCCAGCAGTTAAACACGTCCCGTAGTCCCGCAACGTGTCCTCTAAATGGGGCTCTGCGTGAGCGGCTGTGCCCGCCTGCGGCCCGGGTCGGTGACCAGCGCGCGTTTAAGGGCGCAGCTGCAGTGGCGATGTTCCGCAGTTCGGGGCCTCAGTGCGCTGCAACTACAGCATTTTCAGATCCCGGTGGGGCTTATCAGCACGTACCCCATTTCTAAGATCTGTGCACACTCGCGTACACATGCGTGTATGAGACGCATGCATGTTCATCAGCGTGCTGCCCGTTCCCGGCAGCCTGGCTGCGAGGCAGGAATGGCCACGGGACGGCTCTACAAAGCCGGACGCTTTACCCTGGTTGTTTTCATGTCAGCTCTGGAGGGCGAACCCCCTTCGAAGGCGCAAATAGTCTGTGCCCTGGATCTCTGGTTAAAGAGGTTTGCGTTCATTTATTAGATTTGCTCTTGACGGTCTCACAGAAAGCTGCTCCATTGTCTTCTGCTGCCGGCGTGGGGCCCGGGGCTGCCAACCCTCAACGAGGCCTTGGAAAGTAACTGCAGAGCAGAACCATCTGCCGTGTTCCTTGTTTGCAGCTCGGGGCGCTGGGAAAGCGTTGCTGGCCCCCGGGTACGGGTTCAAAAGCCACACGGGGCCAGCCTGCTAAAGTGTCACGGGCTCCTTGACATTCTACCGTCCGCCAAACATGGGGGATCCCAAACCTTTGAGGTGTCAGGCCCTCGACCGGATCCTCTGGAATCAGGACAGGTAAGACAGAACCTGCCTCCGACGCTTCCAGGCTTGAGGGGAGCGTTCCAAAGCCGAGAGCAGTGCCGGCGGGAGGCTGGGAAGTACGCCTCCTGAGGGAGAGCACGCTGAAGCGGGTTCCACAGGATGAATAGGAGCGCGTGGGAAGCCTAGGGAGAGGGAGGTACAGAGGGAGGGGAGAAGGGGGCAGTTCAAGGGAGGGGAGAAAGGGAGCAAGAGGGGAGCAGAATTCTAGATACGTAGACAGCCCTGGCGGGGCGGCCGTGGGCCCTGAACACGTGCTGTTTCTCGGAGTTCGGTTCATTTGCTCATGCCTTCGTCCATTCGTTGGTTCATTCGCAGGCACTTACTGAGCGTGCACACCGTGCCGGCCGCAGGAAGACCCTCCTGCATGTCACGTGAGCCGCGGTGGGTGCCTCAGACACCGGAAGCTCAGCAGCGGCCCAGGACCAGCACAGTCAACCCGGCCCGTCTCTTCAAGTCGCTGTGGTGAGAAGCTGGCCTTGCTGTGCTTCCCTGTGGCAAGGCTGTGGGCACTGCGCGGGATGCCAACCTCTTCTCCACCTTCCCCATCAGAAGTGAAGACATTGGGACAGAGCCTGCCGCTGCCAAGGAGTGCCCCCTCTCGCGTTCCCAGCGCAGCCTCCCTAGGGCTTGCACCAGGATTTTAACGGAAAGGGAGAAGCTGACTCAGAAAGGAAGCCACTGTCCAGGGCCAGTGCCAGCCCCAGAACCAGGTCTTTCTGTGGACGCCCACTGACCGGGGACCCAGGCCCAGGGCGAGTATGTGAGAGCGAGGCAGAGACAGCGGCAGCGAGACCCCTGGCTCGGCCATCAAAACAGGTTCGTTTCTTTTGCCAGTTCTCTCTTCACTGACGACCCTGGGCATTGCCTACTGGTCTGTAGAACTTTCTTTTCTCAGTTGTGTCTGTTCCTTTCCCATAAAACAGAATGAAAAAAGAAAGAGCCACGAGAAACCATTTTTTGGTGCATCTGTCAAAGAAAACCATGATTTACAGATGCTCCTGGTGCTCTAAGAGTTACCACAATGCATGGTGTCCCTCCCCTCCCAGGGGATCTCAACTAGCAGAGTTAAAGCCTAATCTAACCCAACCTAACCTAACCTAACACAATCTAACCTAGCCCAACCCAGCCCAACCCAGACCAACCCCGCCTATCCCAACCCAACTCAACTCAACCCAACCCAGCTCAGCCCAACCCAGACCAGACCAACCCAACTCAGCCCATCTCAACCTAAACCAACCCAACCCAGCCCATCTCAACCCAACCCAGCCCAACCCAAACCAACACAAGCTAACCCAACCCAACCCAACTTGATCAAGTATACTCTGTTTCTATTGCAGGACAGTGATTTCTTCTGTGCACAAACCTACAGAAGTTCATAAATCAAACTCAGCCTTCTAGACCTTCAAGTGACTGCTCCAAAACTCACAGGTACCCTGAAATCCTTCCTGTTGGTTCCATCCCCCCTTCTAGGGCAGCTTAGTGCATTGGGGTTATATGAACACTGGGAGGGCAGGTCACATCGGACACTTGGGGCCCCAGGTGTCCGTATCTGGTTACGCCAGGGGCCTGTAGACACATATGCCCACCATCCCCCAGCAAGGCACTGCTTCCCTGGCGCAAAGGCTGCCATGGGTCCGTGACGCCCCTTGGCCAGCGCGCCTCCCTGGTGACTGTGAGCATCTCCGGCTGGGGGTGTGTCGTGTCGAAGCCCTGCCTGGCAGGAGGCTTTGTCTTCCCAGGGACCCGGCAGCGCTTCTCGTTAGTTTCTGCTCTGTGACAGGTGCTCTTTATATTAACTCTCTTTTAGGCCACGACCCCGAGAAGACATCTGGTGGGTCGGATTGGAGAGAATGTCAGCAGTGACCCTTGTTCTGACAGCATGCTTTTTTTAATTATAAAAGTAACGTGCACATTTTTATACAGAAAAAGCATAAAAATACACAAAACAGAAAATGAGGAGTTGATTCTCAGCTTTCCCCATCTCCTCTCCCAGAGTGTGACAGGGTCCTTTGGGAATCCATTCTTCTTCTTTTAAAAAATTGCTTATTTTTGATCACAGAAGTGGTGTGTGTTTCTCTGAGGGAATCGAGACAGACACACAGAGATACACGAAAGTCAGCTCCAATCTCCATGCCCAGAGAAGAGCATGGGCCCCACTTTTATGTATGTTTTCAGTCTTTCCCTATTTGTGTATGCGGGAACTATTGCAAAACGAGGATCACACTATAACTCTAAGTTCTAGTGAGTCTTTTTAACTCATGATAGTTTCCTAATGCCATTAAATATTGTTTAGGACAAAGTTCCTGTTGGCTGCAGACTATCCCACTGAGTGACTCGTGATCAGTGATCTGGTTACCCTATGGATGAATATTTAGATCGTGTCCTTTTTCTTTTCACAGTTGTCTATCATATGTATGCAAACCTCCCTCAGAGGTTCTCAGGACACATTTCCAGAAATGGAACCCCTCTGACAAAGGGTAATACCATTTTGAGACTTTTGAAATGTTCGCATTTTTTTAATTGTGCCAACAGATGTATACCATTTAATTTAAATGAATGAAATGTACATTCTTAAACATTTTAAAGTCTCCAGCTCCGTAGTGAAATATATTCATACTGTTTTTGCAGCAGATCCTAGAACTTCTTCAGATTGAAAAATGTAAAATCTATCCCCATTAAACACTCTTTCCCTCCCTCCTCTCTCCAGTCCTTGTCCACGTCCTTTCTACTTAGTGTTATTATAGATTTGACTACCTAAAATAGCTCTTATGAGTGGAATCATATAGTTTAGTCCTTTTGTGACTGGTTTATTTCACTTTAGCACGACGTCCTCAAGGATCATCCATGTTGTAGCAGGTGTCAGCATGTCCTTCCTTTTAAAGGCTGTATAATATTCCATTGCACGTATAGACCACATTTTGCTTCTCCATTCACCCAGCAATAGACATTGGCGTTATCACCTCCTCTTGCCTATTGTGAATAATGCTACAATGGGTGTACAAATAGCTCTTCAAGATGTTGGCTTGTGATTCTTTGGTGTATCTATCCAGAAGTGGAATTGCTAGGTCGTGCTAAGTCTTAATTCCCTGAAGGAAACCTCCATCCTGTTTTCTCATGCCATACCATCTTAAGTTCCCATTCACTGTGCACCAAAGCTAAAGTTCTCAACGTCCTCACCAACACTCATTTTTTGTTCTTTCAACAATGGCCATCTTAGTGGGTGTGAAGTGACGTCTCACTGTGGCTTTTACTGCATTGTTCTGGTGCTTAGTGACGTCCATTCTTTATAAGCATGTTGGTCATATTTTTTGCCTACATACTGCCAAGCCTTTCTTCAGAAAGGTTGAGCCGGTTGAAACTCTACCAGCAACATGAGGGCAATTCTTACTTCAAGCCAATACTGCATGCCCCGCCAGTTTTAAACTTTCCCCCAAAGAATGTCAGTGAAATATTAAGCTAGCCGTTCCCACTAGCCTTGTGTTGGAAGCAACCAAGCGCTATCTTTGAAAATGAAGTTTCCTTGAGCTGGGCCAGGCTGACCTCGATTTTCTTCTCCACCAGTAACGCTGAGACCCAGTCCGCTTTGTGGGGCTTTCAGGCCCAGTTCCCGTCCTAAATAGTCGTATTGCTCCTGAGTTTTATCATTGAGATTTAAATGGCCGTTGGATTGGGGGCATTTTGAGCATTCACTTCAAAGATTGCTCCAGAAAGAAGCCCTTGGGTTTGAGTGACAAGCTTAAGAAAGTCTTGCCTTGTTATTCTTGGGCCTCCACTATGGGGCCTATTGTCTTACCCCCGATCTCCTGCCAACTCTTCCATAATACAGTAAAAATCAAAGCCTGGAGTAACGGGAGGTTATTTGCAAATGGTATTCATTTTATTTTTTTTTTTTTAAATAGAGCAGTTCCTTCTTAATAAATGAAATTTATTGGGAGCTCTTTTGAGAATCCTCCGGAGCAGGCCGAAGCCCGGCAGTCCGTTCCCAGCCACCGGTGGTGACAGCATGAAAGCAGGAAAATGGCTCTCTGCGGGCTGCGAACGCCCCTCCCGAGCAGTCCTCGTTTCCAAATGAGGGTTTTGCACATTTCCCAAGTGTATCTTCACGTGAACTTGAAAGTTCTGACCACTTTTCAGTCCGGTCATCGCCCAGAGTCCCGTCCTCGGTCCGCGGCCCAGGCCCCACTCCCTCCCAACTGCCCCTGTGGAGGGGGCGTTCACACAGCAGGGGGGCTGGGGGCCCCCTGGCTCCTAGAGCCATTTGAGGACGTGGCACCAGGCGAGGACTGAAAGGGGGACCCCCCCCACCACATTTCATGGCATGAGCAACACTGCTGTGTCTTTCCTGCTTTTTTAATTGTATTGTTTCTTTCATTGAGGGAGCGGTGGTCATCAACACTGTGTGTGACCTAGGGGCGCGGGGTCACACCTCTTCAGCCGATGCTACCGCGCCACGCCCACCGGCTGGGCCCCCATCGGGCTCGCCCTGGTCGGTTGGGCCCCCTCCCCACTTCGCTCCCACCTCCACTCTCCCCCTTCTGATACTTGAGCTCTGCAGTCAGGTTCAAGGGCTTGTTTTGGCTTGTTTTATTTATTTATTTTTTTTAAAGATTTACTTATTTATGCATGTAAGCACTGGGGTACAGGCCAGAGGCGTGGGGGCATGAGAGGATTCACCACAGAGAGCGGGGAGCAGAACAGGCAGATCAAGGGAAGCACACTGCTGAGGGGAGCAGCGGGCAAGGCAGGAGGGGTGTGCTGTGCCATGTGGGTCCCCACCCCAGCCGGCAGCAGGGATCGTACTCGTGCTTCATAGTGCGTTGCTTAACCCGCTGCACCACCAGGGAGGCCCTCTCTCTCTTTTTTTTTTTAATTTATGTATACCGGCACTGGGGTACAGGCCAAAGGTGCAGGTGGTGAGAGGACCCACCAGAGACAGAGCGGGGAGCAGAAGAGGCAGATCAACTGAAACACACTGCTGAGAGGAGCAGCGGGCGAGACAAGAGAGGTCTGCTGCCCCATGCAGGACACCTCTCCGGCTGGTGGCAGGGATCGAACGCGTGCTGCAGGGGCTGCGGTTTGCTTCATAGGCGTTGCTCAACCCACTGCGCCACCAGGGAGGCCCTGTTTTGGCTTGTTTTAGTCTGTTTCTTTGCTTTGTTTTTCTATATTCCACGCGTGAACAAAATCACCCTGCATTCGTCTTTCCCGTCTCTTTCTGCTTAGCATCTTCTCCTTCGGCTCCATCCACGTTGTTGCAAGTGGCAAGATTCAATCTCTATTTTTCACAGCTGAGTAGTATTCCGTTGTGTCGACACCACATTGTCTTAACCCATATGCCTGTTGATGGGCTCTTGGGGTGTCCTGGTAACCTGGTTGTCATGCATAGCCCTGCGTGAGCACGGGGTGCAGAGGTTTCTTCAAATACGTTTCTTCTATTTCTTTCTGTCCCGACTCACCATGGAACGATGGACCATCTTTGGGAGACTGCTGTGCGAGGACGTTGAGGGTCCGTCAGGGGCCAACAGAAAACAAAGGCGCGCCCACTTTAGGGAGGGGCTATTTCTAAAAGCATGGGACAGGGCGATTTCCTGAGGTGGTGCAGCCGTGGGGGGGAGCGGCGGCTGCAGAGCGGCACCACGCGAGCCCGAGGCCTTGTGAGAAGGTGCCAGCACCAACAAGGGTCATAGAGTCTAGCCAGGGACATGGTGCCAATTGGTGCTGCGACGTGGGTGGACCCTGGGGACTGGCAGGAGGACACGTGAGTGGCTCCTTTCAAAGGAAACATCCAGCAAGTCCTGCCATGGACCCAGAAGGTAGGTTGGTGGTTTCTGAGGGCAGGGAATGGAGGAGTGAGGAGGGGCCGCTCACATGCCGGAGTTCCTTTTTCAGGTGAGGAAAAAGCCCTAGAGCTGGTGCGGCTCACAGCAGAGCTTTATAAACATAAGTCACTGAAACAGGCGCTTTAAAGCGGTGAGGCAGGGACTCCCTGGTGCGCAGGGGTCACGGCACGGCACCGTGAGTGTATCAGCAGCCACTGCGTCCCGGGTTCAATCCCCGGCCAGGGAGCTGACCCACGTGGCACAGCAGACCTCTCCTTCTCCCCAGTGCTCCCTCAGCAGTGGATATCAGTGGATCTGCTCGTTCTGCTCCCCGCTCTGTCTCTGGTGAGTCCTCCCAGCCCCTGCACCTCTGACCTGCACCCCAGTACTTGTATGCAAACATAACTTTTTAAAAATAAATTTATATATAAAAAAAGAAGTGATGAGACGTAAAGTATGTGACAATCTCTCACTAAGTAAAGGGGGGTGTGACCTTCAGTGGAAAGTCAAGTCAGCCGAGAGCCACCTAGAGGGGGCACTGGCGGGAGGAGGGAATAAGCCCACCGCCCTCCTCTCCTCCCTCCCTCTGCTTCGCTCCCACAGGGTGGAAAGATGGAAAATCCGCTCCACAAGGTGTTCTCCACCCCTAGAGTCAGCCCAAATGTGGGGTATGAGTTTCCTAGCAACTAGCACAGACAGGGAAATCTACCAGGAGAGAGACTGGTGGTGTCCAGTTGGTAAAACAAGCTCCAGAGAAGGCCGAACCACGGCAGGATGGACAAAGTGGAACGTTCCAGGCTTCCCGTATTTCAGCTCTGGCAAGAGAAGGCTGCAAAAGGAAATTGGGCATAGAACTTGCTGCTGTTCTCTGCCAGCTCCAGACCCACGGACACTTCCCATCCCCTACCCCAGCCCTCACCTGCCCTCGCCTGGCGGGCGGCCCTTCCGGGGAAAGTACTTCTGACACCTGCAACCCAAGGGCTCGCCCCCAGGGGAGAGAGCACAGCGCCTAAGTGCAGTCACGGGGTCGCCTGTCCAACCCTCAGCCCTGTGTGACTGCTACAGGGCAGCAAGGGGCACTAAAATTGGCCAAATAGTTTGCCGGTCACTGTCTGAGTTCTCCACCCACGCACACAGTCGCAAGACTACTCAGGTTCAGAGAACAAGGGTGGGATTTATCTAACAAACCAGGGAAAAACAGAGTTACTGAGGCCCAAAATAGCTGTTGCCCTCCTGACGCCGTGTCCAGTGTTCGAAAGCCCTAAACACAAAGGCTCCCAAGGTGGCGTCTTCCCACCACGGAGGATGCGAGCACGTGGCCGCCAGCTGCAGGCCAGGGGCCCACTCACAGCGGCAACAGGAGACACACAGCAGATGCTCCTGGAGCTGCTGAGACGCCCCGGCGCAGCCGCCCACGAGGACCCCCGCACAGCGGCCGCGGCCCAGCGACCCCACAGAGGGCCGCAGGCCCTCGGCGAGGCGGGAGCAGTTCCAGTCGCTCGGCTGCCTGCAGCACCTCGGAGCGTCCCCTCTGCGATGGCTGCTGGGGTCTCCGCCACGCCTTCAGAGCCCGCAACAGCCTCTGGAAGACGGTGGTGGTGGAGGTAGAAGTCGCTGGCCGGGATCCCTGGAGATCCAAACGCCGAATCCCGGGCCTGAGTGGGGCGGGGGCTGCTTCTGCAGTCCCGTGTGTTTCTGCTCCCAGCCTCCCTGCGCTGGGCTTTGCTGGCGTTTTCCCTGGGCTCTGGGTCTTCACCAGCACCCCTCCAGGGGGCGCCACCTGTAACAGCCTCTGGCTTCCGCCTCGGGCCACACAACTGTGGGGTGCAGCCAGTCTGCAGGTCAGCGGCCCTCCGGGACGGCCCAGGGGCTGCCTGAGAGTAACCGGAGTCCCTCGGCCAGGACTCGGGCCTCCCACACAGAACCTGCTTAGCCAGCGTTAGCCAGCGTCCACTGACTACAGGAAGACAGGAGCAGAGACAAGGCCCCGCCACCCCTGCTGCATTTACTCATTTTCACGGTTCCAGCAGAGGTGGGCCGAACCCAGACCACGCCGCCTGACGCCCCGGTGAGCCTGGGCAGCGCTTGGGGCCTGCGACCGCCTGGGAACTTCCGCAGGTCAGCCCGGCCCCAGGCCCCAGGCCGCAGGTCCTCAGCGCAGTGGGCTCAGCAGGGCTCCGGAGCCCAGCATCTGTCCCCAGTTCTTCTTTGCCGCTCTAGTGCCTGGCACGGGGGCCTGGCATAAATTAAGTGCTTAGTAAATATTTTACATGTATTAATTATTAACATCTGAAGCTATTTATAAAGTGTGTGGGAAAAGCCCAGCTGGGATTTTGACCTTATCAGAAGTTAGATGCTTGGTCCACGCCCCGAAGGCCTTGGCAAAGCATGGCCGAGAATCGCCGAGCGTCACCTTCTCGTGACGACACGGACGTCACCAGCCACTCGAGATGCATGTGAGCTGCCCCCGGTGCTGGTTTGAGCTGCTCAGTCTGGCCTGTTCACCAGGGAAAGCAGCCAAGCTGCAGGCCCTGGCGTGGCGGGTTCATCATCAAGGAATTCCGCTCTTCGTCTGTTGGGGCCTGTAGGGTCAGAGAATGATCAGGTCTTTCCACCTGCCCCCCACTGTGATGACGGACACCTGCGGTGCTGCGAGCATCCCAGGGTGGGCGAGCGCAGGTGGGCGCAGCTGAGTTGGACACGGCTTAAATGGGCGGCGTCATGAGGACGCCAGGACCGACAGTACTGATGAGCAGCAGCAGTAGGAAGCAGCCGAGAGGGTGAGATGCGTGGGGGGCTGGGAGGCCTGCCAGCCCCCCGGCCCCCAGGCACCCCTGCCTGCCATGTACCTGGCCACCTCTACTAAATAAAGTATGAAAAGCCACTGAGGGCTCCAAGACTCTCCTTCCCTGACCCGTCTGGCCAGAACCATCCCGAACCTGCTCCTGTGCCGCCTTTCCTGGCCGTGACAGTGCCAGTCGGCCCTGGCACTACAAAGGGGACATCCTTTGGAAATGGTCTTGAAGATATAATCAAGTTCAGGTGAGTCCCACTGGACTTGGGGGCCTTGCTGCCTGTGTCCTTATGGGGGGTACCAGGGCAACCAAGACAGAGGCAGAGATGGGAATGACGTGGCTATAAGCCAAGGGCCCCCTGGGTTACAGGCAACCCATGGGAGCTAGAAAGACAAGGCGGGGTCCCCCTGGACAGCTTGCAGAGGGCGAGGCCTGTGACACCTCCATTTCTGGCCTCCAGCACTACAGGACAAGTCCTGGTGTTTTCAGCCAGTTTATGGTCCAGTCATTCTTGCTCTTACACATTCTGGCATCCTCAGGTGAGGGGGGGTGCTGAATAGGGAAGGCAGGAAGGTACACTAACAATAGCTTCTACTTTCTGGCACCTCCCTGAACCAGACCTTCCAAGATGCATCCCCTGGACTCTGCCAGCCATCCTGAGTTAAATGCTCACCAACTTCACTAACTCCTTCCCCACACCTCTTCCGGAGCATCCTCCACTGAGCTGCTCTCAGCACCGGTTCCACCAGCAGCAGCACCGCAGACAAGGTCTCTCAGGGGGCTCATTTAAGAGATGGGCCCAGGAAGCAGGCATGAAGGTGTTGGAAGATGGGCCCCAGGACTACAGAAGTGCACAGAACATTCCAGAACAGTCTGTCCAAAGAGGGGGAGCCCAACGGATTTACCCATCAGCTGCTCCCAGTGATGATGGTGCTTGTGAGAACTGGCCTCCCACCCCTTCTCTCCCTGAATGTCCAGGCTGTGCCCATGTGTGTGAATCCCACCTTGCTGCTGGGGAGGACTCCCGGCAGGTTTGGAAGGCTGTGCCAGCTGTGGGGGAGGACCGTGCACTCCATGGGCACCTCATCTGCTACTGAAATCAGGGGTGGTTCAAGGACAGGTGGGGAGGGAGAAGCAGCTACATAATTCACAGGGCCCGGTGCAAAATGCAAAAGCAGGGCGCCTTGTTTAAAATGACTAAGTAAGAACTGCAAGACTTCAGAAGCAGAGCATGAAGCCCAGTCCAGGGCCCTTCGAACGCAGACATCCCCTAAGCATGATGGCGCATGGAAGCCAGCCCTGGGTGCGGGGCTCTGCTGCTCTAAGCCCACTGGCATCAGGCCACGCCCGCGGTGAAGGCCCCTGTCGTGCAGTGGGAGCTGCTGGCTGGCCTGGTGCCTCCTCTCTTTGCGGGGGAATGGGTTTAGATAAAGGCATGTGACTTCCAACTGAGGTGTCCGCAGTGCCACACTGGGAGTAAAACTAGCTGAGAACGACTGTTGAGCCCAAACCTGACAACTTGCCATCTCCGTGCAGAGGAGTTTGGCCAGACCCTGTGCTGCTTGCCCCTGTCCTCCTCCCCGAGCTTGGTGCACTGTAGCTCTCCTGTGGGGCCTTATGTACCTGTCCCTTGCGGTAACCGACGTGACTGCAAAATGGCCCAGGTCTGGTGCGACGGAGTCTGAAGAGGGGCTGTCAGGTTATCTGCAGGGCCGTGAGCATCACTTCTGGCCGCAGAGAGCTGCCAGCCCTCCCAGGCGCAGGCCCCAGCACTGCAGAGCCCGGCTCTTAGCTGGCGCCACCTCAAGAGCCAAAGAGAAGCAGGAGGAGGGCCAGGAGCTGCCCGCAATCCGCCCAGGGCCCGGGAGGGGGAGGGAGGGAGAGGGGGGAGCCTCGACTGGGCCCTGGACTGACAAAATGCTGCAAAAGACACTTGGGGATATTTGCAAATGGCCTGGAAATTAGACGTAGTTTCCAAAACTCTGACGGAAGACCAATTTTTGGTTTAGCTCTTCAGTATATCTGAGATCAATGCTTTTGCAAATATAATGAAAGTGAATTTCTTGAAAAATCTGCAATAGGTAAGCCCAGATTTTTAAAAATTAGATTTAATAGAGCTAATATGAAGCTGGAAAATTGCTGCTAACGTGTATAAAAGCTTGCTTTCAATTCTGATCTCCTGCAGACGGGAACAAACGGTCACAGGTGAGCCCGGCACTCTGGCTGCACAGCACAGCTCCGAGTCGACAGTCTGGGTGTGGGGAGGAATCGCCCTTTTCGTGGGTGTGATAAGAAAGGGCTGCTTCTTAGGAACTGCACGCTAAAGTATTTAGGGGTGGAATGTCCACTTACTTAGGAATGGCTCAAGAAAAAGTCTCTGAACAGAGTTAAAAAGAGCGAAAGCAAGTGTGACGTGTGCTCCAGTGTTTGCAGGAGGTGACAGACCCCTGGGAATTTGCTGTACTGTGAAATCAACTTCCCTATAGAGTTGAATGGTCTTGAAATGCGAAGTTGGAGCAGGGAAGAAAACTGGGCAGGGCCCGGGTCCATTTCTTCCCGGCACAATCTAAACATGAGCACAAGTCTCCAAATGCTGGCCGGGGCTAGGCGCTCTCACCTGCTCACACTTGTGGGCTTAGGCAGGCGATGCAGCAGAGCGGGGGGCACCGGGAGCCGGGCGCTGTCACGGGAGCTCGTGCAGGCCTGGGTGGGAGGCCTGGGCAGGAGGCCTGCAACGCCACTAGGACCCCCTCGCCGAACCGCCCGGGGCCTGGCTCGGGGGCTGCAGGGACGCTCTTCTGGGGCGAGTGGCTAAGCCATGACAGGGGGTGACGGCGAGCCCAGGCTCCTCTGACCTGATGCCTGTAAGCCTTATTTGTGGATTTTTCACGACAAAAAAATGAGTTTTTTTTTTTTTTTTTTAAGCACAGAGCCTCCAGGAGGTCCGGCTCCCCACAGTGAGCTCCACCCCTAGGCCTTTTGCAAGAACTGAGTACTCTAGACCCTAAAACAGCCTCAGCTGTCCCTGAGTGTCTCCCCTGACAATGGAGCCCCCGCCCCAGGAGGCTGCAGCCCCAGGAGACCGGTCTTTCCCATCCTGGCCATCCCCAGCAGAGCCTGCACACCCGTCTGCGCCAAATCACCCGGAGGGCCGTGAGCCGCGGGGCTGCTGCATGGGGACACCTGCAGGGCGGGGCAGCCGTGCATGCGCAGGTGAGCCAGGGGCCCCACAGAGCGCAGGGCCCTTTAGAGGCTCGCGCTGGCTTCTGCTCAAGCCGCCAGCAAAGCGCGAGGCTCTCCAATGCCTTCCGGGGCTGGGCCTGCCGCTCTGGGCTAGCTCCCGGTGACGGGCAGCCAAAGGCCACTGAAGCCCTGCACGCTGGGGCCCTGGCTTGCTGGAGGGGACCTCAGGTGGGACACGTCACTGGGGCTGATGTGGGATTCGTGGGGCCCAGTGCAAAAGGAAGATGGCCTGTCCCAGATAGTCGAGAATTTCAAGATGGTGCCAGCTGAACCCTAAACCAGCTCAGGTCCTACTGAGCGTGAGGCTGGCATGGCCGCTGGGCCCCTACCTGGCAGCCCGGAGAGCCTGAGGCCTAGATGGGGTAGTAGGACTCGGGCCACTGCTCCGTGCTCCTCTCTTCTGGAGGTGCAACCAGCTCAGCCCCATCTTGGACCTAGGGTCCAGCACAGCTGGGCGCGGCCCCCCCCCCATTCACAAATCCTACCTCCCCTACACTGTCAGTTTGCATAAATGACTTCTGTACAGTTGCATTTTTTTAAAGTGCTCTGAGAGACCCATCTAGCCGTCCATCCATTCACCTGTCTGTCAGAACAACTGTTGTTTTATTTTCCAAATATAAAGTAAAGTGAAAAAAGAGAAAACTCTAGAAAAATATTTAACGTGTCTCTTCAGAGAATACAAACTCGTCCTCTCCCAGGTCTAGCTCAGAATCACTTTTCATGGGGAAGACGTCACTCCCTAGAACAGAATCTGAGCTTCCTGTGAGCCAAGGCAATAAGGAATCATGATGGCTTCCATTGTTCCAATTATCTGTTACAAGCAGACCATTAGCGCCTGGAGAAAGCTTGTTTTCTTTCGCAGGAAGGCAGACAGCCCCATGGCTTGAGGGAGACTCTCTAGGTGGGCAGGGAGGGGTGACCCAGGGCGGTGGCTGGGAGTTTCCTCCCACCACTGTGGCTGGACAGGGCACCTGAAGGTTGCTGTGCATTCCCTGGTGTGTGCGCAGGCGCGTGACCCTTGGGAAAGGGCATGGAGGTGTGTGGGGGCAGGGCAGATGTCAGGTCTGCTCAGCAGGGGAAGGCTGGGCCTCCAGGAACAATGCCCTGTCCAGTCCGGTCAGCAGGACCAGGACTCACTGGACCAGACCCCTCAGCTGGAGAGCTAGGGCCCCTCCTGAAGTCCGGACCAGGAAGGTCCCCTCACAAGGGCAGGAATCAGTAGGGGCTGGAGCAGCCTGGGCCGGGCCCAGTTAGACCAGAGATAACTGCTGTCACTGGTGCACTGAGCAGCAGTGGGGGCACCGGAGTTGCGCTCCCCAGAATGCGGGGGAAGCGTCTCTCCACACCCAGCGCGGCGCGGGCCTCTCGCTCCTGGTGCTGTGGAGGCCCCGTCCAGGAGCGTCCTGAATAGATGTGGTATTCCAGGTACTAGGGTTTTTCTATTGAAGATATTCAGGAAAACGTGACCAGGAATTTTGTGCAAGAAAAAAAGTGCCAGACGCCACCTTTTGGAACATGCTTCCTTCTTCCTCCTCACCGCGCAAGTGCCACGTGGGACACATTTTCTCAGCCACCGACAAGGCGTGGTCCGCCCTGGCCCTCATGACTGCAGTTCTGAGAGCAGCTCCGGGCCCACCGCCACCGTGCTGGCTTTTCTCGTTACTTTTCTCCCCGCGTCTGACAATACATTTAATTCTTGGGCTTCCCTTATTTTTTCCCTTTCCAGATGAATCAAAGGTTTTTTGTCAATCTAACAAAGAGAAAACTGTCCCACGAGAGGTTGCTAAAAAGATCTTTCAGAAAGTACTGACTTTGCCTTTCCTGGATGTCCGCAGGTAGTGACGATTCGCCTGTGGAGGAGAAGCTCTTCTAGGGGAACCAGGCAGATGGGGGCTCAAGCAGCGCCTGGCTCCCTGGCGGGGACCTGAGTGTCACGCTGTCTTCCATCCTCAGCTTCCCCCATCCTTAAAATGGGGATGACCCCGGTGCCTCTTTGGGGAGGCCGGTGACGTGTCTTTAAGGGAGATGCACGTCCCGTCCCGGCTCAGCGCCGGGCACCCTGGGCGACGTGGACAAGTGTGTGCTGCTACGGTTTCGGTCTCCACCCGAGTCGGGACAGCAGCACAGCGGGACCCGATGGAACTAATCAGATGGAACAGGGCTGGCCGGGAGGTCCAGGAGACTTCTCAAAAATTAGCACTTCACTTCTGTAATCTGTAGAAGCAACTGCAGATAAAAAGTAGTGAAAGGCATTTAGTCTATAAATTAACTGAAATGTAATTTCAGACAAAATTTTTTTTTTTAACATTTTGCAAAATCTTCTGTTTGGCTTAACAGAAGTCAACTGGACAGTTTTTTGAGGTAACGTGGCTCATGACGAGGTAGATGTTTTAGGGGTAGAGGTTCGTACCTGTACAGGTGCATGTTGACCTTAATGTTTTTTTTCTTATTGAAGAATGCCTTTAACCATAGCCATAAATATAAACTACTAAAGAGATTTGTAAAAGCTATTGTGCTACTTTTTTATGTCGTGCGGCCTTCATCATCACCCATTTCCAAAACTTTTTCATTCCCCCCTCCAAAACAGAAATTCAGCCCCAGTTAAACACCTTGGTCACTAACCTCTGTTCTACTTTCTGTCTCTATTAACTTGTTGGTTATATGTCCTCACACGGGTGGACTCACACAGCAATTGCTCTTTTGTGTCTGTTTTATTTAACTTAGCATAGTAACCTCAGATTGGAGCAGGTTTAAGCATTTCCTTCCTTTTTGAAGGCTGAATAATATTCCATTATGTGGACAGACTGTGTGTTGCTTATCCATTCATTCTTTGGATATGCCGGAGGTTTTCATATTTTGGCCACTGCAAATAATGCTATGAATACAGGTATAGAAAAATTCGAGACCCTGCTTTTCCTTCTTGTGCGTATCCATCTAGAATTGGACCATCTGCTTTTTGAGGAACTGCCAGGCTCCTCCACAGCCACCACGCCTGATGCCCGCCAGCAGCAATGTTTTGTGCTCTGCCTCTACCTTCCCAACACTTGTTCTGGTTGTACTTACTTTAGTTAATAACGGTCATTCGATGGGACATGAAGTCATGTCACCCTGGTTTGGAGTGCACTTAGGAAGTGGTGGTGATGTAGTGACAAGCAGGGGCCCCTGCGAGTATCTTTTCACATGCTCATTTTTTCTCTTCCTTTGAGAAATGTCCCATCAAGTCTTTGGCTATTTAAAAAAATTAGACTCCAATTGGAGTTTTTCAATATTTTCAAATAATCCATGTGTTGGGGGCAAATGGGCATACAATGGGCAGGGCGTCCAGTAGAAGTGAGAAAAAACTTGGGCTTTGCTGGTGATTTCTTTTTAACATTCTCAAAAACGAAGAATCTATCACCGAAGTGGAAGGAAAGATATAAAAAAAAAGCCAGCTGACTTGTTGCCATTTCTGGGTGAGAACAGAGGTTCACTCAAAACGAAAGATCCTCTGTGAAATAAAGAAGCTGAAAGTCTTTATGGTTATTACAGGTTATAGCAAAGAAACACAGAAAAGCAGACTTCAGCCCCGCAGCCTGGGCTGGGTGGGAGGTTCCTACCCTTGCAGCAACTTGGGTGCCCTGACCTTGAGGCAAAACGGCCAGGAGGAGGGTCCTGAAGTTCGCGGGAATAGAAGTCCCCAGAAGCCTGAGACAACCATGAGGGCACATCTGCGGGGATGGGGGGGGGGGCGGGGAGCGTCCTAGTGACCCGCTCACGGGAGTGCCACGGAGCTGGCCTGGCCTGAAGGGCCAGGCAAAGCGCGTGCTTGGCCCGCCTGGGTAACCGCCCTAGGTGAGCTGCTGGCGGGTGAGAGGCGCCGCTGTCCCGCGCAGCCATCACTTCTACCTCCTCGTGTGAGGCTAAAACCAACGTCAGCAGTCGCGGTCCGCTCTGCGCACTTGCCACCGCCATGTGTCCGCGAGCAGAGGAGAGGGCCGGCACCACTCCGGGCCAGAGCAGGGTCCTTTAAGAGGCCAAACCCCAGAGGCCTAGAGCCCGCTCTTCGAGATGCAGCGGAGGGTTCCGAGCTTCTAGGCCTCTCCTCTCGCCCCCAGGCCCTAGGTTTCCTCCCGTGGCCGCAGCTCCGTCACCGGCTCGTGGGCTGTGGCGCGCTGGGGGGACGCGGGAGGCCAAACCGAGCGCCCCGCTAAAGAATGGCGGTCCCCGCGGCCTTCAAAGGCCGGACCCCACACCCCTCCCCACGCCTTTCCTGCTCGACATCTCAATCCAGTTCTAACACCTCAGGATGGTTCCAAACAGATCAGCCTCAGGGCTCATCCGCCCGCACAGGGGTGCCGAGGACGCGCGGAGGGCCTCAGGGAGACGCCTCAGAGTTTGGGCGCTCTGGGCGTAGGGAGAGCTGCTCTTCCAGCCGCGGCGGCGGGCTCCGGCTGCAAACCCGGCTGCAACGCGGTTGGTCACCGGCCTGGAATTCAGCCCGGCCTGCGTCCTCGGCCGAGTCCGCGGCGGCTCCCGCATCCGCGCAGCGCGGGCACCCGGGCTCCGAAGGGCGCCAGGGGCCGGACCCCGCCTCTCCGGGTCCCCGGCCGCGGCGCGGCTCCGTCCCGCGGGGCCCGGAGCCCCCACCCGAGGCCACACATTCCAAATAGCCCCGGCGAGGTCCAGCAACAGGAAGGGGCAGTTTTTCCGAGAGTGTAAAAATGTTTCCTCCGAGCAGGGCCGCACCCGCGGCAAGTTCCCGCACCGCGCGCCGGCCGCCGCCGCCGCCGCCCGGGCACGGCGCGGGCACCCGCTCCCGGATGCGGATCCGGAGAGCGCAAGCCCCCCCTGTGGCCGGCCCGCGCCCGACCCCGCCGGCCTGAGAAGCAGAAGCGGCCGGCGCGGGGCCCGGGAGGAAGTTGGAGCGGCTGCGGCGGGAGGGGGCCGGCCGGCGCCGCGGCCCCGGCGGGGCCCCGCGAGGCCCCGGCCACCCCGGGGCGCCGCGCGAGGCCCGCCGGGGCGCGCGTCCCCCCACGTGGCCGGCCGCCCGGGGCCCCACGTGGAAGGGGCGGAGGAAGGGGCGGCGCGGGGAGGGCCGGCCGGCCCCCGCGGCGGCGGCCCCCGCGCGGGGCCGGACCGGGCCAGCGGGCGGGGCCGGCCGAGGGGCGCCCGCCGCGCCGGCCCCCGCGCCGCCCGCCGCGCCCGTGCACTTTCGCGGAGCTCCCAGCCCCCGGAGCGGATTTGTAGCGAGGAGCGGCTGCGGGGGCGAGGCCGGCCCATGTGGGGTTGTGTCATTGGTTTGCCGGAGACCCCGCCTCGGCCAAAAAAAAAGGAGCGCGGCCGGGAGCGGCGACCCTCACCTCGCGCCGCCTCGCCCTCGCCGCCGCGGGCCCCCGAGACGCGGCCGCGCGGCGCTGCCGGCCTCCCGCTCGCGCCGCCGCCTTCCCCGAGGAGAAACAAATAAAGAGGAGCGACCAGCCGGCGGCGCGGCCGCCAGGACGTCCCTCCCCCGGCCAAGTTGGAGCCGGCGGCCTCCGGGGGTGAGCGCGCGGCGGCGGCGGGCCCCTCCCGCGGGCGGCGGGCGCGGGGCCGGGCCGGGCCGGGCCGGGCCGGGCCGGGCCGGGCGGGCGCCGCGAGCCGGGTGGGCGGGGGAAGGGGTGGGCTGGGTGGGAAGTAGGAAGAGGCTCGGCGGCGAGGGCGGAGGAGAGGAAGGGGAGGGCTGCGGGCGGCGCGGGGGAGGGGCGGCGGATTAAGTTTTTGTGTGTGTCCCCGCGCGCGCGTGTCATTTGGGGTGGCCCGGAGCGGCCCGCGCAGCCGGCGGCGGCCAGAGCGAGGGGGCGAGCCGGAGCCATGCCGCGCTGAGGGGGCCGCGCCGCGCCGCCGCCGCCGGGTGGGGTGGGAGGGGCGGGAGCCGCCGCCGCCTCCGGGTGGGCGCCCTTCGCCGCGGACGCGCGGCCCGGGACCAGGTAAGGGGGCCCCGGGAGGGCCGCGCCGCCGCCGCCGCCGCCCCCGCCTCACCTGGGCGCCGGGCCGGGGCGCCGCGCCCGCGCCTCGCTGCGCCACTCGGAGAGGAGGGCGAAGGACGCGAGCCGGCGCCCGAGGACATCTTGTCTGCGCCCCCGGCCCCGCCGGCCCGCGCGGCCGGGTGGGGGGCGCCGGCGGGTCCCGGCCTGCGGCCGCCGCGGGCTTGTTGTCGCGCGGAGAGTTGATGAATGCGAAGTAGGCGGCCGCCGTCCTCCGGCAGGATCGCGGCGCGAAGAAAAAGAAAAGAAGCCGGAGCGCGGCGGCGGCCGCAGGGCAGCGCGGCGGCGTCTCGGCGACGGTTTCCTGGCGCCCCGGCTCCTGCTCCGAGGCCGGTGGGTGCGCGCGCGGGGCCGCCGCGACCCAGGCCGGGCGCGCGGCGCGCCGCGGGGACAATACGGCCGGCTCCCCCGGGACCCGGGTCCGAGCGCGCCGGGCCTGGCGCCCGCGGGGAGCCGGGGCGCGCGCTCGCCGCCCCGGGGGAGCGGCCCCTGCCGGCGGGGACCCCGCGCGCGCCCCGGGCGCCCAGTGAAAGCCGGCGAGCGGCGGACGGGAGCCTTTTGTTTTGCCGGCCCCGCATTGTTGGCTCCTGCGGGCGGCCGGGCCGCATCTGCCGCCGCCGCCGCCTCGCCGGGCTCGGCCCGCCAAAGTCGCGGCGGGAGGGGGCCGGGCGGGCCGGCGGCGGGCGGGGGCCGGCGGGCCGGGCATTTCCTCTGCCCCGCCGCGCCCCCCGGGCACCACTTCCTCTTCGGCCGCCGCGCCGCGGCCCCGGCCGGCCCGCCCGACTCCCGGGCCCGGGCCGCACTTTTCGGGTGGGGCGAAGCAAAAGGAAAAGTTTCACCGGAGGGGCCGGCGAGGGCGCCCCCCGGGCGCGGGGACCCCGCGCGGCACCGCGACGGCCGGGTGGCCGCGGCCGCCTTCCGCGGCTCGTCGGGCGGCCGGGACGGAACCTCGCGGCCGGGGGGCAGCGCCTTTCTTCTCTGCCTGGCGCCGACCCAGCGCCCGGGGCAAGTTGGGCCGGTGCGCGCGGGGCCGAGGCGCGCCGGGCCTTCCTCCAGCCCGAGGCCCCACGGCGAGGCCGATCGCCCGCAGCCCCGGCGGCGCCGGGTGCTCGCAGGCCGCGGGCCCGGGAGCTCGGCGCGGTCATCGGCGGCCGCGCGAGACACTCTCCCGGTGGCTCGCTCGCCGCGGCCGCCGAAGCCTGGGGACACTTGAGTGTGCGTGGCGCGCGCGCGCGGTGACCCCCCCCCCACTCCCACACCCCCCCCAGCACTTTTCCGGAGGCAGCCCCAGCAGCAGTTGGTTCCAGGGGTCCCCGCGTTTAGTGTCTTATCGGGGGAAAGGAATTTTTCGTAGAAATCCCCGCTGGCTCCGCTTCCTGGCGGTGGAGGCTGCTGGCCGTGGCCTACGTCGTCACGCCGGGCTCTCTTGCCCTATCGGGGGAAACATCTTTATGAATTTCCCCCTTTTCTCCCCGCAGACTGGCGATCGGGTTAACTTCTTAGAGAGTCAGATGTGAGTGGCTGGAAGGGTAGACAGGAGGATTCTAGCCTATAAATATGCATCAGGAATTTAAAATGCTAAGTGCCTTATTTGCAATTCTGTTGGGTATTCTAGAGACTGTATATTTTTACCTGGTATGGGTAACGTGGAGGGGACGTATATTTTGGTTACTTTGCAAAGTGATTCAGCCTCCCGACGCTGGCGAAAAACAGCAAACTCTGGTACCCTCTTTCAAAGATACCTCCTCTGCTAGGTGCTGGGGTTCCAAACACGTTTAAAAGGCCCTCGTGTTCAGAACCTAAGACCGGTGTTCTGCCTCTTGGGCCTCAAAGAAGTCTTGAGTTGCATGTAGTTGGGAGAATTGCACCGTTTTGATTTTTTTTTTTAACGAATTTTTACAATGGGAAGTGATGGGACTCTAAATACTCTTGTTTTTATCATTTGATTTCCCAGTCCTTACAGCAATGATAAAGTGACACTCAAAATGCTAGTCAACGCTTTCAGAGGGGCTTTCATAGAGGAACAGGATTTCTTTTCTTTTTTAAGTAACTGTATCCGAGAGTTGAAACACTAAATTTCCTTTTGTCTGGCCTCAGAGCTCTGAAGCCTTCTGACACTCTTCTGTAAAAACCCCTAGTGCCCTTTTTATTGCCCCCCAAAGAAAAGTTAATGAGACGGTAGATTTCAAGCAAAAAGGAACAGGCCCTCCCTGCAAAAATATGCTTACAGTTCCATTGAAGTTGGGTGTTCGCCCTGAATGCGCTTGCCTTTAATGAAACCAGTTTAATGGTTCACACTTGATCAAGTAGAACAGGAGCAAACAAAGGAAATTCGCCAGCATATTTCTGTCGTCATTGAGGGGTTTAGTGTAAGTGTGGATGTCGGTCACCCCCTCCCCCCAGCACGCGGACTGAGGGTTGAAGGCAAAGGGAATTTATGGCATTGATTGGTTTTCTGTGCCCCTGGGGGGAAGGAACCCCGGTTGGGCCCTGTCGAATGCAGTTATTAGGGGACATTTTAAAATTTGGGGTTTGGAGCTTGTTTTGAACAAGATGAGAAAGGTGCTTTGGGGCTTAATTCTTTTTCCTGTTTGGAAAAAGATAAGGCAATGGGGGGGCTGATTCCCCCCTTTCTGATTGTACCTTAATAAGGCTGAGCAGAGGGTGGTGGGGCTCCTGAGACCAGCTTGGAGCGCTGAGTTATTTACGACTTCACATGGGATCTTTGAAACTGGGGGAGGAAGGGGTATTCTGTGGGGGGAGGGGCACAGGGAATTACCTTCCCTTAACTGTGATTTTTAAAAAACCTCTTTGTTCCTAATATGTATTTCTTTGCTAAGCATGAATTGCAACTTACGCCTGGACTTGGTTCTGCTACTCAGTGAAGAAGTATTTGCAAAGTGTGTCTCTTTCGAGTTAAGAAAGTCAGAAAGTTTGGCTACTTTAAAGCAAATCCTAGCAGCATTGTAAAAATACACCAGTGACATACTTTGTGAGATATTCTGGCCTTTTAAGACTCAGGGCACACCTGTTCTGGCCGGGGGAGTCCAGTTTGCTTGAGCTGGCATTGTTAATCTGGCCGTGTACACAAGATGAAACAGGAAGACTTGCTATCTGTGTAATCATTAACTGGCCCATCAGTTACCCTTTCAGGGAATAATCAATAACTTTACTCTTGACTTTTAAAACTCCAAACAGAAATCCTATTCATAAGTCTGGAAATTGTTTAGCGAGAAGGGAAATGAAACAAAACAGCTGCAGCAACAAACAGCACTACAAAATCGACGTGCAACTTGGTCAGAGTTCCTAGTGGCGGCCACCAGGCCAAGGCTATAGACATAAAACAGCTACTAAGCCAGCACCCCGCTGCTCCAGAAGGGATGGGGCAGTGGGAACCGGTTAAAATACGAAAGTAAAGGAAGGAGGCGCTCAGGACAATTCGCATCCTTTGAAATCCAGAGCCGGGCCAATTAGAAGCAGAGAGGACAGGACTGGCCCGGGAGCAGCTCTACCCACAGCCAGCACGCCATGCTGGTGTCCGTGTTCTCTGGCCTCATGGGTCATTTGGGAAGGCAAAGCTATCCCGTTGCACCTCACGATTTCTCTAGACAGACGACATGTAGAGTTTGCAGCCCAGTTGTCATTTTTCGCCACTGTCACGCGAAGGTGGCCAGGCTGTCGTCATAACATGTGGGTGCAGCCCGCTCCTTCCGTTCACGGTCCTTCCATCAGTGAAAGCGCAGCCGCGTGGTCCGTGTCCCTGGTCCGGGCCACAAACACGTACCCACACAGGACACGGCTGGAAAGGGCGTTTATCTCGCGCAGGGTGCAAGTCAGGTAACATTTGCACCATCTGGCCGACGGTTCCAGGACGAGGCTGGCACACAGTGGTGGTGATTAAAATGTGGGTGTGTGGTTTGCCCGACCCTCTGCAGAGACGTCCTGTACGCACAGAGGCACACGGATCCCGTGAGATAGCGGGGTGCTTTGTTCTCCCCCCAGGATTCCACGAGTCTCGTGTTAAGAATGCTTGTGTGGCCTCCTCCCGAACACTTTGAGCAGGCACATGAAAATGCTGGAATGGATATGCCCGGGCTGCCTGGGCAGGTATCAGTTTTCGCCCTTACAGCTGGTAAGCATGTCCCAATTTACGCTGCTCCAGTTAAAGTTACAGTTCCCTGGGAAAGAGGGAAAACTGCAGGGCCTGCCCCCTCGAGCTTTTGAAGTTAATTTTTATTCAAGTCTGTGTTTGATGGAAAATGTATCAAAGAGTTATGAAAGGGCTTTTTTTTTTTTTAAACCTATCTCTGGGTTTGGAAAATTATGTTTAATAATTGCTGAAAACTTCAGAACCATTTTGAAGGTGTTCGGTGTTTCTTTTGATCGCGATTTAATGGACAGTATCCAAAAGCCGTCAGTGTGGCTAATGATACTCACAAATTAATGTTTGGGCATAATCTGGAGTTTTGCTTTTAACTGTCATTATTTGTGTTTAAAACCTAAATGAGAGCCGGTCGTGGGCCTTCAGGACTTCAGCAGACAAGAGAAAGGCTTTGCCCGCAGTGTAGAAAAAGAGGGTTCACAAATGAATACAGAATGTATAATGGGGAGGGAGCCAGGCCATTGTTTGTGTGGGGTGCTGACAGTGGGAACTGAGGGCAGCGTGGCCTTCTTTCTTCTAGAAACTTCTGGGAGCTGCAGGCGGGATGGGAACCAGACTCTCACTGGCAGGTCTTAGCAGGGCATGAGACTGTAGGCTGCCGGCCTGCTCCTTCCTTCCCAGACTTCCTTAGAAGGGGGTCTCTTCTGGAGCCGGCGGAGGGCACCTGCTTTCCTCCTTGGGACTCTGCTTTTTTGAAGAAAGGTTTTGAAGGCATCTAGTAGGATTCTTCAAAGGAAGTGGAAGAGGAGGGTCTTTTTTTTTTTTTAAAGATTTATTTATTTATGCGTATAAGAGCTGGGGTACAGGCCAGAGTTGCAGGAGGTGAGAGGATGCACCAGAGTGGGGAGCAGAACAGGCAGACTGACTGAAACACACTGCAGAGGGCAGCAGCAGGCAAGGCAGGAGAGGTCTGCTGTGCCACGTGGGTCCCCTCCAGTGGCTGCGGTTTCCTTCATAGTGCGTTGCTTAACCCACTGTGCCACCAGGGAGGGCCCCAGAAGGAGAGTCTTTTCCCTCCGAAGGCAGCGCTAAGAAATGACAGTCAACAGCTGCTCCAGGCAGCGGTTTCTCAAGGCGCGGGAGGGTGGGGTGGTTTGGGCTGAAGGAAGCTCTTTGAATCCGCTTGTGGTGTTCGGGAAAGCGCAGCGCGAGTGAGGATTTGTGTGTGCGTATTGGGGGGGTCCCCAGGCTATGCTTGCTGCCTCCTCCCTCCACGGGCTCTGGTCCTCATGGCGAGGGGGCACAGGGCCTGCAAGGGGCAGGAACCCATTGCCCGAGTCCATTGGCCTGTTGGCAGCCTGGGCCCCACATGCTGGGGGGCCTTGGGCACCAGCTCGCTCTTGACATGGGCCCCGTCCTCCCCGCATCAGTGTTCTAGAAATGGTCTGTTTGAGCTGTTTCTGTGACTAAGTTTCACAGATGGTCGCCTAGAGTTGCCTTAACAGTCACAAAAATCGTGATGAGATGCTTGGTCCTCACTCCGGGGTCGCGATGCGTTCGGTTTCACGGACAACTGTGACTTCTGCCCGGCCAGCAGCAGCGCGTCGTTTCTCCCAGCGCCCAACGCCGGCACATTTGGAGGCTCCGGAGCCATCCAGAATGGCCGAGCCTGGTGGGCAGCCCTGGTGACCGCCGGAGCGAGGGGTGGGAAGGGAGAGCTGCTCTTTCACGCACTGTGGTTCCAAATTTCCTTCTCCTGTAAACTAGAAAGAAACTAAAATACACTTCCCCTTGTTGCCTTTTACTCTCTGCAAAGCACTCTTTGCTCGGCAGAAATGCACTTCTTGTATTAAAATAAGTCCTTAATTGTGCCTCAAAAGAAGCGGTAACCGGCCTGCAGACTGGCTGGAGAGCGGGCTCCGCCGGTGACCGGCCTGCCCGGGTTGCTGGGCACTTGGAAGGGCCTCTGGTCAGCCTTGTCTGGTCGGCCTGGCGCTGGTCAGCTTGCAGCTGCGCTCCAGCCAAGCCTGCAATCTGGCCTCGGCAGTCTGTCCGCCCTGAACAAACAAAAACTTCATTGTGGGGTCACAGACTCCCAGGAAGTTTCTTAGGAAGAAACAGCACACCAGGGTGACGGAGGTCGCCCCCTGTGGCCTAGTGGGGTTTATTTCCAGTACGGCAACTTCAAAAGCCAGCCTGAAGGGGAGGCTAGCAAGAAGTGGCCAGAGTCAAGCCTGGAAGTGCCGGTATTGTACCTGCCCCAGGTGTGTGGCGGGGCGGAGGGAGAGAGACAGCAGGTGAAGTTCCTTCGCTAGGGGGGTGAGAGGCTGGCGGGGATGGGCTTGTGCAACTCCCTTTCGACGTGCTCTGGCAGGGACACGACTCTTTTGCGATGATGCTTCTAGTGCAGTCGGCCTGGAAGGGCAAACCACATCAGTCGATGCTCCCGCGGCCAGGCCCAGGCAGGCCGGGGTGGGCAGAAGGGTGGGCGCAGAGCTGTGTCCGTTTAGACGGGCGAGAGCCTGGCAGGTGCAGCAGTGAACTCTGGGCCTGCCCGCCTGGAGGGCGCCCAGAGCCAGGGGGGCTGGGAGGGTCCTGGAGAGCCGGTCCCAGAAGCGGGTGTGGGGTGACCGCTGGGGCTGACCGCGGACTGCACACGCGCTCTGCGGGGGGCCAGAGTGCAGTGCTCCCGCTCTGCTTGGAGCTGCCTGGCCGACAGGCTGTCTGGCTTCTGGCACCGCCAGGGCTTGGCCGACTGCTGGGTGGGGCAGAGGCTGAGTTGGGCTTGGGGGCGCCTACCCGAGGAACTGGAGGTGGGGGCAGGCTGTGTTTTCTGCCAGTGCCAGGACTGTTTAAGTTTCCTCCTCTCCTCCAGACTTTGAACGGGGTCTGCACCTGCCCTCAGGGGCTGGAAGGCTGGGGCGGGCGGTGCTGGGTGGAGGTGCCCTTCTCAGCCCATTCCTCTGGGCCCCTTGGCTCGCCCAGGGAGCAAGGGTCCTTCCCAGCACACCTGGTCCTGTGAGAACTCAGTCCAGAGGGCAGGCCCCGAGCATGTTGGTATGTGCATCTGTAAGTCCTCAGTGCGCATCTGTAAGCCCTGCAGCTACGGTGGGAGTGCGGTGTGTTTCTGGTCTTAAAAGCATTTCATGGTCATTAATCTTCACGATGCTCCTGTGGGGCAGGTAAATAGAGCAACTCCTATTCCGGAAAGAAATATGGAATTCCACCCCCTCCCAAGTCATTGGGGATGTCAGTCATCAAGGGACTTAACCTTTCGCGGTGCAGAGGGCCACAGTTGGGGCTGGTGAAAGGCACCCCACCTTACCTGCCGCGCTGCACTCTACCTGGAAGAGGGGGCGCTGGCTGCATGTCTCCGAATGCGCCTAGAAAGTCTGGGGGTCTTGACCCAAAATTTGCCTCGTGGCCCGAGCCCTGCCCTACAAACTTGGGGCTTGCTGGTCTGGTGGCGCTGCCACTCCACCTCTCCTAGCGTGCACCTGCAGACTCCACCCACCCCTCCCCCGCTGGCAGCCTTACCTCCCACCCCCAGTCTTCTGGGCCCCGCAGGAAGGGCCCCTCCCCTGCACTGTGCCTTTCAGTTGTAAATGGGGGGCCACTTCCCTCCGGGTAGGTAGTCCTCCGGAGGTGATGGAAATGTCCCCTGCCCCGCAGTGCCAGCTTCCTCTTCTCCTGCTGGCCATTGTGCTGGCTCCGTGGAGTTGCGGGGAGGTATTGCCAGATGCTGCCCCCCACCTGGGGGGTCACCCGTGGAGCTGCCAGACCAGGCAGGACACCTGGCAGCCAAGGCCCAGAGCGGAACCTGGTCCCTGTCTCGCTGCACCAGAACCAACCCCCTTTTCCCCCGAGGCCCCAGGCCTGGAGGACAGGGAGGTTCATTGATTGACTTCACGATGGTGGCCGAGGTACCACAAAGGGCAAACAGCCGCCTTCCTGTGACTTGGTGAGCCTGGGATTTCCTCTCCGTGGCTGTGTGAAAGGCCATAAAGGTGGATGTTTGCCTGTACCCCAAAGAGCCAGGTGGGGGTAGTCGCCGCCGGGATCTGCACCAGGAACGGTGACCGTGCTCTGCTGCTCTTCAGCCCTTTGACAGACCTCAGCTGCCCAGGGAGGTGCTGGACCCACAGGTGTCGGCCAGGACGTGGGAGGGCCACGGTCCCCTGGGTCCCCCACTTCACGGGAAGAAGGTGGTCTGTGTTTGACTCTTACTGTCCTTTCAAACTCGGTTGGATTCTGGAGCAATCTCTGCAGCCTATTTTAGGGGTTCTCTTACAGTTGGAATAACACGGAGACTGCCAGTTTCGGGTCATTTACTTGGTGTCTTTCCTTGTCACTCCCCAGTGATGCATTTGATCCTCACAGCCAAACAGGGACCACCCCGAGCGCCCAGTGCAGCTGGGACTTGACCCAGGCTGTTGGGAGTGAGGCGGGGCTGGGCTCCCTGCCAGGGCAGCCTCTTCCTGGCACCCTGGGAACGGGAGATGAACTTCTCAGCCCTGCCTGGAATCTGGCACCTCTCTCCGGGACGCACACGGGCTGCTCAAAAACAAGGCCCCTCCTCAGGCCCAGAGCCGATTCGCTGTCCAGCCACATGGCGTGACGCGCAGTCTCACATGTTTGCGTGCTCCTCGGACTGCAGATCTTTTGTCAGAGTGTCACGCCCGAATGCCAAGGAGAGACTTCTAGTTTCCTGGTCTCTGCCTGCCAGGCTCACCATACCTTTTGTGTAAGTGAAGAGGCCGGCGTCCCGGTCAGCAGTCTGGGGGCAGCCGCCAGCCGCGGCCCACGGGGTGCAGGGAGAGCTTGGCCCCTCTGGATCGCAGGCCTCGCCCCTGGAAGGGCCTGGGGCCAGCTCCGTGCTGTGGCTCTGGCCACTTCCTCTCTCCGATCCTCGCTGCTCCCGGGGTGGAAGCCGTCCTCACCCCGTGCCCAGGAGGAAGCAGTCCGGGGGGTGAGGGAAGGGGGCTCCGGCTGCAGTCTCACACCCCGGGCTTGGCCGCTCTGTAATTGGCCTGTGTCGATCGCCTGGCCACTGGGCGTGGTGTGCCAAGCTGGTCGAGGCTTAGACCCCTCAGCGCGCCTGGTCTCAGCGTCTGGGGTTCTGTGGCTGGTGCCCTTGGCCCTTCCAGATTCCTTGCCAACAGTCTGTTTAATGGCCCAGTGTTTTGCCAGTAGGGAGGACTCAGACGCAGGCTGGCGGTGCGGGTCGAGGCTCACTTGTCAAGGGGACCCCCTCCTTGCTGGTGTGTGGCCTCACTTGGGAGGAGCTGCGGGCGGTGGGGCACTCCCCACCCTCACTCTGGCTGTCCACACTGTCCAGCTGGAGTCGGGTCCCGTCTCGCAGGAGCTGGCTCCTGTGTGAGCGGAGGGGGGCGGCCACTAGCGGTGGGGCCGGTCCGTCTCCAGCTGACTGTCCTCGCGCCTGGGTGGGCCATCCGTAGAGCCGGCCAGCAACTTGACTGCTGGCAAGCCCTTTGGGTCGCTGCCTGAGTTTGTGTTGGCCGTGCAAAGGAATTTGAATTCACCTCCTGCACAAAAGGTACAGCCTTCTTTTCAAAGAGGCCATCAGAGAATTGAAAGGGAATGGCACAAAGTCGGGTGTGGCTGAAATCTGGAGGCCGGCCCTGCCCGGTGATTAACTCACCTGAAAGGCACCCAGGCAGGTGATGCCTGAGCTCTCCAACTGACCTTGGCTTCCTGTAGAGGGTAAAGTCCCCATGAGCTGGAGATTTTCCTGAAAAACAGGCTTTCCTTTAATTACCAGATTACCTTCCTGCCTCTCTCCCTCTGGTGAGCACGTGGAGCTTGCTTGCTCCTGTGTGCTCGGGCCAGCCCTAGGGCCCCGCAAACGTCCCTGGCGCAGCCCTGGCCCTGCCTGGTCTGGACACCGGGGTCCAGTTAGCCCCGTGGCTCCCCAGTTCCAGCGCGGGCGCCATTATGTTGTATCTGTAGCACCCGCCTTTCCAACCCACCTCCCTCCCCGTCACTTCAAGAAGCAGGTGGCGTCAGCTAAGTTGTAGGGGACAGGTTGCTGATAGGCCCTGGGGGGGCATGAGTAGGAGACGCTGCATCTGGAAGCCCCGTGCCTGGAGAGTGGACGTGGCTTCTCAGCCCTGGACCGCTCCGCTGTCCTCGTCCCATCAGCCTGGGCGGCCACAGTGCTTGGGGAGCTGCGCTGGGTGGTGACTTCTGGGCCTTGGCTCTGCATTTCCCTGGGCTCCAGGGAGCCTGCTCTGCAGAAAGCCCGGAGCTGGGTGTCCGGGCCCTGGGGTGCGAGTGCTCCCTCGTGCCCAGCAGCGCTGCCCTGAGGCTTCCTGAGACCAGGTTTTTCTCAGCCCTGGCCTTGGTGGGGCCACCCCCGGCCCCCTGCCTGCCCCCAGCCCTCCAGCCTACCGGCTGCTTCGCACTGGGGCTGAGGATTTTTTTTCACACACACATCCTTTCTTCTCATTTCTCAACTAAGCCTGGGATTAAGACCAGGGCTTCTACTGACAAAAGCCAGGAGATTTCAGAATTAAAGTTGGAATTCTGTCTGTAATGAGGTCTTCCTGGCTGTTTAAGGAGGGCTTTGAAGGGTGGGTCCCCCCCAGCTGGCCAGATGTGCTCCCACATGGGCAGAGGAAGTGGCTCAGAGTTCTTTCAGGTTTTTTTTTTTTTTCTCTGTGATAATTGCAAGCTGAGTAGTGCCCCTTCTGCCCTGGGCCAGGATGGAGGGGTGTGGCTACCAGTGGGTTAGGGTCCTGGTGTGGCCCTGCCCGGCCTCCCGGAGGTGGGCAAATCCACCTGAAATGGCACGCGGCAGGCTCTTCGAGAGGTTTCTCTGCTTGGGAGATGAACGGGGGTTTCCAAATTCCTTCTTCCATTGCGTAGAGCGTCTCTGTGCAAGCAAGCAGAGGTCTTGTGGGGAGGCTGTCTGGGGGCGCAGCGCCTGGCTCTGAGAAGGGACACCACTTTCGCCCATGCCTGCGCTGGAGTTTTGCAACCAGGTGATGCCTCGGGGCTATGTTGGGCTGGAACCGCTCACCTGTCTACAGGGAAACCCTAGCGAATCTGCCTTCCTGCCCGGGCCCGGCAGAGGGCCACCAGGACGCACGCAGAGCCCGCAGCTGCCCGCTGGTCTAGAAAGTGGGGTGCAGGAGGCTTGCCGAGACACTGTGAGTGCATTGGGAGAGACGGTGGGGGACTGTCCTGGGGTGGTGGACCCCGCAGGAGGGAGGCTCCCCCTTTGCACAGAGAGGAGGGTGCAACTTCTGGAGCCAGGGGAAGCCCTGAGGAGCTGGCCCCTGGGACTGTCGGCGCTGCCTGGGGTGCACTGGTTCCGGGTCCCAGGAGAACGGGACACTGTCTGGGAGGCTGACCCTGACTGCAGGGGGTTGCTCTGTTGGTCGCTCCAGCCCATGCCCAGGAGAATACTTACCGTCTGTTTATGACTTACTTCCCTTCCCACAGAAGGGAGAAAAGGTGAGTGGCTGGGGCTGCCCACCGGCGAGGCCAGCTTGTTCCCGCCGCCCCGCAAGGTGGGCGTGGCCGGCCCCACTCCCGCCTCTGTCCCAGCAGCACAGGAGGCCCAGCCCCGCGGGCACCCTGAGGAGGGCCTGGCTGACCTGTCTCGGCACATGGCGGGCAGCGGGGCCACTGCGGGTGTCTGGCCTGGGGCCAGCTGGACCCCAGGGCTGTGGGTGTGTGTGCCTGTGGTCCTGGAAACGGGCGGCACTTAGTCCTCTGCTCATCCCAGGGCTCGGCTCCCCCCAGGGACTGATTGGCACCCCCAGCCAGCACCCAGGGCTGGGTACCACGTGGCTGGGGCTGCTCTGTGCCGGGAGGCCCTTCCAGGGCCTGTGGGGGAGTGGTCCCCTTCCGGGTGGGCTGCTCATTTTAGGACCCCGTTATTTCTTGGGGCTCAATTCATAGAAATAAAAAAATTGTGGACAGTGAGATGACGGTTGAAAAGGCCCTTGGGGGCGGGGGCCGGGCTGGGTATACCCAGGTCCAGGGGCCCAGTGCCGCCGAGGCTGTGGTCATCGCTTCTGGCGGTGGCCGTGGCGGGGGCGGGGGCCCGGAGAATCGGCTCCCTTCTGCCTGGCCCGCTCACTGTTGCCGACAGCGTTTCGCCGCTTCCCTCAGAACAGAAAGTCAGTGTTAGGGCTTCTTGGAACGTGGGGCGTGGCCTGCCCTGCTGTCAGGAGGGGCGGTGGGTGGGTGGCCCGGCCACCCCCAAACCCTGCCTGCCCACTGTGGCCCTCACTGCCTTCAGCGCAGGCTGCTGGGGCTTGGTGGTTTCACATGACTGGCCGTGGTCCCCAGGGAGGGAGGGTCTGGAGTCCCGGGGCATTGCGAGGTGGCTGCGGGGGCGGGGGCACCCCTAACCACGAACGAGCCTCCTGGGGCTCCCCCCACGCTACTGCTCCAGGTGGGGTGGAACATCTGCTCCACAGCGCAGGGTCTTGCTTTGAAAGCCACTCCCCAGCTCGCGCCCGCGCCCCTTCCTGAGCATTTGGCGCTTCAAACGACTGAAGGGGTTTTCTGTAACTCGGCCCCCCAGTCTGAATGAGCAGGTCTGCAAGTGGTACCGGGGGTCCAGGCCGCGCACCCCTCGGTCTAGGAGGCTGCCCGCCCGCACCGGGGCCCTTGGCAACTGACCTTCCCCCAAGCGGTCAGCGGAGCAGGCGGACCGAGCGTCCCGGCCTGCTGGTGAGGAGAGCCATTGTTCCCAGCGTTACGTCTGGGTGAGGATGAGCCGCACAGTGGCGCCCGCGGTGCACGTCAGTGTCCGTGCGTTGGCAATGGTGCTGCCACGGTGGCCGTGGCCGTGCCGTGGCACGGCCCGACACCTGTGCGTGCTCACGCCCCTGTGGCGCACCGAACCGTTGGCCTCCAGGCTCTCGAGCCTCCGCCCCAGTGCATCGTGGTGCCAAGCACAGGTTTGGGGGTGCCACCTGCAGTTTAGAAACGAGGTAAACGTGTGGCAGGCAGATGCTTTGTATCTTGGTTGGTGAGCTAAGGAACCGGCCTCAGCAGGCTGATAGCTTCTTCTCTTGCTCACCTTTACGCTTTGTCCTGCTCATGCTAAGTTTGTTGGTAGTAAGGGCCCGGCAGGAGGCAGTGGGGCTGGGTGGTCACTTCCGGAGACATCGCGGGATGGACTCCCGGTCAGCAGGGATGGGGCAGGCGAAGCGGGTCCCCACGCAGGCCCGCCGTCTGGAGGCTGCCGTGCATGCACGGGGCTCAGTCTGGGCTGAGGAGCAGTCCCTCCGGTACAGAGCGCGGGCCTCTGCTGGAGGTGGACAGTGCAGGTGGCCTGGCTCGTGCGTGCGGGTGTCTGCAGACTGACGCCAGGGGCTGCCGTCCACGCTCGCAGGCTTGGGCAGAGGGGCCTGCCCGCTCTCGTTTGGGTAGCTGCTTGCCCGGGGAGGTTTGCGTTGCGTGCAGAACCACTTGCTGTAAGAGAAACTGCAGCCATTCCCTCACCTGCTACACGGGAAGTCACATAGGCTGGGTTTCCGGCCACAGCACAGAGGCCCCCAGGACTGCCCAAGCCTGGGAAGCGGAAGCCCGGCACTTTCTTTGGGGACTGCTTTTGGACTTAGCCAAGGAATGACTTCATGATTTATGGCAGTTATGAAGACTAGCTACCTATCTGTTCTTATACAGGCATCTTAATAGAGATTAAATACAAAATAAAGCAGAATGCGTGAAGGGAGGTATTCCCATAAGCAGTATTGTAGTGCTAGGCAGGGTAATTATGTTTTGTACACTTCCCAATTAAGTAGTTATGCATTACTGGAAAAACCACCTTTAAGAGAGTCAGGAAAGCTTTATCATTTAGAACATCAAATAAAAATAGACGTATAGTATATCTCACGCACGCGGACTTTGAATGTTACATTCTGTGATAAGGTGACTGCGTCGGGACTGATTTGTGGAAATGTACGCGGTGTCATCCAGCTGGATCTGCCGCTTCTGAAAATTGCCTGTTGAACGAAGCTCTGCTCCAGCAACTGGGGCGCCTGCGGCGGGGGCACACGGGGCAGTGGCAGGGGCAGGGCGGCTCGCCCTGAAGTCCAGCAAAACAGCGGGTTATGCGAGAGTTGGCACGGGTGCGGGCTCATCCCCCATGCACGGGCCGGTGGGGGGCTGCTCCCTGGCGGGCGGGCGGGCGCGTGCCGGCTGACCCCTGCTCGGCCGTGATGGCGTCCCTGCAGCCGAAGGCCTTGGCGGTGGCCGTGACCCTTTGGCCCCACAGCATGGTCAGGCAGAGCACGGCATCTTTTCCGGCTCTGCCCTTAGCTTGCCCCATGACCTGGTGAACTCCCGCCCTGAACTCAGTTTCCTCCTCATGCAGGGGAGGGGGCCTAGGGGTCAGGGCCAGCAAGGAGGATGTGTCTGGCCAGGTGTGGCCTCTGGAGGGAGCGCAGAGGGGTTACACGGAAATCCTCAGCCGGGGTGGCCGGGCCCCAGGAGGGCCTCACTTGCCTGGTGACCGTGGCTCTAGAGCTGGACTCGCTGGCCCTTGAGGGGAGTCGCAGTTCTCATTTCCTGGCCACTGAGCCACGAGAGGTAAGGCTTTTCCCAGACACGAGCTTTTGAAGTGTCACTGAATTTCTTTTTTCTTTTTTTTGAAGAGCAGGTTTATTGGGAGAGGACAGGGCAGTAAAGACACCTGCCTGGACGCAAGCGGCAGGAAGGGCTCCCCGAAAGGGACAGGTTTGCCGAGAGGCCGCGTGGCTGCAGGCGGCGGCCCTGAGGAGAGCGGCCTCCGCTGAGGGGGTCAGGGCAGAGAAGCCCCGGCAGGCCGCGGGTGGGGGAGGCCGCTGCCCTGCGGAGGAGAGAGCTGGGGCGCAGAAGCCCCTGCACAGGCACGGGTGGGCAGGGGACGGCTGCCGCGACTGACTTTCTGGGAGACTGAGCCAGGGCCTGTCCGCGGCCGTCCTGCGGCCCTGAGCTGCCTTGGGGCGCCGTCCCCAGGCCCGAGGTTTCCGGGGCGCCCTGCCCTGGCTGCCGGGCTTGCTGTCAGCTGCCTTTGCCTTCATTGTCTGCTTGGTGTTTCAGGAGTGGGATCAGCTTTTTGAAGCGTTTCACACACGTGGGGTTCACACGCGGCCAAGCTCACCCCAGCGCACTGTGCTGATGGTCGGACGCCCCGTAATGGCACCTACATCACCGGTGTCCTTGTCCGCGCCCCGGCCCCCGCCGCTGGACGGGTCCGTCCTTCTGGTGGTAGCAGGTCAGCCTGGGAGCCTGCGCGGCTGGGCGGATGCGACGTGCTGGGCTTTTCTGGGCTCTGTGAGCCCCAGTTCTGCAAGGCCGGGGCACCGCGCCCACCGCAGCAGGGAGCTGGCCCGACACCACCCAGGCCATCTGGGGAGGCCTGCGACTTGGGGACTGGGCCAGGCTGCCAGTTTGTCTGCCCCATTAAACCACCTGACCCCCCACGCACACCCCCCGTTCGTGCGCGGCTGCGTCTCCTGGGACACGCGTGCAGCAGTTCCACGTCGGCCCCCTGCCCCTGGGGAGCCGTTCGGGGGCAGGTGCCTCCGCTGGCCCCCACAGCCGTCCGCCCCAGGTCTAGAAGGACTGCGGGTGAGCGCGGGCCAGCGGCGCAGCCTCCGACTCTGTGGGACACGGCTCTGGGGCCAGCAGGCGGTGGGTGTCCTTGCTGTGCCATGGCCACTTCGTGTCCCCAGGACTCCTGGGCAGAGGGTGGCCGCAGGACGCCTGGGGGGACTGGGCAGAGCCGGGGCCTGTTGGTCCCCTCCTGAGCCAGCTCCCTCTGGGCGCCCTGCCCTGCGCTGGCCGATGAGCAGGTGCTGCAGCCCAGACTCTGGGACTCCGTCGCCCGGGACCTGCCGCAGAGGGGGCAGGGCGCTCCTGCTTGGACTTAATGCTCCGATTTCCGGTGGGGGTGGGTTATGAGATGAGTCTTGGGATTTTAGAAATTGTTATCTGGGGATCTCTGTGTTTATTAATTTTTTGGTGGTTGCTAGGAATGTCTTTTCAGCGCTCTTTATGTGCCCCCCGCAACCGGCAGCTCCCCAGACGGCCCAGCGTCCAGGCCTGAGAGCCTTTGTCCCCTTGAGAGGCACAGAGGCGCCCCCGCCGGCCCGCCAGCTAGTTCTGGCCTGGCATCCACGCCTGAGCCTCTGGCCTCAGGGTATTGGCTGGGAACCGCCACGTGGCCCGTGTGGGGAGGGGGAGGTGGGGGTGCTGGAACCCGAGGCGTGTCCCGAGGCGTCAGGGCACAGCAGGAAGGGGCTGCTGGCATTGGGCCCTCGACCCTGAGCAGACGCGGGACCTGTGTGTCCACTGTGGACGCTGGCCGCGCTTTGCTGGAGGAAGACCTTGGCCCGCCCAGCCTGGAGTGTCCACAGGACCCCGGGCTACAGCGACATTGGGGCCGGACAGTCCTTTCCTCGCGGACCTTGCTTGGGGGAAGCATTGCCTGCAGGTTGCAGTTTTTCCCGAGAACTACTGCCTTTTATTTAACTATGGTGCTTTCCACCAAGAAGGGCGTGGGCACGCAGGGGCAGTGCGGGCCACAGCGGTGACAGCCGCCTGGGGGTCTTTCCAGGCCAGGAGCAGCACCCCAGGCAGCCCCGGGCCTGTGACCCCCCAGCCTTCTCAGAACCCACCCTCCTTGGGCTCCGCCTCATTTCAGGGGTAACTTCCAGCTGGGAGCCAACTCTTGGGTGGAGCCTCAAGTTCCTGCAGCCTTGGAGGGAAGTGAGCAGACAGTCCCCCACTGTGCTGGTGTGAGCTGCGTGTGAGCTGGGTGTGTGCTGGGTCTGAGCCTGGTGTGAGCCAGGGGTGTGCTGCGTGTGAACCTGGTGTGTACTGTGTGTGAGCCGGGGTAAGCTGGGTGTGTGCTGCGTGTGAGCCAGGTGTAAGCCTGGGGTGTGCTGCGTTGTGAGCTGGGTGTGTGCTGCGTGTGAGCCGGGTGTGTGCTGGGTCAGCCTGGTGTGAGCCGGGTGTGTGCTGCGTGTGAGCCGGAGGTGTGCTGTGTGCGAGCTGCGTGTGAGCCAGGTGTGAGCCGGGGGTGTGCTGCGTGAGCCGAGGCTCTTTTCGAGAGCCAGTTCAGGGAGACCTTTGACTGCGCTTGCGACTACTGAGGAGTGCATTAACTTGGTAGAACAACAACAGTAATGACGTGGTGACTGCGCTGAGTACCCGGAATGTGCCAGAAGAGGAGAGTGACTGCTTGGTGCGCCTGTGACGCAGCAGCCACGGCCTCTCACCTGCGGAGGCAGCTCGGAACTTCCCAGGGCACAGCTCTCCGTGCAGCTGCTGCCAGGCCCCAAGCCCCCGCGGGACCGGAGCCAGGGCCTGTGTCCCGCGCACGCTCATCAGCCTGGATGGCACGCGGGCTGGCTTTCCTCTGCCTTTCTCAATTAAGTCTTCTTACCCAAGCGAGCTCGCACGCGGCACCGAAGTTGTGGGTGAACTTCCGGGACCGTTGGAGCTGCTGGGCCTTCCGAGAGTGGGACCTTCGTGGGAACATTTTGTTTGCGTGTGGACAGTGGCTGCTGGACCGTGTTGTGCTGTTGGTTTGGTGTTTTGTTTTCTGTCTTCACCTCTGGCTTGGAGAAATTTCCCCTTTGGTTATGGTAATTTATCCTTTCCTGATATGTAAATTGATTACAGCAGCTCTTTCAAGCCTTGCACATTTGATTATCCACGAGCCTCCTCCTGCCTCTTATTTAAACTTATTTTTAGCACAGTCCTTGACACCTCAGTGTGAGACTGTCCATCTTCTGCTCTTTCTGAACTGCCGAAGGTCCTTCTAGCCAGCCCCTTCCAACGGCCTGGCAGCCCTGTAGGGCAGCTCGGGCCGGGCTGGGTGGCACCGAGGGGGCCTCACCTTCCCTGGGTGAAGGGACGTGCCCAGCAGCCACCTGGACCCAGGAGCTCCCTTGCCGCTGGGGTTCTACAGGCGCGAGGCCAGGTAGGAGGAAGTGCCCAGAGCGGTCACCCACCTGCCGCCCCAGCTCCGTCCAGGGCTTTGCTGCGATGGAGCCGTGCAGCGTCCTGATGTGTGAAGCCCATCGGCAGCCTGGGTCCTATAAACTGTGAGAGTGGCTCCTTTGGGGGTGCCAAGAGACCCCTTGTCCTGTCCCCTGGGCCTTCTCTGCATCTAACTCTTCTCAGGCCCCTGGACTCCCGGATGTTTTCTGGTCTTTAGCTCGATAAGAATATGGATAAGAACATGGGGTTTGGGGAGCTGCTTGATTGGATTTGTTTGCTAGAAGATTAGCACAAAAGCAGGAAGGAAAGAGTGTGGTGGAGGTGATTGCTCCAGACTGGCAGAAGGCTATTCACAGGTTTTTGCTGACGGTCCTTGTTTTAAAGGAATTCCCTGTGCGATTCACGAAGCCTTTCCAGTTTATTGTCTTTCCAAGTAAGGTAAGAAAATAAATAAGTTATTTTATTATAAACTCACCAGCCAGTAAGGTTAGATCTGGAGGAAGCAGGGCTCCGTTTCTCCAGCCCAGTGTGTTTCTGGAATTTGGATAGCATCTTGGAAAAGCTTTTTGTTTTATTTTTGGCCGAGCGCACTGTGCATTGCAAAGATAAAGCCTGACCCTCTGCTCTGCAGCTCCTGCTTGCTCTCCCTCCTGGCGCGGCCTGGGGGGTCGAGGTGGCAGGGCCAGGTGCTGGCTGTGGGGCAGCCGGCCACGGGGCCGGGGCGCCTGGCCCTTGGAAGACCCGGCCGAGGGGCTCAGCTCTGTTGGGGCTTGGTCCCGGCTGCTTCCCAGAAGGGGGCAGTGGCTGGCACCCCTGTAACAGACAAGACCCTACTCTGACCTGCTGGTTAACTCGTCCCGCCCCCTAGATCCTGTGTCTGGGCTCTCCCCTTTCCTGTTTTCTTTTTAACATCCCCCCTCCCCCCAATTGTTGGCAATTTCAGTATCTTAGTGAATTGTGACCTTGGGATATTAGTGTGTAAAGATGCAGACGAAAATTTAGATTTTTAGGTAAAGGATGAGTAGGCACATGAGCCCTTGTAACGAGTAAACATCTCATTTCCTGGTGGTGGTGTCAGAGCTGGGGTGGGGGACTACTTGTCCGCGGCCTGCCGGCCCCTCTCGGGCTGCCACAGCCCCTTTGAAGTCACGCCTGGCCCTCGGGAGGACACAGCCCCTGTCCTCTTACACCCTGGGGCGGTGCTCTGCCCTGCCCGAGGCCCCGCAGCCTGGCAAGGCTACTGGGGGTTTCCTGTTCCCAGGCAGCGTTTGGGGGGCCATGACAGACTGGGAGCCCCGCTGTAAGCCGCACGTGCATGCCCGCCTGGGTTCAGCAAGCCGGTCCTCTTGGGGCTGGTCTCAGGAGTACGTGGAACCTAAGCGGAGCCCCTCGAAGGTGCTGAGGGCGTCCCTCCTGCCAGGGTGGGCCCGCCGGCTTGCTCTCCTCTTGGCACTTGCCTGCGGGGCCCTGCCCGGGAGGGTGGGCCTTTCTTCACCTGGCGGTGAGCTGCAGGGCGGGGCCGGGTGGGCCCTGGATGGTGGGAGCCACCAGAGAGGGCTGCCTCCAGGCCCCTCCTCTGACCTTGTTTGCACCTGAGCGCTGGGTGGGGCCTGTGCCAGGTGAGTCTAATGGACAGGTGCTGCGGCCAGGCGGCAGCCCTCAGCTGAGGCCCCTTCTCTGTGCTGCCCGTGGGCCGGAAGGCCCAGGCCAGGGAGGCTGTAAGGCCTGACTTCCCTGCAGCTCCTAAAGCGGGGTGAGAGCTTCCTGGGAGGCCACCTGTAGGCCCAGACGCCAGGCCCCCCCGGAGTGTGCTCTGAGGGCTCTCAGGAGGAACCCCGTGTGCTGGGTTGTTTCTCGCCAGCAAGCGAACGGGTGAGGTCACCTTAGGGGCTGCGGCTCCTCGGTGAGGCTCTTGGTGCAAACACGGAGGCAGGCAGAGGTGGCAGCGAGCACAGGGGAGCGGGGGGAGGGGGGCGGGGAGAGCTGGCTGTGGGGTCCCACCCCCGAGTCCTCCCTGGTCAGCACGGCGGGAGAGCAGCCGTTGCTAGGAGACCACACCAGTGGGCTCGATCATGCTGGCGGCGGCCCTCTTGGGGCTCCATGCCTGAGTGGGGTGGTAGCCCCAGAAAGGGCAGGAGTTGGGGGGCTGTGCTGGGGAGGCCCACATGTGTGTTTTTATGGGGAAGGAATCTGCATCCAGCGGCGCGTGAGGGGTGCGGGGCCCCAGGCGGGACTCCCTCCTCACGGTGGGGCGTGGGCAGAGGGGCTTGGGTGCGGGGCCCTGAAGGGAGGCGGCGGCCGGACCCCGCAGGGGAGGCCCTGCTCACAGGCCCCGGGGCTTTCGTGGAAGGCCCTGGGGAGGGGAGCAGAGGGGGCTGGGGACTGTTTCCCCTAAGGGGCAGGGGTAGATGCGGCTCGTGACAGCTGTGATGCTCTGGTGGAGGAAAGACTCCCTCTCTGCACCCACCTCTCTGCCGGGCCAGGCAGGGGCACCAGGGTGTGGCTGCGCTCCCCGCTTCTTGGGAGCGGGAAGGGACCAGGGTTCTGAGCAGCACAGATACGCTCTTGGGGTTTAATGGGGCAGGGGTCCTGGGGGCCGTCCAGCTGGTGGGATGCAGGGAAGGATATGCCCCACTTGGTTCCAGGCTGGGCGGGGACTGAGGGACACCCAGAAGTGTGGGTGGGGAGCGCCCCGCTCTTGTGGTCCCGGGGTCTGGTTCTCTTGGCACCCGCAGAGCGAAATGGGGGTCTGGGTCTCTGGCCTCTGCGGCTGGGCATCCGAGCTCTCCCGACGGGCGTGGGTGGGGCCTGCCGCGGTGGTAGACGCCAGCCCGGGAGTGGACCGGCCTGGGGCAGGGGCCCAGCTCCCAGCTCTGCTGGGTGAGTCACAGGGCTTCCGCTGAGTGTGCCTGAGCTGCTCTGGGCCTGGGGCTCGGTCTCCCCACCCAGCGGTGGCTCAGCAGGCGAGCACGGGGGGCACACAGGTGAGGCTGGAGGCAGCCGGGGGTGGGCCTGAGCCAGGCGCATGGGGAGCGCCGGCTGCACGTGGAACGCGTTCATTGGTTCATCACACGCTTTAAAACCGGGTCTTCAGTCTCGTTTCTTGCTTAACCAGTCGGCACTTACATGCCTCTATGTACCCCTCTTTTGGGGCTCATACTAGACTGACTGCAGAAAATAAAGCCCAGTCTCGGGGTGCAGGCTGGACAGTGCTGCTGGACTTGCAGAATTCAGCTAATGGCATTGACGCCCTCCCTCCCGCCCAGGTGGGAGGACAAGCGTGGGACTGAGCTGGTGCTCCCGGCCATTGGGAGGAGAGGGGGTACACTATTAGACTTTGGGGTCCTCCAAAAAAACAACCGAATGCATTCACGTTGGTTTATTATTGTCAAGGCCAAAGGACCTTCCAAAGACTGGTCTTGGAGTGATTCACAGTTTGTAGCATCTTCAGATGTATCTAATTACAGTCCCCACACAGCCTCTGTTTTCTGACGGAGAAAATGCAGGATAGAAAACGAGGATTCGTGCGTGGCTGCCCGGCAGCTGGGGAGAGGCGCCCGGCCGGCTTGCCTGCAGGGGTCAGTGTGGCAGCAGACTTGCAATCTCCGTGGGTACCACTTTCGGAGGGTGACAGCGGAGGTTCCGGCAGGGGTGGAGGGGCCAGGGCGCTGGGTGAGTCTGGGTCCTTGCGTCCCCACGTGCTTTCCCGTGTCTGATGCTGGAGCCACAGCGGGGTGAAGAGAGGGCGCCTGCCTGACCGAGAACTGTTGGGGGCTGACCCACCTGCTGCGCACGTTTCTACACGCCGGCTCCGGTACCAGATCGTGCCGGGCAGTGCGAGCGGGCACAGGGTCCAGGCTCCTCTGCTCGCTGCTTCCTTCACACTCAGGGACTTCAGTAGGGAGCAAGCCAGGGTCAAGTTCACGTCCGTGCGCACTTCCCAAGTGCACCCTTTCAGCCCAGTCATCCTTTTTGCTTTTTCTCTTCTTGTGCTGTCACTTGCTGAAAGAGAGTTTGTTTTCCGGGGCTGTCATTCCCGGCATCCTTTTGCACCACAGCATCACAATTTTCAGAGTGTTTGCTGATTTGTGTTTATTGAAACTAAATTCATTAGGATGATGTGAAAATAGCGCTCAACTGTTTACCAAATCGGATTCTTGTTTTTGATATTTTAGTACATCATCTGTTCTCACTTGAATGTCGTGGAATTTGTTGGTAAAGTGTTATGCAGATGAAAACTCATTTTAGTGTTTCTTTTAATTCAAATGAGTTTATAAGAATATAATATCCAAGGCAGCATGATTTGCAGCAGAATCTGTGCTATGCGGATGGGAGGGTGTTGGCACCCGCTCGGTATGGAGGGTGTTGGGGTGGGCTGGGATCTTGGCCCAGAACCAGGGGCTGAGTCAAGCCGGTTGGAGCCCCCTCCCCGGGGCTGCCCCTCCCAGCTGGCTGACCTCCAGCAATTCACCGGGCCTGGGAGCAGGGCTCCCCACGGGGCTGTTGGGAGACTCAGTGAAGGCAGCACATTTCATTGGTTTTCAGCATTTCACATGTTTGGAAGTTGAGTCAGAGCAGTGCAGCTAGTTCATGCCGCGGCTCAGAGGACAGTATTTGTTCCTTCCTTGGTGCTTCTAAAGTAGTGCTGATGGGAGGGTGTCTCAGAGTGGATGGGCAGCATTTTGCAAAGTGTCCAATACATGGGCACGTGCTCAAATTTTGTAGTTGGCCAGTGAACGCCCCAGCTGTGCACGCGCTGTCTTGGCTGCTGGCGGGAAGAGAGAACGCGTCCCTAGAGCTGTGTGCGTGTCCTCTAGGCCTGGGTCTGTGGTCAGGGCGCTTTGGAGTCTTGGGCTTCAGCGGTCCAGGGCTACACCTGCTTCCAGAATCAGCCTGTCCCAACACCGATCTGGAAGGTGGGCGTGGTGGAGATGCCCACCGGGGACCCATCGCTTCAGGTGCATCCCGTTGGCTGGCTGCCCAGCCCGGCCAGCCCGCCCCGGTGGCGCTTGCTCGCTCTTGCTGGTGTGCTGGGAACCGTGTCACTTCCCAGCAGTGGTCCAGGAGCAAGTGTGTCTCACCCAGTTT
This sequence comes from Galemys pyrenaicus, assembly GCA_019455555.1. Taxonomy (NCBI): domain Eukaryota; kingdom Metazoa; phylum Chordata; class Mammalia; order Eulipotyphla; family Talpidae; genus Galemys; species Galemys pyrenaicus. The sequence goes on along the minus strand of JAGFMF010011658.1, from coordinate 13,426,963 downwards.
TTCTCCCCTTGACTGTCAGCCGGGCGTGGAGGGTGCAGCCTGGACGCTGGCTCCCTGCACTGCTGGGGGAGAGCTGCCCGCCAGGAACATGGATCTCCTGGTATCCAAAAGTCAGCTAAATGGCTTCCAGCTGGTATTTGATTTGACCATTTGGTAAACCAGACACACGTCTGCGTAACTAGTTTGGGCTGTGGTCTGGCCAGGAGGCGGCCTCGGCTTGACTTGACCCTGGTCTGCTTCCGTTAGAAAGCTCTGCTCGCCCGCCCCCGACTGCCCCCACGCATCCCCTCCCCCACCCCGTGCCCACCCACTCGCCAAGTCCTGGAGGTACTCAACCCCGCCCTCTTGGGGGCCTTCACCCACCCGTGCCGGGGGCTCCTTGCGGGTGGGCTTCCCGGCCTCTCCCGGGCGGACACTGCCCAAAGGTTTCAGGTGCAGCCAGGTGGCCCTGAAAGTCTGCTGCCCTCTGGGTGGATTTAGGAGCAAGTCGTGGGCCATCAAATCACCCGGCTCGGAGGGGTCATTGCTGAGCACTGGACGTGAGTCCAGCCCCATCTTGGCAGCCAGGCTCCCTCGGGGTGCTCCTCTCTGGGCCTGGGGCCCCCCAAGAGCAGCTTGGCTCAAGGATTCTCCAGCCTCGAGCTGCTTGGCCAGCCGAGTCTCCTCCGCCAGGTCCGGCCACTCCCGCCCACTCCCCTGTCTGTGTCCCTCAGCCGTCGTGGCTCACCTTGTCCGGAGGACCCCAGGCCCTGCACCGAACCCGAAGTGAGTGGATCGGCCAGTGGCTCCTGGAATTTCTTCCAGTCGGGCGTCCGGCCTCAAATGTGAGACCTGTTGGGAGGTCCCGGGCCAGCAGGGTCAGCTCTCGGCCTCTGCCGGGCTGCCATCTGTTCCCTGGTCTCCAGCACGCGAGGGAGCCTCGACTTTAACTGGGGAGCGGCGCGCGTTTTCTAGACCTAATGCTCCAAAGCCTCGTCCGTGGCGGGAGGTGCCACCGGTGAGTGGCCCCGGCTGAGGGTTGGCTTCAGACTGGGGTCCGACCGCCATGGGACGTGGCGTGTCACTGAGGCCGAGTGGACCCCGGCCCCGGTGGTCATGTTGCTCTTCGGGAGCTGTTTGTACTGAGAGGCCGACTGCCCGAGGAGACTTGGAGGCGGGGAGGGCGTCCGGGCGTCCCGCAGGCTGCTCTGAGGTGGGGGTTGCTCAGCTGACGGCTGGCACGCACCTGCTGCAGGCGTGACGCCCTGGAGGGAGCGGCGCTCCTGCTTGGTGCTTGCGCCAGCCCCGACCCTGAGCCCCTGAGCCCATTCACGGAAGCAGGCACACACCGGGTCATCCCAGCTGGGCCTCCCCGCGGTGTCCTGGCCTCAGGCCTGAGCCCCGCCTTCTGAGGTCGGCATGAGTAAAAGTGGGGTTTCAGACTTAGCGAGTCAGAAGAGTGGCTATGTGCACCCCCAGATACACGGGAAGCACCCCGCTCTCCAGCAGCATCTGTCTCCCTCGCACTTCAGACTGAGCCCTTCCTGCAAGCCCAGGTAGCTTTGGGGGTTCCTGTTGATGTTTTCTCTGGCGGTGAGACTTGGGGGTGGCGGTAAGGGAGATACACAGATCGTCAGACAGCACACCCAGGCAGCCTCTTGATTTCGCAAAGTTGCTCATTTTCCTTGTTCTGGAACTTGCCCCCCCCCTTTTTTTTTTCGAGCTGTGATTGGCCTGTAGCATTGGATCTGTTTTCAGTGTGCGACGTCGTGAGGTGACATAATGCTGCACCGTGAGCCCCGGTAGGTTGGGCTAACGTCCGTCACCCCAGGAAGTTACAGCTGTTCTCCCTGTCGTGATGAGGGCTTTTATCTAAAGGCTGCTTCCCTAGCAGCTTCCAGATAACAGCAGCAGCAGGCCTGGCCCCTGGGGCGCCTGTCTCCTGCAGCTCATCTTAGAGGCGGGAGTTCGGGCTTGTGGGCCCCTTTTACCCCATTTCCCCGTCCTCACCTGATGATATTTCACATAATGCTACATTATGCACCTGCACGTAAGCAATACGGGGTGCACGTTCTGTGTAATACAGAACGTGTCTGCGCAACATTAGGTCCGTGTGCATCGTACTGTATGTATCTTGTTGCAAAAGCTCTTTGCTCAGCATAACGCTGGGGGGTTGTTGAGTGTGTCCCCTGGCTGTGTCGTGTTTCACCGGGAAACTCCACCTCTGAGTTTCCTCCTTGGTCACCTGCTGGATTCTTGGGCTGTCTCCAGCTTTTGGCTATTCCGAATAGAACTGGGAACCATTTTTGAATGTGTGTCTTTACGGACACGGCAAGGGCAGAGAGCGGGTGTAGGTTTCATTTTTTAAAGCAGTTATAGAACTTCGCACCTCTGCCGGTCATGTATGGAAGATGCAGCTGGTTTTCTTTATTTTTTTTTTAAAGATTTATTTATTTATGCATACAAGCACTGGGGTACAGGCCAGAGGTGTGGGAGGTGAGCGGATTCACCACAGACAGAGCGGGGAGCAGAACAGGCAGATCAATGGAAGCACACTGCCGAGGGGAGCAGCAGGCACAGCAGGAGAGGTCTGCTGCGCCATGTGGGTCCCCTCCCTGGCCGGCAGCAGGAATCGAACTCGTGCTATAGTGGCCGCGGTTTGCTTCATAGTGTGTTGCTTAACCCGCTGCGCCACCAGGGAGGCCCAGATGCAGCTGGTTTTCAAACCACTAGTAACTGCATGTGGACTTTCTGTTTGAGGGGTGGGGGGAGGTCCCACCTCTCCCGTGGGACTCCACTAGCAAGAAAGATGAAGAACCTGCCATTGGCGCTGCAGCAGCATGGGCTGTGCAGCTCACCGGGCCCGCTTTATTTAGGGGACTTGCTCCCCTTGGCTCTCCCTGGGCATTGAGAGGGAGTGCTGCTTTTCCTGGGGTGTGCCTGTCCCTTCCCTGCGGCCAGTCTTCTCCAGCCCGCCTACTCTCCAATGGAGCGTGAAGTCAAGGCTTTTGGTTTCTGGTCTGTTCCAGGGCCTTCTTAACATCTGTGCCCACCTTTTTATGGTCATGATTGACAGGAGTTGATTTCTGGAGCCCGGCGTTAATCGCATTTCCGATTTGTTCCACTGTGCTGATGCCGGCTGGGCAGGTGCTGGGGGTGCCTGGCGGGGGGCCTCAGGAGCACACCTCTCGGCTTGCTGCCTTGGGGAGTCTGCTGCCCGCTCCCCAACTCTCCAGGGCAGCCCTTTTGAGGACAAGGCTTATAGGGCTGCTCATTGCTTCTTTGTATCTTACCTCTTCTAGAAAGTTCTCTGAGGACGCCTAAAACAGGATTCTGTAGAAAGAGGGGAGACCGGGGAACCGCGGCGTTGCTACAGGAATGCAAATAGAATAGCCGCAGATGTCCAGACAGTTGGTGTGGACAGAGATGTCGTCTGTGGGGCATGTGGGCACGGCGGTGTCATCGGGCCTGGAGGCCGAGCAACCAGTGTCACGCTGGGCTCCTGCTGCCTGTGCCCCGGCCCCCAGGAAAGACAGGAGCATGAAGCCGAGGGGTGATCTAGGGAACACTCTCTGGGAGCCCTTTCTTCTGGTCTGGGGTGGAATTGAACCCACTTCAGGGACTGGGCCAGTTGACCGTCCAGTCGAATTGGACTCGGTCATCGTCTCTTCCAAAGAAATCTGTGTCCTGCGCTTTTGCGTGGATTTGCAGGAGCTGGTTGGAGTTCTGCTCGCTGCCCGGGAGTTGTGCAGGGTCGCCTGTCTGCTCCTCAGATGCGGCCGAAGCAGCCGCCCCGCTGGCTGCGGCACACGAGCTCTGTGTCCAGGCCGGTCTGGTTGGAGGCTGGGACTGGGCTAAGGTGGTCGTAGGTAAGCTGGGATTGAAGGGCGGGAGCTTGCCTTCGGAGAGGCCGTGTGTCCAGGCAGGTGGCGGGGGCACCTGGAGCTCTTGGAAAGGGACGTGTGGGGTTCACTGGGGGAGCAGCCGAATGGCGGGGCGGGGCCTCCCCGTGCAGCTTCTGCAGGGCCCGGCCTTTGGGCCTTGAAGGCCAGTTTGTCTCCTTCATCTTTAAAGCTCCCTCCTAACGGCCCTGCCCTTCCACGCACAGTGTGAGGGTGGACAAAGGAGCGCGGGGGCGGCGTGCAGCTGGAAGACAAGACGCAGCCCAAAAGGGCTCCTGCTGACCGTCGGGGCCACGGGCCCTTTGGGATGTTCGTGTAACACGCGTGCAGTGTGTACACGCGTGCAGTGTGTACACGTGTGTGCGTGAGCGTGCACTTGCGTGGGGCTGGGTGCAGGTGCCGGGAGGGCCGCTGCAGGACACCTGGCTGAAGATGGTGGCCCAGGTGTGCGTCGGTGTCCCTGGGGAGCCCCTGCTGGGCAGCCTGGAGGAGGGCCCAGCACACTGTGGTGCCGGGGTCTGGCCGGGGTTACTGGCCCTCCCCTCTGCACTGAGCGCAGTCGCCCCTAAGGAAGGGAGCGTCCCTGAATCCAAAGAAAAGGTCTCCAGTGGCATCTTTCTCCACGTTCAGTTGCTCCGAGCCCTGGGACCTGAGAACTGGTCGTGAAGCCCTTTCTGCGTGGATTAGAACACGGGGCAGAGCCCCCAGCCCCTGTGGCGTCACAGGCAACTCGCCTCTGCTGAGCTCAGGAAGGTGGCTTTTGGGGTGCGGGGTCACCTGCGGGATGTGGTCTGCAGCTAAGGTCTCGACCCCAGCCCAGGTCTGGGCTTCGGTGGCCTGTGCCCCCCACCCCGGCCGCCCCGGGCCGTTCACCGCACTGCTGTCTGCCAGCCCCGAGTTCTGCGGGCATGCTCCCGGCCCCCAGGCAGCACCCTCTCCCAGCAAGAAGGTGTCCGCTGCGTGGGCTCGAGTCCGCCGCCCTGGCGCTCCGGATGTGCTCAGGGCCGTCCTCGGGCGGGGGCGGGGCAGGGCTGGCTTGCCCATCATTAGATTTGGGCCGGTGGCACTGAAAAGCCCCCCGAGTACCAGCTCAGAGCACTTGCTCCCTTCCCTCTCCCCCTCCCCACCACGCTCCCAGGCGTGTGACGTGCTTGCCGCCACGGTTAGCTGGCTGGACGCTTGCTGGTCCCCCAAGCACGTGCTGTCACTTACCGGCACTGGGCGGCCGGGGCCCACCCAGCCTCACTTTGCCTCAGCTCCCGAGGACGGGGACGGGCCGCGCACCCCGGCCATTTGCGAAAACGACACTTAGTCCCTTCTTACCGAAAGAACGGAGACGGGGCCTGGGTCCTTTCCGAGTTCCCCAAACAGCTGACGTTGACAAGGTTTGTATTCCTTAAGTTGAGCAGACGAGGAGGGCTGGAGTATAAGGCTTATCTGTGTGTCTGAGCATTGCAGAAGAAAGCTAGATCTGTGCACCGTGTTAAATATAGCACGGTGTTTGCTACTGAGTTGGAGAATAAGCAATTGAATATGTAGGTCATTGACTTGGGAGAATGAGTTCAGAGTTTTCTTTGCATCTGATTAACGTGTCTTACAATCGGCGGTTGATACCCCGCCAAGATTGGCCTCCAGAGTTCAGCAAGCTATCTGTAGGGGAACGGCCGGCTCCTGAGGGTACCTTTGCCCCCTTAAGGCGTGAGGGGTGTGGCTTGGTAGTGCGCCCTGCAGACGTTGGCCTGCAGGAGTTGTGCGGGAGAGAGAGCCCAGAACACCCTCCCCAGGAAGGAGAGGGCTGTGCTTAATCAGGATAAATGCCAGCGGTGTATTTTAATACATGCTTGATTCAGAACGCCCTGTTTGGAATTGCATATTTAAAAGGAAACTGCCATCCCTTGGAAGGTATGTGACATTTAAAAGGATCTGTAGTGGGAGATAGGTTTGACAGCTTCAAATTATATTTGAAAGAGTTTTTCTTTTAAGAAAGAAAATGATTACTTCTATTTTAAATGTCAGCACAAAGACATAAACATGTTTAATCAAATTATATATTTAATTTATGTAGAGTGTAATTTTTATTGTTGCGGAAGAGTCACTGGTTACTTCCCTAGCAGCTTTGAAGCTGGCGATGTTGGTGAATTAAAAGCTGCTCAGCTTCTGGAGTAAATGTCTATTTAAGAATTTATAGGATCAGAAAGAATGGTGTTATTGAAATATTTTTCACCCGTACACTTGTACCTAATGGCACATTTTGGGGAGAGGGAGGTGCTTTCTTTTTGTCGCCGAGCAGCACTGAGGCTAAATCCCTGCCGAAGGGATTGAGAAAGTGTGACCCGGGGACAATGACGGCGGAAGCTGCAAAGATGCTCCTGTAATTTTCTTCTTTTGGATTCTTTGAACCAGCAGGGAGTTACCGGGAGAGCTCGAGTAGTTCGTGCACCAGCTCTCCTTAAAAGGGAGGCGGCGGGGGAGCTGGGAGGGCGCTGGCTGCCACAAAAGACCTGTGTGTTCTGCCTGTGCTGATGTGGGCCGCGGAAGGCTGAGGTGGAGCCAGAGGGCGCCCGCCGGGCCCGGGCCCGGCTGCTGCGGAGGTGGAGAGGCGGCTGCGGGTTGGCCCTGGCGGGCAGCTCTCGCGACCCTGCTGCTCTGCTCGGACACTCCGACTCCAGAACTTTCTCTGCGCGGAGCTGGGTGCTGGAAGGCAGCCAACCAGCGTACAACCGGGACGGCTGGCCTGCTCCAGCCTGCTGCTGCAGTTTCGATTCAGCAAGGCCGGGGGAGGCCTGCACCGTCCACCGTGTGCCTGCTCGCCCAGGCAGGCCCCGGGGCCAGCTTCCTCTTCCGTCCCCTTCAGGGCTGCGCTGCCAGGGCCAGCACCCTCTGTCCCACGTGACCTGGGAGCCCTGGGCGCATGGCAGCGGCTGGAGAGAGAGGCCACCCCGTTGTGCCCGTCCGAGGAGAGCTTGCCTGGCGAGTGCGCCTGCCAGCTCGGGCGTGGGTCAGGGTTCAAGCCGGGAGCGCCAGCTCCCGCTGGGGAAGCCAGCCCCAGTCCGGGGCCAGGACTGGCTCCCTGCGTCTGCTGGTCAGCTCCAAGCCACCAGAGAAGGGGATTGGTGGCCGGCACTGGCCGCGCTAACGGACACCCGGCCCCAAACAGGCAAAGCCAGTCGATGCTCTAGAAGCAGCACTCACCCAGACGGCCCCAGGAGGCCAGGAACTGAGCGTGCTGCAGTCGGCAGACGCTGTCCGGTGGCCCCAGGGTCACGGCATGCGTGTGTGCAGTCACCTCCGTGCGTGGTCACCGCCACCCGTCAGGACGCCCCGGCCCAGGGGCGACCACCGGCATCGGGGAGACAGACCCTCCTACCTGCTGGCCTGTGGCACTGGCGGCCTCCTCTGAGTGCAGCCTGCTCAGAGAAGGTTCTCGAGTGGAGCGTCCTGCTCCGTCCCCAGCCCTGGCCCGTCCTGCAGGGCCTGTTGCCCAACGCGCAGCCTTTGGGGGCTCAGCACCCCCACTTCAGCACGTTCCAGGCTACGCGGTCCCCCTCCTGATGGCCTGGTGAGACTCCACCCCACGGGCGGTTTCTTTCTCGCGTGGGCCCGGTGGCCAGTCTCAGGCTGGGCTGCAGGAGGAACCTTCTCGCTCGGTATCCAGAGGAAACGGTCCTGGGGCGCCCCCTGAGCTCGCCCCGAACCAGCGAACGTGCTGGTGGTGGATGGCTGGAGCGTGTGGGCCTGGCTGCCCGGGGCGCCCTCCACCCGGCGTCCCGTCCGCCTGTGTCCTCGCCCGTGGCCTGACCCCGGCCTGGGCGCAGGGCGGCGGCTCCGGTTCTGCTTGCCAGCAGCGTGTCTGACTGTGCGCGGCGGCAGCTCTGGGTCTCGGGTGCTTCCAGGGGAGAAGCCCGGGCACCCTGGCGGTGTCGGCATGCAGCCTCGGCGAGAGCTGCAGGGTCCAGGCTCTAGCTCTGGAGTGGACGCTCTGCGCCTTCGTCCCTGCAGGAGCACCTGTCACGTCCTGACACGTGCGTGTCCACCGTCCTCGCGGGCGAGGGCCGCATCGCATCCCCCAAGGACGTCCAGGCTGGAGAGGTTGCCCTGGCTCTCAGGCGGAGGCGGCTGGGCGATGAGGCGGTGGGGGTGCCGCCCCGTGCTCGGCGCCGAGGCGCGAGTGGGGCCGTGTGTACACCTCGCGTCTGGCCTGGTCGCTGCTCTGCGTCGGGGTGGTCTGGCCAGCCCTGCTGGGGGCGGCGGTGCCGCGCGTGCGTCTCTGGGACCCGGGAGGTGACTGGACGGTGACCCCGCCGAGTGTGGGGCGGGCCAAGGCTGCCGGAGAGGGGCTCCGGCATCTGTTTCTTGGGCCTGGTCAGCTGCGAGGCCGGGCCTGCCCTGCGTGTCAGACTGCTGGGGGCCGTGCACCCCGCGGGGTGTTGCTGGCTGCATGTGGGGCAGGGAGTGGACAGACGAAGTCGAGGCTGTCTGCACCCTTGGTGAGCTGGGGGCCTTGGCCTCAGCTCCCCACTCCCGAGTGAGATGCCCTCCGGTCCTCGCCCGGCCTGCAGCTGTTTGTCTGTCTGCGTGATGTGGTCCGTCGTCTCTGGAGAAAAGGCGTTCCGGACCTCGTACTTACTCTGAGCTGAGTTTCAGGGGCTTCTGGTGCAGGTTGCGTGCAGGGTCTGTGCCGCACTGCTCTCTGCGCCCACCTGGCCTCGCACGCGGCTCCCTCGGGCGGCTCCCGGTGCCCGCACACAGCCTGGTGGGTGCCAGAGCTGGCCCGTCTCTGCTTCCCGGCCCCACCCCGGTGGTTCTGCGCTGCTCCCTGCCCCTTCTCCCGCAGTCTGCGCCTACGCAGGCCACGCTGCAGCCGTGGGGAGGCCCGTGGCTGGCCCTCCTGCTGCGGCAGCCCCAGGGAGGGCAGGGTCCAGGTCCCCGCTGCGCCGTGCCCCCTTCCCCGAGGCCTCAGTTGAGCACAGGAATGGAAGCTTGGGGTCCCCAGGTGACACCCCTTTCTAGCTCAAACCTGAGTGAGGATAAAGGGGATCCCTATATTCAAAACCCGCCCTGGTGGTGCAGTTCTGGCCACACGCCCCTCAAGGTTGGTTTCTGCTCTGCAGAACACGGAGCTGTGGGCACGTGTGAGAAGCATGTAGTCCGTCGTGAAGGGTCTTCTGAGCTGAAGGTCGGTTCAGAATCCTAATTCTTGGCCGGGGAAATGTCCTTAGCACGTCAGGTAAAATTTTTCTTCTTTGCATCTTATTTATTTATTTGTATTTCACTGAGGAGCATCAGTCTGCGACCTGCATGCTCTAGGGGCACAGGGTCCCCCTCTTCAGAGGTGCCTCCCCACGCCCCCGCCACGCTGTCCCTTGGATGTCATCTCTGTCCGGGCACGCACAGGCGCAGACCTGAGGTCACTTTTTAAAGTCTTTAAATGTGGAGGTGTGTGCCGCTGTGTGTTTACACTCGTTCACCTCCAGCCTGTGAGCGTGTGCACGTTACACTCGGGCACAGGTCTCGGGCTGTCTCCTGCGCCGGGGTCCCGGCTGTCCCCGCTCCTGCGGTGTCTGAGACGCTTTCTCGATGTCAGTGTCGGCTGCTCCGCTCGCCGCTGCCTGCGGGAGGCCTGGGCTTGGGGTCCAGCCTGAGCTCCTCTCCTCACCCCAGGGGGTGGCACTGGCTCTGCTGGGCCTGCCTGTAGATTGCCCGCTCATCGCTTCCCTTTGCCGGGGTCCTGACTCCCGGGAGCCCCCGCCCCGTCCCCGTCAGGCGGCATCAGTGGGGTGAGTGGAAGGAAGGAGCCGAGGCCGCATTTGTCCTCCCGGGTGGCTTCCACCCTGCCGGGAGGCCTGACCAGGTGTTGTCTCAGGGCCTGGCTGGCAAGCGCCTGTTTGGGGGCGTCCGTCCGACCCCCTCGCTTCCTCCTGGAGGCCCCAAGCGCGTGCACAGCCTGCCAGTGGCGCTCTTCCTCAGGGGTCACTGGGAGCCCGGGGAGCCCTGCAGAGCCGCCTGCCAGGCTGTGACGGCGGAGCCCACCCCGGCTGCGGGCGGCAGGTCTGTGGGCTCTGCCGAGGCCCTCGGGCCAGGTGACTTCAGGGGATGCCCACGAGGGCCCTCCCCGCCCCCTGGACCTTGCAGAGTCAACGCGGCAGGGGCCAGCAGGCTCCTGGGAGCCGAGGAGCAGACGCTGGGCCCGGCTGCCTTGCAGCCCAGCTGGCCGTGGGGGTTGCTGCTCTTGGACTTGCTGGTTTTACCCTCTTACACTTGGCCTGAGCCCGGGCAGCCCGGCCCCCACCGATCGGGCGCTCACTGCGATCCTTTGCGGCTGGTTCCCAGCCCCCACGGCACCCGGGCCTGCCCAGCTCCACCCCCACGCCTGGTGCTGACCCCCGCCCTGCCCAGGGCTGGGTCGGCTGGGCCCGGGCCCAGGCAGCAGACACACAGACACGGCGGCTCCCGCTGAGACCCTCTCCGAACTGCGTTGTTTTCTTTTAAAAAGTGGCCGTGTTCCAAGACTGCCCCCCCCAGTTCCCCACTGTCCTTGGATGTGAAGACGAGACGGCTGAATCTCGGGCCTCTCCACATTCTTCAAGCTTAAAACCAGCTGAATGCATTTAGTACGCCGGGGTTTCCGCAGCATTCCCGACAAGGCTGCATGTGAAGTTTTGCCCAGAGGACATTTTTCTTCCTGAAGTACAAACTCTGGGGTGTGGGGGGCGGGGACGCTGGGCTGGCCCGGCCCCTCGTAGCTTCGTGCCGGCTCGGCCACCGCGGGCACGCCACGGAGGGGCTTGCAGGGCGGTGGTGTCCTCCGAAAGAGGGATTATTGTTTCAGAGCTAATTAATATGGTTTATTTATTATTGTGCAACAGTCGGTGGAATCGAATCCCGGGAGGGGAGGCCCTGAGGTGAAGGCATCTCAGATCACACCCTGCTGAGCCTGCCGTGCCGGCCTGCAGAGGCCTCCTCCGCCTTCCATGTGACGGCCGGGCCAGAGTTCCAGGCCTTTCTAGGGCTGAGTTAATAATTAAAGGCTGGGCAGGCTCTGGGTCCCTGGGGCGGGACGGGCGCCCCGCGAGCGCGCAGCACCAGCTGTGACCGGAGGGCCAGCCGCGCCCTCCTTGAGGGGCCCCGCAGATGTGGGGAGCCGCCGCCCCTCCCTGCTGGCCTGCTGGCGGCTGCCCGCTTCTGCTGGGGGTCCTCTCCACCTGACCCTGAGAGCGAGGGCAGAGGCAGGTGAGCCAGAGCGAGGTGCCCATGCCCGCTGGCTGGAGAGTGGGCTCGGGTGGCGGTGGCTGGGCCCGGCCCCGCGCAGGTGGGGCGGGGAGGCACCCCATGATGTGTTCTTCCGGGGGACGCCCAGCATGTGGGCGTCCGTGCACCTGAGCAGAGACATGCCGACCGGGGCAGTGGGGGCGGGCGCCTTGGCTTTTGGTTTCTCTGCTGCTTCCGGGTCCCGTGTCTACCTGAGACGTCCCTGCCTGCCGCGCTTGGGCCTGATGGCGGAGAGGACGCACTGTGGCGCCACGGGACGCCCTGCACCGCTCCTGCGCCCTCCAGCGCCCACCATGGGCCGAAACAGCGCTGTGGCTCGTGGCGGGCCTGCGGACTGAGGCAGGGCCCTGCACACCCCCGGGGCCCTGGCGCCTCCTGCGCCCCCAGCAGCAGCCCCGGGGCTCGTGGGCGGGCGCGCAGCTGGGCAAGGGCGGGCTCTCGCCCCCCGCACCCTGCCCTGGTAGGGGGGCTGCCCTCCAAAGCCGATAGCAGCGGGCACTGTTGAGGAGGGCAGCCCCCCGCCAAGAGAACGGTCCTCGAGAGCGGATTCTGGGCGGTTCTTCGCCCAGTCCCTTCCTGCGCTCTGCACACCGCACTCGGCAAGGCGGTGCCTGGGGGCCGTTTCTGTCCGCAGTGACCCGGCTGGGAGTATTGGGCCCACGTGCCGAATACATGTGACCTGGGCAGCGATGGGCTCTTTCGTGGAAGGCCCCGCTGACCGCAGCCCGGTTCTGGGGGAAGCTCCGCCCCTGGAAGACTCCACTGAGGACTGGCTGGACGTGCCCTGGGCCCAGCTCCCTGGGCCTTGCCTCTTTCAGAGGGGAGGTGCATCCAGAAGGCTCGCCGTGATGCAGACGCTGCCCCCTCTCGGCAGGCAGATCCCTGGGGTGGTTTCCAGCTCGCAGCCTGGGGTCCTGCACCTCCAGGCCGGCTCCTCGCCTCTTCCCAGGCCCTCTGTGGCAGCAGCGCTGGCCTCGCGTCTGGGGACACAGCTGAGGAGGCAGCGCTCCGGCCCGAGCCGGTTCCAGTGAGGCCCTGGTGCTTCCTGGCCCGCTCTGCCACCTCGTCCTGATGGCCGGGCTGAGCTGTGCGTCCTGCCTGAGGAGGGGCGGGCGCCGGAGCAGGGCAGGCGCGGCAGACGGGGTCGCCCCCGGGTCACGTGGGCAGAGGTGGAGTTCGGGCAGCCCCGTAGTAACCCGAGCTGGCACCGCGGAGCTTCAGATGCAGGAAGGCGCGTCGGAAACATTCCTAAGGCAGGTGGGTGCGCACGGTCACCCGACGAGGCCACGAGCCGACCGCCGGTGCTTCCGGCCCACAGCCGGGGTGGCGCAGCGCCTGGGCCCTGGGGCGGTGGGCCCGGGCACCCAGCTCCCCGAGGTCCTCAGACCAGGTTTCCAGGCGGCTCGGTGTCAGAGAACAGACACCGCCCCGCACGCCGCACGCCGCTCACCTGACGTGGTGGCAGAGGAGTGCAGGTGCAGCGGGCGGCCACTACGGTGTCCCGCTGACCGTCCCCTGCGCCGCGCAGCCCACGGCTCCAGGCACCGCGCCACGCCGCTCCTGGGGTGGGGTGGGGTGTTGTGCGCGCCCTCACTGCCGCCAGCTGGAACCCACGTGCCCAGCGGTGTTTAATCCGTTCACCACGTTGATGGCAGAAAACGGACTGGGGGAGCCCCCAGCTGCCTTGCGAGGCCGCCCAGTTAGTCAGGGGCCCACTGGCATTGCTGCTGGAGGCTCAGTCCTGAGTGCACAGCCTCTTAGGCCCGCGGCCCGCCAGCTGGGGGCGGCTCGATCAGCCCAGTGGTCTCTGCGTCTCTTGTCGTCTTCTGGAGGGTCTTAGGGAAATCCTGCCACTGAGCGCCTCCCCGCACACGCGCGCACCTCCCCAATCGCGCCAGCATCTCCCCAAACGCACAGCTTGGAATCTCGCGCCTCCCTGTAGCTCCTCGGTCCTTCGAAGCACTGCCTTTGACCTTCAGGTGACAACAGGTACTGGCCTTTAAAGAAAGACTGACCGTCTCCCCAGCCGTGTCATGCTCCTCGTCCACCAGCTAAGCGGCCCGCAGCTCGGGTTGGCCACGGGGCCCCAAGGGCCTGTGAACCGCGCGAGGCCCTCTGACAGCGCCTGCCTGCTCTGCTCCTGTTGACTTCGTTTTACTGTCGGTGTCTCAGGTTAACGGTCTGCGCACACCGCGAGGGCGGGATTGACAGGAACACGTAGTTTTGTTTGTCTTCAGACCTCTGTTTAAAAACCAGAAGCGCTGTTAACAGCCATTGCTGTTTTACTTCCCTAATTCATCTTCTCCACCTTCCTGCTTTTCAAAAGGGACAACATATATAATCTGTACTCTCCTTGTTCTTCCAGGAAATTCTGTTCAGTGTGGACCCGTAAACATCTGAGTGTCGGCTGTGTAGACCGCTGGCAGTAGAAGGGGAAAGGAAGTCTCTGCGTAGCAGAGCGTGGCGCTAGGCAGGGAGAGACGTTGTCATGCAGATTGTTAATGCTGCACTTAAGATGTGGGGAGCTCCAGAGAGGAACACAATCCGATCGGGGTGTTTTAGAAGGTAGGAGATGGGCACGCTGGCAGTCAGAGCAGGGAAGGTGTTATGGGAGATGTGAGATGGGCTTTGAAGGGTGCATAGGAGTTTGCTCACGTCTTGGCAGGATTTCTCCCAAGAACTCCAGGTGTATGCGACCGGCAAGCCCCCGCCGTCTCAAAGGGACGGTCCCTTGGCTGAGTAGGTGCTGAGTTAACGCGAAACTGAGTTGTATCGTTGGGGACGAGAGCCAGCGTGGGCCCCCTTCCTCACACCTGTGGAACTGGAATGTCTCCTCCTCCAGCGCCCCATCCCCTTGGCTGGGAGAGTTCGGGGGCTGTGGCTGTACGTGGGGAGGGGGTGCAGCTGAGTGCGAGCTGCTCCTTGCCTTACGTGATAACATTCCCCCGAGCACCCTTCCCTGAGTAGCTCTCGAGAACCTTTCCTGCCGCAGACTCGATCCAAGAGAGGGAGGGAGAGTGCCTGAATGTCCTGCCTGCAGAGGGGGGACCTGGGCGTCAGCAGTTGCTCTCTCCCACTGCCCCGAGGAGGGTAGCTGAGAAGCCGGTGGTTGTCACCCCAGAGGGACTGGGGACGTTACCCATTCGCTCGAGTCTGGACTGCTGGGAAGGTGGGCTCGGCAGTGGCCAGGGTGGCCGCAAGTCCGGCCCAGGGGCCTCTCCTTTCTCGCAGAACTGGAGAGGAATGCCTCGGCAGGGATGCGCTCTGGCCGTGGCACCACGCCACGGTGGCCGTTCCGTGTGCTCGCGGGAAAAGCCGTGGCAGAGACACCTGGACAAGCTTGCTGCCCGGGTGTCTGTGCCTCCATCAGCGGCAGCAGGAGTAACTGCTCCGTGCACAGGACGTGGTTCTGTAGTGGATGCCCTCGCACTTCCTCTTTATTCCGTGCAGAGTAAAACAGATGTGAGTGCTCCTTAATGCAAAGCCTCATTTCATATTGCATTTGCCAAGAAAGTGCAGTTTTATTGAGCATTAGGATTGAATTCGTAACTGAGTAATCAATTTCGGTAGTAAGTTAAAATGCCTTCTATTAATGGACAACTGCACCCGTTAATCAGAGTTACAGTGGATTAACAGTTGTCAGCATTTATGCTAATAGCACTTATAAACCGTGGGCTTATGAATTGCACTTTATAATTCCATATTTCTCAAACAGTTGGTCATACTTCTTGCTCGAGGATATTGATTGTTTTGTCGCCTTGCGCGTGACTTGGAGATGTAAAGAAAGCCAAATGACATTTTCACGGTGATGACACAATATCACCTTCTGTTTTTACACACTTGGCTTCGTGTCAAAATAGATGGAAAGGGTTCATTTGTTCTGGTGCTCCACTGTTTAATTTGATCTGGTGTGTGACTAAAGCAAGACAAATAGTATTTTTAATGAAACCATTTAATAACCTCTGGTAGCTTCGAATCGAAGGCATTGGAAGAATGCAATTAAGGGATGGCCAGATGCAAACCGAGAAAAAAAAATCACTGCTTCAGCGTCACTGACCTAGTTCATTTTGCTTCCAGGGTTTCATCGCCTTCACCGGCTCTGGGCTGATGAGGCTGGCTTCCCTTCGAGAGACGGACAGACAGCCCATCGCGGGACCTGTAGTTTGTGGACACTTACATTGGTGAGTTAGCGTAAAAATTAAGTATCTGCAGGTAAAAGTTACGCTTTCTAGAAACCCTTTGGATGGCGTTTCCAGTGCGTTGATGACTGCATCGCCGGCAGCTTCTGGATGCTTCCTTGCGGTGTCTAACAGCAAGGAGCCTATCGATTGTCTTTCAATTAATTGCATCTGGTATTTTCATTTATCAAAAGCAAAATACATGTAATTAACTCCGAAGCAGGACAGCTCTAAGCGATGGCGGCAGCCCTGGAGATAAGTCTGCAGAAGCCTCCTGCCGGTCAGGGTGGGGAGCGCGGGGGCCTCTCGACAGATATCTCAAAGAACAGAAACGGACCGGGGCCGCGTCCCAGCCTCCCCGCGGCTCCAGCGCCGGCGATGGGCCCCAGACAGGGAGCTGCCGCCAGGGGCCGTCTTCGCAGTGCCAGCTCCGGGCCCCGAGCGCGCCCCGTGTGTCTGGGGCACCATGGGGTGCGGGTGTGTGCACGGGTCGGGAGCTGGCTGCACCCCGCCAGCAGCCAGGGTGGGGTGCTGGGTGTGGTCTTCAAGGCTCCTGCCATTCTTCACGACACCTGGGTCTTTCCCAGCATCTCAAAGTGGCGACTTCTCAGAAGTGATTGATTTTTATCCCGCTTGGAAGAACGCCTTCTCCTTGAGCTAGCGACATCATTTAAAAGCAGGAAAAGGTGCAAGAGCGAATTTTCTCCTGTCCTCCCTGTCAGCCACCTGGGCTTGTTCGCTGGCGTGTGGACAGAACCTCAGGTGCGAGCAAGGTCACCCTTGCCGCTACGGCCTTGGCCTTAGACCTGGGGTGCCTAGGAGCGGAGCGGAAGCTCAGTGTCTCCCTCCTTTTCCCCAGGGCGGTCACCGGGGACCTCAGTGCAGTCACCGGGGACCCCAGTGCAGAGGCCTGGCGCCCAGGCCAGCTGAGCCTGCTCGGGGCTGTGTCCACTGTTGGGTCGCCGGTCCTGGGCCTCAGGGACCCCTGGGCGCATTGGAGAGCTGGCTGACATGGTGCGCCATCCCCTCCCCATCAGGGGCCCGCCGGCCACAGCAGGGCCTCTGGTCACTGCTCCCTCGGCAGAGCCGGTCCGGGGAGGGTTAGAGGCTAGAGCTGGACGGACCCTGAGAGGCGCGGGTGGAGGAGGAGTCACGATGGCCACTCAGCTGGGCGGCCTCCGCTGGGCCTCAGGGCCAGGGCTTTCTGTGCTGCTCACACCGTTCTCCTCCGGGAAAACCTGCGTTTTAGACTTTGAGCTGACGTCAGCCCAGGATCCTCGGGGGCCGTGTGACGTCTTGGCGGACACTGGCTCGGTGGGGTGTTGCTTCCTTTCGGGGTGCTGGGGCCGGGCTGTTTTGGTGGTGTGGTGATGGAGCTCCGTCGGGCCCCACGAGCCCTGGGGGTGCAGGTCTGCGTCCTTCCCGGGCCTGGCTGCTGGGGTGGGGGCACCCCACTGGCTACCGAGACCGGCGGCACGCACCGCCACTGTATTCGCGACAGCCTGGAGAGCCAGCGCCCGACTGGGACGGGTGGAAATTGCTGGTCTCGGTGTGAAGTGGACTTTGAAATATCAGGAGCGGTTGAGAAACAGAACTCTGATTGGGTCCAACCTGACCGCTGAGCTGCGACGGGCCCTGCCTGGCAGCAGCCTGCACCCAAAGAGGACAGCAGCCTGCGGTGTGCGCGGCAGCCCTTCCCGGCCGGCGGTGTGCGCGGATGCCTGGCCGGGTGGTGCGTCCAGCTGTCTGTGCTTGGGCGGGTTCAGTGCGCTTTGGAGATCCTGAGGAAGGCCCTGGTCAGGGTGGTCCCTCCTGCTTGGTGTCTGCACCTGGCCGGCCCCAGCACCACGCTCCTCTCCGCGGGGTTAGCCTCGGGCCCTGATTGCACGCCCGTGTCACACTGTGGGGGCGCATCTGACATCTGGGCCCCCTCTGGGTGGCTCCCCGCTGGGCCAGTGGCTGAACCCGCTCGGGGCACCGCACCTGATGGCGGCACGAGGGGATGTCCAGGGCGTCCCCCTCCCGGGGGGCCACGTGTTCTCACCTGTTGGTCTCTGGCATGGTCAGATTATTTTTTCACACAGTCAGAAGAGGAGGCAGTAGATGAAACACAGATCACGAGGTCGGGCCACGGAGCCGCAGACCCGCCAGGTGCCGGCACCGTTTGTACGGCGTTTACGCGCTCATGGCACTTTGGATTCCATCCTCGTTTAAAAGCGTTAGATTCCCTTTTTTTTAGACTTGATTCTTTGATTTTTGACTTATTTTCTTTTAATAACTTCAGATGGAACATTTCAGCTTCCTCCCCCCAAAGAGGCTCATTTTGGCCTTGCTGATGAGTAATGACAGGCTAAATTTAGACCTTTGCGTTCCGCTCTGCGCTCGCTGTCCTCCCCGCGGCCTGCCCGGCTCTGGCTTGCGGACCCGGGCCCCGCGGAGCGAGCGCCTGCGTCGGAGACGCATCAGGTGCGGTGCTCTCTCGGGGCTCTATGCTTCCTCGGCACTAACGTTGGCAGTGGCAGAAGGACGAGGGGGCCGTCGGCTCAGGAAGTGGAGATGCAAGCCGGAGCCCTGGGCTCTGCTTCTGCGGGGGACGGGCGTGTCGGCTGTGGTTTGGCACAGGCAGGTGGCACGTCCCCTGCTGGCGCCACAGGAGGCCCCAGGGAAGGCGCCGTGAGGTGGTGGGTGGTCTTGCCCTGTCTTGCAGGGGCCGGGCTGTGCCGACGTCTGAAGTGTGGCCAGCAGGCCAGGGAGGATGGGCAGGGGCCGGTGGGTTTCTTTGCTGAGAGTATCGCCTTATCCCAGAAACACATCTTCGCCCTGATGGTCCCAGGCTCAGGCGCCAGGGGTGGAGGCGTGTGGGGTGGGGCTGCCGCTACCGGCCTCGGCCACGTGGCCCCGCAGCTTCCTGAGCTCCCGGAGCAGGGCCATGGGACCCCGCCCCAGCTTCTCCGCGGCTGGCACAGACCAGGGAAAGCACAGACCAGGGGAGATCGGCAGGCCTTTCCTGTGCTAGGGACTCTAGACGAGAAGCAGCCAGGAGGCTGAGTTGGGGCGGCAGGAAAGATGCTGGCGTCACTTCAGCCAGCTCTCTGTGGCTCAGGGAGGGCCCCAGCTGGAGCTCCGGGTTCTTGGTTCTTGTTTGGATTTTGTTCCCAAGTCGAAGAGCCGAGCCAAGTGGTGGGGGAGGGGCGCCGCTCCCTGGGAGGTGTTGATTCATCCTTTCCTCAGTCTCCGAATCCCAGTGCATCCCTGGGAGGCCGATGCCGGGAGTCGGTGGTTCGTGGGGTGCACACCCTGGCTTGGTGTGCAGAGGCTGGCTTGTGCTCAGGCACCTGGCCGGCCCAGCCCCCACGCTTCCTGGCGGGCCCCTCTGCGCTATGGTGAGCCGGTCCCCGCCTCCGTCCCTCGACTGCTGGTTCTAATCAAAGTCGATTTACCAGCCAGGGAGACATAGAATGAAACAGAGGGTCTTAATTTTCACTCTGTCATCCATGTGTCCGGAACAGCGAGTCTGCCTCCACTTCCTGGGGTCCAGCCAGGGTGGGGGGCTGCAGGCCTGCTGGGGGCAGGGGGTGTTTCCAGGAGCGGGGCTGCTGCCCTCCCCTCCCTGGTGGGGCGGGCCAGTTGTGCCCATGGGAGCACCGTCCAGGCGTCGAGCTAGATGTGGGCCCCCCTCTTCTCAAGCCCCTGTGACTGGTGAGAGCCCCATTTCGGGAGTGAACTTTCTGCCCGGACCCCTGCTGGCGCCTGGGGCTCAGCCCACTGTACCCAGAGCCGGGCCCTGTGTGCCCAGCGTGCTGCTGGGCTGTGAGCAGCTTCGCTGGCGCTGCGGGCCTGGGCATGCCTGTGACATAGGTGCTCGGGCTCGTGCTCTCCGGTGCGGGATGGAGCTGCCCTCACTGCGGGGGGCAAGACCTGGGCCCGGTCCCTTTTAAGTAAGACGACGTCCCCAGCCCCTCAGGAGGCCAGCAGCAGTGGGGCCCGAACAGGCCCCAGGCACGCAGGTGCCCTGCACGGCCCCGTCTCCCGGCAGCCCGGCTCGGAGCCTGTGGCGGTGAAGGGGCGCACGGAGCGGGGCAGGATGGGCAGCCTGCGGGATGGGCTGCCCGCGTGGAGATCCTGGTGTTCTCCGTCCGCTGTCGACGCAGGACGCGCGTGTGTGGCGGGGCGGGGGTGAGCTTGTGCCCTGTGCACTTCGGGGTCCCCGATCAGACGATGTGGGTGTGATTCATGGGCGAGGTTCGCCCTGGGCAGGTGCTTTGGCCAACGGTTGCCGCCTCTCCTGCTGTCTGCTCCTGGGGACTGTTATCTCAGGCGGTTTCTGGGCTCTAGGGGAGGACGCCCCTCCCAGGTTGCAGTGAAGCCTGGCGTCACGTTCCGCTTACAGAGGCCGATGAAACGGGCTCCAGAAAGGCCTGCCTAAGACCGCCCCCATGAGACTGGATGAGCCCAGGCCTCTGGAACGTTTCCCCCTCTAATTTCTGGACCCGTTCAGTGCATTTTTCTCAAGAAAGGGCCGGGGGCCGCCTTCCTGGTGTCCCCGGGCGCAGGGCCATGGGTATCTCCTTCCCGCCCCGCCGAGGGCCTGCTGGACACATTGGCTTTGTCGGTTGGTCCGGTGGTTTATTTTTGGTGAACTTGGCAACCCCTGCCTGGCCTCATGCTGTTAAAAATAAAGTTTTCTCGGCGAACGGGATGCATCGAGAGTGATCCTTCCCACGAAACAACCCCTAGGCCCCGCCGGCGGAGGGGTGAAGAGGCTGTAGGAGAAAATGCCGCTTGGCGCGCCGTCTTGGTGCGGGCAGCGGGCAGCGGGCAGCCCCACCGCGGCAGACGTGTGAGCGAGGAGGAGAGGGGACGTTCCCCTCGCTCCTCAGCGGCAGCCTGTACGGTGACATTTATACATATTTCATGATGTGGTTTCTTTAGGCACAGGGAGCAAACAAATCAATTTCTCAGCAGTATACTATTTAAAAGACACAGCAACAACCTGTGGTGTAAGTTGCAGAAGCTGTTAAAATTAATTACATATGGCAAAAGATAGAACATTAAGGAAAAAATGTTCTTCTGCAGGGATGAAAACAGAAACCCTGCGTGAAGAGCAGTTCCGAGCGTCTGCTTCTGGGGCCTCGTTTCCATCTCGTCCCAAATGCACGGCGACAACCACAGGGCGCCCCCGTGGGACCCCCACGCCCCGCTCCGGGTCTCCAGAGGGGGATCAGATGTCCCGCTGCGCTCCCAGGGCCCCTTGAGATGGGTCCCGATGGATCAGGCCGGGTCCTGCCCCTCGGTGTGGAGACAGACGCCAGGAGGCTGCTCGGCCTGTCTGCGCCCTGCAACCCGCTCTTGGCTGCGGCCTGGCCCTCATCCAGCTCAGCCAGCTATACATTGTTCAGCTCAAAGGAAGTCTTTGTCAGCCCCGGCAGGGTGTGACCTGCAGCCCCTTAGAAAAGCCAGGAGCGCGCACCTGGGCGCTGGGGCCGTGGGGGCTTCGGGTGCGGGGTCGCAGAAGCGCTCCTGGTCCAGCGGCGGTGGCCAGCGCTGGCCCCTTCTGCAGATGCAGCCCCTTGTCTGCCTCCTGCAGCCGCACGCTCGTGCCTGGGGCGCGCTGGGGACAGGCCTGAGTGTCCGGGAGACGCTGGCAGAGCTGCCCGCGGCCCCTTGGTCTCTCTGCGTCTCCGTTTCGATCCTCCTGGGCGCCCCCCAGTGCGAGTTCGTGTGTCCTGACTCTGCTTGCCCAGAAGCCCCAGATCTCAGTGTCTGACCCTGCCCTCGGGGCTCTCAGGGATTCTGTAAAGGAAAGGCTTTGGCAGTCAGAGCGGAAAACTCCAGAATACGCAGCCTCCAGAGGGACCTGTGCAAGCCCCGAGCAGAGGCCCTCGGCACCGTCTCCTGAATTGTCTGTCCTCGGTCTGCACGCTCTCGGTGCCCAGCAGTGTCCACTGAGTCCGCCCCAGGCCTGGGGCCAGGGAGGTGTGGGGTTGCAGGGCTGGGGCCAGGGCGGCAGCGGGAGGCAGGCTGGTACTGCATTGCTGTGCGTGTCTTCCGCAGACAGCAGGCAAACCAGCAGGTCACCGAGGGGAGTGGACGTGTTCTGAAGCACAAATGTCCCGTCATCCTGCCCCGGCCAAGTGGAGGGTCCCCACCCCCACTTGACACCCCGCACGTGTCAGATGGGCAGGGAGTTGGAGCCCCGTGTGACTTGGGGCTCTGGGCCTCTCGTCGGGGCTGTGCTGGGACGGCCGCCTGGGCGAGGAGCCGTGGCCTCGGTTGCACCTGAGCTGGGATTCGGAGGGCAGCGTGAGTGCAGGTCCCTGGGCCCGGCCCCACCTGCTAGCCTGGCCTGGCCAGCTTAGGAGACGTCAAGCTGCTGTTTCCCGTGTGGCCCACGGCCCCAGGCCCACGCTCGTCATGACCTTCGCTTCCCAGACAGCGGCAGACTCGTGGTTTTTCCTAAGTCGCTTGCAGCCCGCTGCTGCTCAGCCACAGCAGACGACACCCCGAGCCACGGCCAGGCTCGCGGCCTCTCCGGAGGGGTCCGTGCCGAGGGCGCTGGACCCCTGCGGGCTTCAGCCGCTGCACGGCGTGGGCTGTCCGCTCCGGAAGGCCCCGCGCGGGCCTGGGCGGGGCTGCGTGCAGGGCGGAGGCAGCCCGCTCGCAGTGGGGTGCTCGGCGGCCTGGCCGGCCCTGCAGATTCCACTTGCCACCGCAGAGACGTGCCCGGGGCGTCACGTCCTCCGGGGAAATGCCTGCAGCCTCTCTGATGGGGGCAGGAGCAGACAGCCCCTCTGACCTCGCTGCCTCGCCTCCCCGTCGGGTGGGTGGACAGTGGTGCAGCGCCTCAGTTGGGGGCGGGTGACCTGAGGGCCACAAGAGCAGTGCACGCAAAGAACCTCACGAAGACGGATGCCGGCGGCCGGCGGCGAGAGCCGTGGCCAGAGCTGGGAGCCTGGGTCCTGACGGCCTTCCCCGAGAGGAGGCGGCGCCGGCCCCTCCAGGAGGCACCTGGTGTCTGCCGGCCGACGTGCCGCTGCCACTGTCCTGTCCCATTTTCCCTGGGACGCGGGAAGTGGGTGTTTCTTCTCCGTTCCCTTCAAGCTGGGCTTGATGGTTCTTCATCAGGTGATAATGCAGCGGGGCCCCAACTGTCACTGGTGAGCTTGAGTTCTTGTAAAGGTGAGAGGATTGGGCACAAGGGGTCAAATCGCAGCACTGGGAAGCATCCGCAGCACAGCGGCGCGAGTTCGATCTCCGGCCAGGGAGGGACCCACAGGGCGCAGCAGACTCCCCTGCCTCCCGCTGCTCCCCTCGGCAGTGTGCTTCAGTAGATCCACCTGTTCTTCTGCCCGCTCTGTCTCTGGTGACTCCTCACCCCTGCACCTCTGGCCTGTGCCCCAGCTCTTGTAGCATAAATGAACGTCACACAAAGGCGAGCGGGTCAGAGCCCTGGGCGGCACGGTGCTGCCCAGCGTCCTGACCTGTGTCCTCCCTGGGCACGGCAACCCCACGCGCTGGCTGGCGGCTCGAGCCCCCAAAGCTGGCCTGTGCACGAAGCGTGGGCTGTGGGCTGAGGTGGGCGCGGCCAGTGCCGCAGAGAGGAGGGCGCGAGCACGCAGCTTTCTCCCAGAGCCGCTGGAGAGGCCGGTCAGCGCGGCCGCTTCCCACGAAAGGCTGCTAGGCCCACATCACCGGGCTGGACGCTGCATTTCTGCCAAGTCTGACAATGCAGATCTGGAGCGACCAGCGCTAGTGGGTTCAGACTGCCAGAACCTCCCGCTGATCCCTGCCGGCACCTCCAGCCAGGGGCTCGCTCTGGGCGCACCGGTCGCCGGTCTCCAGACTCGGCCTGCACGTGACGGAGGAGCAGGCCGCCTTTGAGCCCCCGGCCCTAAGCGAAACGTGCCTGCTCGGACCGGAGACTCTGAACTCGTTGGCGCAGCGAGCCGCTCTGCGGCCTGGAGCGCGCCGGTGAGGTTCGTGTAAACGGCACTGTCGGCCTTAGCTGCCGCGGCGGTGCCTCCTCCCAGGCTCCCTCTTGCTACGCTCAAAATACTCGACTTCACTGCAGATTTTGATTTGCAACAACCTCAGAGGCGAGTCCAGGGGAGGACGCCGCGGCCGTCAAGTCGCGCCTGCCCAGGGGCGCTGCGGGACACAGGGCGACGCGGCCAGGTTCTCTCCCTTCCCCTCCGTCCAGCCCCCGTGCGAGCCACGGAAACCCGAGAGGCGCTGAGGCTCCCTCACCGGTGGGGGGGTCAGGGCCCCGTCCGCCGAGTTGAGGGCCGGGCAGGGCCCCGTCGCCCGGACTGGGGCGTTCACGTGCGTGGCGCTGACGCGCTTTCGTTTCAGAACCTGTTGCTGGGGGTGTGTGTGTGTGATGCTGTAGAATCTGTTGCTGCTGCTGTGTGTGTTGCTGGGGCGTGTCCGTGCGTCCGTCCGTGCGTCCCCTACACTCCAGGCCGCGGGTGTCCAGAAGCCATGCGGACCCCCTCTTGGCGCAGAAGTGGCGGGTGGGTGTCAGGCTTCAGTCACCAAGAAATGGATTTATAGCTTTTGACATTCTACTCTTAGAATTAATTAGGTGGCTAATCATTATAAATACCATCTTCCGTGGCTGTTGTCTCCGTTTAATAGAGCATCTCCTGCTCTGCGCACTTGTCAGCTTCAAACTAGCATTGTGTTTGGGCTTTTACGATCTGTCAAGGGGAGATGGAAGTAAATTCTTTATAATATGCTAATTGATCTGTTTGGGAGTTTACACTCAGACGGCCCCTGTGCTCCCATCACCGGCCCGGCTCTCGGCGCCTGCGTGTGGCCCAGGTGCCGTCCTCGGCCGAGCCGCGGGGGGCATGACGGGGCGCCTTTCCCTGGGGCACGGGACTCAGCCCAGACCTGGGAGAGTCCTGCTGGGTGCCCTCAGCCGGAGTGCAGCAGGACGGCCTGGCGGGGCTGGGCTTGCAGGGCTGCCCCAGCCCTCGGTGGGGTGCTTCAGGGAGCTGGGAGAGCGGCCCGGGCCGGGCCTGGGGAGAGCAGCACCTTGCTGGCAGCGTCGGCGCCGACACTGTGTGCCGCAGTTGACTCGGGACGTCCCGTGAGCGGCTGTTGGCGCATTTGGGTCTGCCTCCCCCAGGCGGCCTCCTTCAGCCTGCGCCCTGGCCGAGCCTGCGGGTCAGGGAGCAGCCGTCCTCCTCATGTGTTCCTGGGTGCTGGAGGTGAGCTGGCTTCTCTTGTTGCTTAGCTGGGCCAGAGGTGGGACTTGGGCTGGCCGGGGGCCTCCTTCCTGCACGTCACGGCCCCCAGGTGACTCCCAACGCTGGGTGTGCCTGCCAGCTGCTGCTGTGGGGTGGCCCCAGCCCCGGGCGTGGAAAGGGGCAGATGCCCTCCTGGAGGTGCTCTCGGCGGCAGGGCTTGCTGCATGTTGCCTATGGGCTTTGGCACTGGGTCCCTCGGCGCCAGCCTCGCGGGGTTGGGGTGGCCCCAGATGAGCACGTGGCGGTCGCCAGGGAGGGGCCACGCTGGGCCAGCCTGGGAGGGGCCGTCCTGGCTCCTGCTCAGCAGAAGGGCCCCGTGGGGAGAGGCGGCCGAGGCGGCCTCGCTTCCCAGCAGCTGGCCTTCCAGCATGTCCACACGCCAGCCCTGCGAGGAGGCCACGCTGCCCTTCGTGGCTCCTCGTGGGACGTCTAAGAAGTGCTCCGGCAGCACAGTGGCCGCGGCCTTGTCACTGGCCCGGGAGCAAGGGGGTGGGCGCTGCCTGCCGGAGACACGTGTCTCTGAAGTGGTGGCTGAAATATTTGTAGAGATGGAGCAGGGGGCTGACTCTGGACCATGCGGCGCTGCCTCCCCGGGCCGCGGGGTCGGCAGCTTCCTCTGAGACCGGTTGGATTTATCAGAGGGTGTCCAGGAGTCCGAGTGGGCCGGCCCGCACCACCTCTCCGCCGTGGCAGCCGGAGACGGCTCATCAGGTGTGGGTCCGATTATTTTATTGTGCCAACATTAATATTGGGAGCGCACGCATAATCTGGAGTCAGCAGGTTCATGCACTACTATCTCATTAAATTTTCAGGCAAAAGCTGCAAAAATTAATTGGAGGCGTGTAATAGTTTAGAATGTGAGCTGGCTTATGGTAATATAAATTATGTGAAGAGAAGACAGTTTTATATACTGAGAGAGAGAAAACTGGTTTACTTTAATGAGAAGAGATAGAAATGTAGAGCTATTTTTTCATTACAGATGCACTCTAAAGTGTTTGGACTTCGTTGATGAATAGAGTTAATTCGCTGCTACAGTTCCAATAATTCATGTTGCACAGTTTAATGACTTCTAGATAAAAACAGGATTGAAATGTTAATTTCTCTGAAGAAATTGGGCACTCTTGTATATCAGGCTTTCCTCACTATTAAACCACTAGTTAATTTCACTAAACAAGTCTCTTGGAGATATTTCATGCTACATAGACTTCTGTATTTCTTACCTGAGTTAGCTACTCTTTTTTTTTTTAACCTTGATGTATAAGATCCTCTGAGACGAGCGGGTTTGTCAGGCAGAGCTGGGGCAGAGGACGTCACTGGCGTGAGCCCCGCCCTGTGGCTCTGTGACCGGTGCGGCCTTAGCCTGGGCAGAGGCAGGTGACGTTTCTTTCTTGGCTTTAGCTGGCCCCCGACTCAGCGGTGTCTGTTTTGTCTGTTTTTGAGCCAGGAAGAAGTGTTATCAGTTAGTGTTTGTTTCCCGAAGCTTCCGCCTCCGATCACCGAGGAAACTCACCATCTCCGTATTACTTTGCGTTTTGTCTCCTTCTCTGCTCTTCATCGTCAGGGTCCTTACAGGGGGCAGAGCCCACACTGAGAGGGGAGAGTCTCCTCTTTAACCCGCCGGGCGGAGGAAGGACGAGCAGGAAATGCTAACTGGCGGCAAGACGTTGCCTGGCGGTGGTCTGTAATTAAGGAGCTCGCACGTGTCCTTACTGATTCCCCAGCTTGTCACTGTGGCGAGCGTGGGCATTTGTGGGCTCTCTCCCAAGCGACCAGCTAGCTGTTTAAAACGTAGGAGAGAAGGCAAAGGGCAGCAGGCCCACCTGACCCCTCGATCACCTGTCCTGGCTCGGCCCGTGTGCCTTAGCCCAGGTAAGGGCTGTCCAGAAAGCCCTGTGTTAGCGCCAGGCCGCCGACCCCTCGGGACAGTGGTCAACTTCAGGAGGCTGTGCGGCTGGCCCCCCACCCACACACACTTAGTGACCGGGCCGGCGAGGCCGTGTTGACCGCGGGGCGTCACCTGCACCCCGAAGCTCCCTCACCTGAGCTCCTGCAGGCAGCATGAATCTCTGCCCTGCAGGCCCGGCCTGCGCCTTTCAGCCGGCCCCGGGCGAGGCCCCCGCTGCCAGGGCGCCGCGCGAGCGTGGAGAGGAATGGCTGGGTCTCAGCTCCTGGGGCCCGCGGTTCCGGAAGGAGTAGATGCCCCAAAGCTTCGTGTCCCGCCTGAGCGGACGCTGAGCTTCTGTCCCGGGAGCCCGTCCTCCCAGAGTAGACACCGAGCTCTTCTCTGCGGGGCTGGGGGCGCCGGTTTGGGGGCCACGTCGCGCATGTGCGCTCTGCTGTGAGCCGAACACATGGTGGCTGTGGCTTGGTGGGCGCTGCTTTGCTCGGGGGGGCGGGGCGGGAACCAGCAGCCCGAGAGCACGGCGCTGGGTGTGGCCTGCTCTGGGCTGAAGACCCTCCTCTCCGCCCCATCTCCTGCTCCCCTGCACGGGCTGCTGGGCCATGTCCTGGTGGATCCTGGCACCCGAGACGGGGCCAGTTGGTGCTGCCGATAGGTTTTCTAGGGGCCCGCAGCACCCTCTTAACAGATGCTTGTTGTTGGAACCTCTCCCACGAAGGGCTTGGGGGTGTGCCCAGCCTCTGCTCGGGCAGCGGCGGCACGGGCGAGGAGCGTGTGCGGGGAGGCTGTCTGGGAGAGCCACTGCGGGCCCGGCCTGGCTGCGGGCCCCATCGCCGCAGGCGGGCCTCCTGGGAGGCCTCTGACTCCGCGCCCAGCCGGGCGGGTGGCAGGGCCTGCTCTGCGCAGGCTGTGCTCTGGCCGCACAGCTGTCCCCGCTCCATCTGCAGCCGCGCCTTCCCCAGGCCCTTGGCCCCCGTGTTGGTGCCAGACTCCCCGTGTGTCCTCAGCCGCAGCTCTTGGCTTCGGGCCTGGTGACGCTGGGGCTGCCGCTCCCCAGGCCTGCGCCCGTGGGTGCCAGCGGTGCCCTCCCCACCCAGTGGGACGATGCCGCTTGGGCACTCGGGGGCCGACGGAGCTCCGCTGGCCCGAGGGCCGGGTTTGCGCCGCGCCTGTGACCGCAGCTGGAACCACACGCGCCCTGGTCAGCTTGGCCCTGAGCACGACGCCACCTCCGGGGCCTGGGGCAGGCCCGACCCCGCTCTGCGCTGCTCGGCCGCCCCCGTGCTGTGGCAGGGCCGGCCTTGGTCGCAGTGCCCAGCGCCTGTGGACTGCCCCGACACGCAGGTTTAGTTGCCTTGTCTGAGCGACGCGCCCCTGCTCACGTGTCTGGGCTTGGCCGCCTGCCAGGACCGAAGGCAGCTTATCTGCACCAGCATAACTTACCGCCTGCTTTTCCCTGTTTCTTTAACTTTTAATTGAAACCATTTAGTTGCCACCCCTGCTGCTAGGAATCTGGGGACAATTAGGAAAGTCCCATCTGTCCTTTGAACCGCGTTCTGTTGCCGTCTTCCTGGCTGGGGAGGCTTGCGTGGCGCAGCCTCTGCCCTGCGCCCCACCCCGCCGCATGCTGCTGGCTCACTGCGGTGAGTTATGGCAACTCTTTAGTTTAATTATTTTCTCCAGTGCAGGCTTGGAGATGGTTTTGGTGAGTCAGGAACCCCGGTTTCTCCAGGGCCAGGCGGCGACCCTAGCCAGGCTGGCGTTGGGCGTCTCTCCCTCCAGCGGGGGGCGTTCCGTGCTGCCCCCCAGCTTCTTGGCACGGGGCCCCACTTGCCATTTTGAAACAGAGATTGGAAATGGCAGATGCCACGGGCCTTGCCCGTCTCTCCCGGGGGCAAGGAATTATCTGTCCAGTGACATTATGTCAGCAGCTCCTGCCCGGCTGGGTCTGAGAGGCGGGGACTCCGGTCGGGGGGCCGTGGCAAACCCATAAACGAGGTCAGGGGCCTCCCTGGGGGCGCAGGGGGTTGGGCGCCGCACTGTGGGGCTTCACAGCCACTGCAGCGCGAGTTCGGCCCCCGGCCGGGGCGGGGGCCCATGTGGCATGGCGGACCTCGTCTGCTCCCCGCTCTGTCTCTGGTGGCTCCTCACCCCCGCAGCTGTACCCCAGCTCTTGTCTGCATAAATAAAACCTTTCCCAAAAACACGGAAAACACGGCCAACAGTCCGCGCTGCCCTTCGGCGTCTGGCGGTGGACGCGGCGGTGTTGCGGGCGGGCGCGGCAGCCGGCGCTCAGCTAACCTGCCTCCGACGCGGAGAGCGCCTAGAACGGGCTGGCTGCAAGGCTGCTCGCGACCAGCAGGCGGGCTGGCACACGCGCCGAGCGGAACAGCCCTGTGCCCACGCCAGGGTCCAGCGCCGCGTCCACCCTCAGGTCCGGGCACGGCAGGCCTGTCTTCCCAGAACACAGAGGCGCCTCCGCTGGAGGCGCAGAGATCCCGAGGCCGGTGCGGGGGCCGGCGCCCTGCTGCGCGCCGCATTCTGGGCATCCCGCTCGCCCCGCCTAGGGTGCAGCCGACAGCGCGTGCCCAGCCTGCCCCTGAGCGTCCAGCACTGTCTCCGGACAGGCAGGTGGGGCAGGCCCAGCGGCCCCTGTCCCGGCGACAGCGCCCCGACCTCCAGGCGCCCAGGGGCCGGCTCGCGGTAGAGGGACCGCCTGCCCCACGCGTGTCCGCAGAGGGCCCGTGAGATGCGGTCAGACGGCAGCAGCGGCGTGATGGTCAGAGCCCCAGGCGGCCCAGGCCTGCCCTTTGGCCGGTGAGCGCCCCGCCTGGCCAGGCGAAGGTGTGGCCGCGTCCTGGCTGTGACGCCGGAGGCTTCGCGCCTCGAGCACGTGGCGGTGGGCGGCAGCTCGTTCTCCTCTAAGGGTGTTTCGGTTTGCGAGAACGTAAGTGGAGGACTCGTCTTAAGTGGAGGGTCCAGGACTGGGCGTCTCTTGCGAATAGACCCACAGACAGTCCTGCCTCGGGGGCCCCTGCACACCAGTTTGCGGTGCTGGTTTCTTCCCTCGAGGGCTGTTCTGTAAGTGGCCAGCAGAGCCTGGGGCCCCGGGACAGGGGTGCTTGGGCGGCCCCCCACACTGGCTGGGTGCGACCCCTCCACTTGCACCAGCTCCTCCCGCTAGGGGCGTGTCCCGCTTCCCTGCGCCCTGGGCATAGCGGGCAGCACTGTCCTCGGGTGGCCGGTGGCCGCTCGGCCTGGACCGGAGCCAGCTGCCGGGGCCGGTCTGCTTTCGTGCTTGTGTTGGTCACGGCACCCGAGAGGCGTGCCCGAGCTCGTGAGGGCAGGATCTCGGGGACCACAGCCCCCTGGGTCGGGCTTGTTTTCCTGTGAAGAAGCCGCCGCGTCCTCCCGGCCGGACTCCAGCACGTAGCCTCGCAGCGCCGCCTCGGCCTCTCCCAGGGCCGTGGCTCACGGGCGCGGGTGTTTGGGAGGAAGGTGACGGCGCAGGCTTCAGCCCCGGTCCCAAGTGTGCTCCCCGCGGCTGAGGATGCCCCAGCGAGAGGCGCGCGTGGTGGGCCCTGTTTGGGCTTTGCCCGACGTCATCCGGTGCCGGCCCTGGACTCTGCAGGAGGAGCTGAGGCTACAGTGGTGGCGCTTTGCTGCGGGCGCTGGGAATGATGAGACGTGGAACCACAGGCGTCCTCTGCTCCCCGCTTTCTGTGTGCACCGGAGGGAGACCCACCAGCGTGCTCCTCGGCAGAGCTGCTGACCTGCAGCGGTCGGAAGGAGGTCGCCGCAGGCACGATTCTGCCCCCACGACACAGCCTGTGCGGTCAGGCCGGGGTGAGGGCACCGGGCCAGCCGCTCCCAGCGGGTTAGCTGCCGGCGGGCACAGCTGCGGGGGGACCTCCAGCGGGCAGAGGAGCCGGAGTGGAGGCCTGGGCCTGCAGGGTGGGGTCAGGGTGACTCTTCCTGGGGGGCAGGCTGATAATCTGCCACTACCCCCCAGTTTGCAGTGACGGCGGAGCCGGCTTCTCCCCGAGCTCGGTCGGTTCTGTTTCTCGCGCTGCTTGACGCTGCAGCCTGCGAGTTTCTTGGGGGCCCGGCTTCAGATCAGAGATGCCGTGGAGGGAGCCACGTGTGTCTTGGCCGGCCCTCGCCAGTCCCTCGAACTTGCCTCTTCCGAGACGGCTCTAGAAACCAGGCACAGGCGCTGGCGGGGCGGGCAGCTGTGTGTCGGGGGGCGCCGGCGCCTCTTCTGAGCCCCTGAGACAAACTTACATTGGCTCGAGGGGCCAGCGCCCGTCTCCCTGGGGCCTGGGCACCGCGGCCGGGCCGGCGTCGGGGACGGGGTCGGGGCGTTCCTGCCTTGATCCTGGTGTTCTTGCAGCCCCCTGCGCCGCTGGAGGACTCCAGGCCTGGCTTGGGGCTGCGCCTGGAGCGGTCGCTAAGGAGAGGACTTCATTTGCACAGGGCCCGGGAATGTTCAGGGCAGGTGCGTTTGGCAAGGGTGTGCTGACATGGCAGGCAGAGCTCCCTGGGCGTGCGTGTGTGCCTGTGTGTGTGCGCGCATGTGTGCGGCCTGGCAGGAACGTGAAGCCTGTGCCTCTGGGGGCAGCCGGGCAGACGCAAGGGAAATGCTTCTTAGGGTCACGGGGCACCCCAGTGGAAGACGGGGAGCTGGCCTGCGGCCAGCCAGGTCCAAGGAAGGGGCGAGGAGGAGGCAGTAGTGGGCATGATGGGTGCGCTTGGGGGATCACCCCGCCCTGGCCTAGGAAGTCCCTCTGTCAGGGCGCCCCAAGACTGAGGGAGCAGCTTCAGGTTGGCACCAGCCGGGGGCAGGCCTTCTGGGGTGCGGGTGGCCTTCCTTGGCTCGCCCCGGCTCCTGCTGTGGTGGGCGCAGCCTGCCCCTCCGTCCCAGCAGCAGGCTGGGGCAGGGCTTCCCTCTGCTTCTGCAGGAGGGAGCCAGTGTCTGGGAGCGCAGCCCTTCCCCAGGAGGGGCTGGAGGGCGCAGGCAGCCTAGTGGCTCGCCCCCGGGCACCCAGCAGCCCCCTGGGCCACCTGTGCAGGCCCCAGGCTCGCCCCGGAGCCGCGATGGGCATGTGACGTCATGCTGCAGTCCCTCTCCTCCGGCCAGACGGGGACACGTGGTCTGATCCAGGAGTTGCACCGAGAGGGGCCTCTGGTCAGGGGAGAAGTTCTGGCTGCTGGGCTCTGGGGAGCCCCTCCTGAGCCGAGTTTTCTAGCAGCAAAGCAGGAGAAGAAAGGCACACAGGATTTGGCTGCCTGGCTGTTTGCGCACCTGCCGTAAGGAGAGTGATGGTGAGTTTGAGGCAGCCGTTGCTCTCTGGTCACGGGGGAGAGGCAGAATTAGCTGAACAGACTACCTGAGGCAAGAGGCATATTAAATTTTCATAGGATCGATGGCATGATGGAAAGTCAAGTTTTGCTCCAGAAAAAGTTCATTGTAGAAGCTACTGACAGCGTTTTGTCTTCCCTGCGACCAGCCAGTACTGCGTGTCCTGGGGATGGGGGTCTGGCTGGGCTGGGCACAGGGGGCAGTGCTGGCTCAGCGTCTATACCCAGAGCGCCTCAGGGGACCCCGTGGCCAGCACGTCTCCCACTGGTCACCGGGCTGCTTCTGGCATGGGTGCGCAGCGGTCCCTAGGGGAGACCCCGGCTCCAGGAGGGCGAGACAGTGGGGAGGAGCCTGCTCGCTCCTGCCTCCGTCTCAGCCTCTCACCAGAGCTGGGGTTCGGAGTGGGGCCGAGGCCAGCACCCCGGAGTGGCCACAGTCGCCCCTTATTTGCACTCACAGCCCTGACGTGCCAAGTCTCCAATCGCAGACTTCACCTTTGACAGTAATAAAGCAAACCCTGCAGCGTGTGAGCCCATCGGGGGCTCGGTCGCGACCCTCGGGCCCCAGACAGTCGCTGTGGCTGTTGGTGCGTGTTTCCTCTTCATTTTCTTAAAATGTTACTTGCTGTGGTTTGAGACCCGCTGGGCATGGTAAGAACGGACGAGGACTTGAGCCTTCCCCCGCGTGCCCGAGCGATGTGTCCTCGCTGTCGCAGAGTTCTCCCGCGCATGCACGGGCTGTTCCTGCCCCTGAAGCTCTGAGGGTCCCTTGCGGACAGGTGACGGCGCTTAGGACAGTGAAGACGCGCGTCCGCCCTAGCACCTGCCGCCTCGGCTCGGCGTGCACATCGGGACAGCCTTGACGACGTGCTGTCGTGAGAGTTCACGTAGATTCGCGATTGTCCCAATCGTGGCCTTTATCCCCAGAGAGTTCCGGAATCCACGCGGCCCCCGTCCCCTGCGTCCTGTCGGTCTTTGTTCTGGCGCAGACCCTCCTCCTCGATCCATGCGGCGATGTCCGCAGCGGCTCGATGCAGACTGGCCGCTGGGGTCTCGTTTTCAGCCCGATGGCGCTTGGGGCAGGGCGCGAGGCGGTGGCGGCCCTCGACGTCCCCCCCGTCAGAAGGGGCTTGGTCAAGGCCCCTCCGGCCACTGGGACGTGTCTGTAAAGTGCCTTCCCTGGACGGACGCGCTGAGCGAGGCCCGAGGCCGCCCTCCTGCCGCCTCCCTCTCCGCGTGGCCCCGCCGCCTGCCGTCTGAGTCCGTCTCGCTGAGGGCTCTGCATGGTGGTTTCCGACTCTGGCTGCGGCTGCACCTCGTGCACGCCCTCTCCCGTAACGAGACGCCGCCTTTGCCCCTTTCACGGCACACATGGACTCTTGCCTGTGCCCATCTGTGCGTGTTCCTTCCTGTCGGCCCCCCGGCCCCAGACCCTCCTGAGCAGCACTCATAACTCCTGGACGGGCCGGCTTCGGGGTGTTGGGCGCAGATGTGCTTGCCTGCTCTGAGTGTTGGGGTGCTCCCGGGCCCAGAGCTCAGAGGCGTGGCCTCGGCTCCTCTGAGCCCCAGTGCTGACCTCTGGGCCCAGTTTGAGACCAGAGTCTGGCCCCTCCAGATGGACCACGGCTAAGGTCCCCTCTAAGCGATAAATAATTCATGCCTCAGCTGCCGCAGGCCGGGTCCCCTCCCTCTGCCGTCTGTAGACACGCCTGCGTGCGTCTGGAGACCTTCCTGGCTTGGGTACAGGGGTCGTTCCAGAAAAGACCTGGGGAGATCGTCTTTCTAATGGAGATCAGCAAGATGGCACAGATGTCACCCCCGCGATAGGGCCTGTTCTCCCTGCTGTTCCAGAACCTTTGGGGACAGTGGCCAGAGATAACTGGACCAACCCCTGATGCGCCCCCCCACCCCGCCCCGTGTGGGCTGGCTGTGCCCTGTTGCTGAGGAGAGGGAGGGACGCAGGGGGGCAGCTTGGCTTCTCGGTTAGGGGTGGGGCGGGGTGAGCCCACTGGGTGGGGGACGTGCTGACTCTGGAAGTTTTGACTGCGGTCCCCTTAAGTCAAATTCGATGGAAGCAATGATTTATCTGTTCCCCCCCCCCCCAAGTGCGGGCCCCTTAGAGGAGTTAAGCAGAGTATAAAACGCCTTCGTGGTAGTGAGATTTACACTCTGTTAAGATGATTTGTGCGCTTGGCAGTGAGCTGCGATATTAAATGCATAAATATACAGTAGAGTTAACTTGGAAGAGCGTTTTATCTGACAGGGTCATTCACATGCTCAGGTACAGTACTGGACCATTTAGCACGGGCACGGGAGTTCAGAACTCTGCCCGAAGTGCTCAAAACCAGAGGCGAAGCAGGCAGGCGGCTCCTCCCCGCCGCAGGCCTCACACTGAACGTGGTTTTCGTTGCAGGGAAAAGTTCGTGGCTCCAGATGCGTCCCCCACTTCATGTGAGACTGGCCTTGTGGACCGGCTCAGCCCTGAGTAGCGCCTTGTCTTCGCTTGGGAACTGATTCTATTCAAATTAGCAGTCACTGCAGCTATTTTGGTCGTCTTTTGTCAATGAGATCATGTTTTCCTGTGGGAACGGCCACTTAGTTCATATTTGGGACACTGGAGGAGAGTTAATGATTAATAATTAATGGCATGTGGGCCGCAGTCGCCCCGCTGCTCGAGCCAGGGCCCGATTTAACTTTCTGTATATAATGGGCTGCTTCAGAGTGGCCTTTGCTCATTGTTTCTTCATATCTTATTGAAACCAGGCCACTCTTTGTTTATCTCCGTCTGTGGGAGGGGGACCTGGGGCGTGGTCCCCGAGACTGCGCGGGCCGCACCCCAAATCTGGCAGTGGTCCGGTGGGCACATGATGGATGGGTTAGGAATATTCTGTCACCTCCCCCCGCCCAGGCCCACTTGCTGGGGAAAGTCCTCCCTGTGCCGGGGCCAAGGGGACCCCAAAGTGCAAGAACCCTTCTCACAGCTTTCGAACTCCCCAAGAAGGGCAGAGAACCCAGATTCAAATGGGACTGCAGCGTGGGGTGCCTTTCCCATGTTTGTTTTTTTTAAGGATTTATGCACACAAGAGCTGGGGTATGGGGCAGAGGTCTGGGCTGAGAGGAGTCACCAGAGGCAGAGCGGGGAGCAGAACAGGCGGATGGACTGAAACACGCTGCCGAGGGGGCAGCGGGAGGCAGGAGTCTGCTGCGCCCTGCGGGTCCCTCCCTGGCCGGGGAGCGAACATGCTGCAGTGGCTGCGGATGCCTCACAGTGCGGTGCTCACCCTGCGCCACAGGGCGGGCCTGAGGGAGCTCGCCGGGGCCAGGCCACTTGGGGTCGGACGGCCTCCCTGGCCAGCTCAGACGGTCTCGGCGGGGCCACAGCCCGGCTGCTCTGGGCAGGACGTGTGCTCCTGGGCACAGGGAGGGGCCCTTGTCCTCGCAGGCAGCACAAAAGACCGTCCCTGCCGGCTGCGTGCGGGCCCTGTTCTGGCCTTGAGGCAGGCCCCCGCCCCAGAGCCTCCCACGAAGGTGCCGGGTTGGTTCTCGGGGTGCGAGGTGTCCAGCCAGGGCCCCACGCCCGGCCTGGCCCTGCAGGTGAGCTGTGGGGCGTCGGGCGCACAGCAGTAGGGGCTCTGGCAGAGTGCAGGGGCTGAGCACTGCCCCTCGCCCCCACAGCCACTTCATGGCCGTTTCTGCAGCCAGCCGGGGCCCTTCTTGGGGGGCGTCTTTCCTGCCGCTCCGAGCCCCTGCTGGCGCCCCAGCACAGGACTCCCCACCACGTGCCCCAACGCTGCTCTCCTCTTTGATCCTGGCAGAAGCGAGGCCCGCCCGTGGGTGTGGGCTGCCGGGCTGCGGAAGGAGACAGTCGAGGTTGTTCTCTGCGCCCACGGGTAGTTCCTCGTGTGTCGGTTCCTTCCTCGGCGCGGGGAGACGCCCTTGCCCACACGTGCCGCGCTGCCCGCCGGCGCCTCGGTGTCCCTGCGGGTAGGGGGTCCTGGGCGCGTTCTGCACCCCACGCCTCGCCCGTGCGTCTCGGAAGCGTGGCTTTTCCCGCGTGTAGAGACCTGCACGCACAGCTTCACCGTCAGCGCGTGTCATCCTCACAACGGCTGCATGTTGGTGGCAGCGGGGCCCGGCACACGTTTGGTTTTTATTTAACTTCAAGACCTTTGGGGTGCGTGCCTCCGTAAACATAGGCGCCTCCACGGGTGGTTTTTCTTTCTCTTTTTTCCCTTTCCAGAGTGGAGCAACTGGGCTGACCTGTGTTTTGCTGCAGGAAGTAGAAGTTTGGATGACATCACTGCGGGGTTATTTCTTGTTATTGTAATTAATGGAGCAGCAGGAAGTTGGGAGACGGATGATTCTTGGCAGAAATGATCACTCAAAGGGGGAGGATGAGAGAGGGTCTGGGAAGGAAGAACCCTTTCTGGATGCCAGACTCTCCTGGGAAGAAGCCCGCGCGTCCGCAGGCAGCTCCTGAGAAACGGGCTCTGCCTGCAGGGCAACGGCCGCAGCTCCGCTCCTGGTTCCCTCTGCGCCTCGAAGCAGGGCTGACCGGCTGGCACTGGGTTTCCCGAGGCTCTCGTGCCAAATGTGCCTTCACCGTGCGGTAGTCAGTGGGAGGGCTTGTGAGTGAGTTTGAGCTTCATGGACAAGTGGGAGGATCTGGGGGAGGGCGAGACGCAGGCGCAGTGGGTAGCCCATTCCCTGGAGAGAGCAGGCGGGAGGGGTCAGGGTGGGGCCCGAGTGTCCAGGCCTAGGAGAGAGGTGGCCCTGCTCTGAGGGAGCCCGCTCCCAGCATCCGAGCTGACTGGGTGGACGCAGGCCCGGGGTGCCCCAGGGCGGGGGTGGAGCCTCGCC
The DNA here is from genome assembly GCA_019455555.1 of Galemys pyrenaicus. Lineage (NCBI taxonomy): Eukaryota > Metazoa > Chordata > Mammalia > Eulipotyphla > Talpidae > Galemys > Galemys pyrenaicus. Next base: position 13,390,260 of record JAGFMF010011658.1, on the reverse strand, counting down.
AGCGTCCCTGTGGGTGCCTCTCCCCGACGCCCTGCATGCTGCTGTGGGGTCGGAGGCTCACGGCAGACGCGCCCCGTGAGCTGGAGCTGGGGAGGCGGGTGCCACCTCTTGATGTTGGGGCGTGGAGTGGCGCTCGGGAAGAGAAGTCTTGACTGTTCAGCTCCGTGAAGTTTTAGGCGGTGGGTACACCTGTTTCACCCTCACCAAGGGCAAGGTCTTAGATGGCCCAGCCCCTCACAAGAATCTTCCAGCCATATCTCGCTTCCCCAAAGCACCTTCTCAACTTCGACGACCAAGTCAGCTGCTTTCTCACAAGCAGCATCATACCACGTATGGTTTTGCATTGTGTCTACGAGACACGGTTGTTTTGTGTGGGTGGCTCCTTTTTCACTGCTGCATACTATTCCGTCGTGGGAATAGTCCAGGTGCAGCCCCTTGTCACCTAACGTTTCCACTGGCCGTGGACCACATCTGATGCTGGTCACAGGAGCCCGTGCCGCATGGCCGTCCCAGCTGATGCCCAGGTGACGTTCTCACAGCAGCAACATCACTCGCCAGTCCGAACTGCACCATCTACTCTGCCGTGTCAGCGTTTGGGCACCGGGAACGCTGCTGCCAGCCCCAGCCCCCGGCGCCTCTGCTCTGTGTCGAAGTGGCCCGTGGGGGTGTCCAGAATGGCTGTGTCGGCTTGCACGGCCCCGTGAGAGCGGTCCCTGGCCCTGCCGCTCCCAGGGCAGGCGCCCAGCGGGCCGGCCTCGCCGTTCCTCCTCGAGGCGTTCTGGAGGCAGAGCTCGATGCCCGGCCTGCCCTCGCCCTGCCCTCACCGCGTACCGCAGCCAGCCGTCCGAGCAGTGGCTAAGCACTGGGTCGGCGCTTCTGTCAGCGGTCCGGGGCCTTCCTGGGAACCGCGGGCGCCAGGCGCAGGTGAGAAGACTGCACCCGCCCGGCCCACCGCCCCGGCCAGGCCGCTGGGACAGCTGCCCTCGCCGTCCGCTCCTGTGCTCGGGCCCACGGCCTGAGCAGTGCGTGAGATGCCGGTGCCAGGCACCCGTGGCTCCCTGCCCCGCCCGCCAAGCTCCCCTGCAGTCGGGACGGCTGGGCTGTGCTTGTTTCTGGTGTCCGGGCGCCGTCTCGGCGTGGCCGGCCTCAGCCCGAGGGGCGCCTCGCTCGCCTGTCTCCCGGTTCCGCGTCCCGCGTCTGCGCGGCCGACCGTGGCGACTCCTCTGGGCTGGGCGCCGTCAGACCGCGCCCCGGGGTGCCCCCTGCCCGCTCTGCAGCCGCTGTCTGCTGGGGCGTGGCCCTCCCCCTCCCGGCCCCTGCCCAGGAGTTGACTTTGACAACTTCGTGCTGGAAATGAATTTGAGCGAAAGCACTGGGCTGTGGTTTCAGAGCGCCCTCGTCCGCCCTCAAGGGTTCGTCTGCCGTCACTCCCCTCCGGCCCACGGGCCTGGCTTCTGACGGCCCTTCAGACCCGGGGCCACGGCCATCGGCTGCCTCTAACCGGGGCTGCGTGTGTGTCTTCTGCCGTCTTTCCGGTCTGACAGAAGTCTCCTGCTCTTGGGAGCTGGCGCCTGCCTGGTGCCCAGCCCAGCCATGGCGGACAGGTATGGCTGCCACTTCCGGGAAGGTCCTGGGTCCCCAGGGCCAGGGCAGGGTCCCGGGGACTGTGGCGGTGACCGTGAGGGGCCATGTCCTCACCGGGTTTCCTGTTGCGCCCAGCTGAGGTGAGGACAGGAGCAGCTCCCAGGAGGCCCCGGGGCGCAGTGGCCGAGGCGCCCTCGGGAAGGGGGGCAGGCCCGGCCGTGGCCGCCGGTGCTTCATCACCCCGGTCCGCCTGAGCCGGTGCCGGCATCGCCCGCGCCCATCGCACCGGTGCCTGTCGGCGTGTGGCCCCGGTCCCAGCCCCGCCCGCTGAGGCTCGCAGACTTGGCTTCCTGTGCCGAGGGCCGGCTGAGTTGCAGGTTGAGTGTTTTGTGAAGCGCCGCCCTGCTGTGGTTTGTCTTGGGGGTTTCTGTGGTTAGACAGGTTGTGGGTTCTGTGGGAGCCCTTTTTGGGGGTTTTTCAGTGGAGAACATCTTGTAGCGAGGCCTTGCCAGCCGGCGGCCAGGTACATGCTGCGGGTCCTCGCGGTGCCCGGGCCCTGGCGCCCTCCGTGTCTGCAGACCTCCGGGAGTTTGCTGGCCCCGCGTGTCCAGGCGGCCAGGCTTCTCAGGCACGCCAGGAGGGCCGTCCACAGTGCCAGTGCCCGTAGTCTCTGCCGGCCTCCCTGCCCGCTGTGCTCTGCACAGAGCCCTGAGCCCTGCGTCGGACGCTTAGGTTTTGCGATCTGTCCCTCTGTCCCCCTGGCGTGGCGCACAGACCGCGGCCGGGCTCCCAGGTCTCTGCCCGGAGCCGCTGGGGTTGGCCTGGGCGTCACCGGGGCACCGGCCCGGTGCTGGAGGGAGCGGGTGGCCCTTCCCCTGACAGCCGTGATGGCAGCCCAGGCTGGCCGCAGTCCAGGAGACCACGCCTAGCGCGCCTGCAAGCGGCCGTGATGGCCAGCAGCGTCCTAGCCCCAGGAGAGGCTCCCACCGGGGCGGCCCCAGACCCTGTCTGCCCACTGCCGTGGCCTCCATTCCCCACTTCCTCTGAGGCCCCCTCTCCTCTCCCAGCGTCCGCGCCTGCCCTGCCCAGCTCCAAGCGCCAGCCGCTGGGGCTTGGAAGTGGAGCCCCCCCCCGCCGGCTTCCTTCAGGACGGAGTGAAGCTGCCTGAGTCAAAGTGCCGACTCCCCAGCGGGGCCGCTGCCCAGAGGCGTGCGGGCCCTTGCTCTCGGGTTTGGGCTCAGCCCACCTTCCTCCCCGAGGTCACCCCACTGTCGTCTAACCCCTGCGAGGAGCAGGCCGCAGAGCCCGAGACCGCAGCTCTGGCAGCAGAGGGCTGGGCCGCTAGCGCGAGGCTGTCCTCCCGGCGGCTGCCGGGCGTACCGTCCTCTGTGGTGCTGGCGCTGGGGACCCGCGATGGCCCCAGCCCCGGTCCCGCTCCGCCAGCTGCTCCCCTCCCTGAAGCAGGCACGTCTGACATGAGCAGTTGTGGTTACCTGTGGGGGCGCTGAGATAATCATTAGAGAATATTCTCTGCTCATTAAGTAGTAAAACCAGTGAGGTGGGGAAACCTGTGAAACTAAAGCCCTAAATATGCAAAACTTGGCCGAGGCAGAAGAAAAGAACAAAACCTGCTTTGAGCTCAGTCGCCAAACCAGAAAGGCCTCGTTCTTGCTGGGCTTCCTGTGGCCTGGCCGCTGGCCACTGCTGCCTCCACACTCGCCCCCGGCGTGGCCAAGGGGGCAGCACGGGCTGGGGGGTGACTGTCCTGCGTTTGTCTGCTCACCGAGACCGAGGAGGCGCGCCCACCCTGGGCGGAAACAGGGAAGGGGCAGCTCAGACCTCAGCCCCTGGCTTCCGCTCTGGTTTCCCCTTCCCCCTCCTGCCGACCCGCTGTGCCCTGGCACGTCACCTGCTGGACACACCCAGGCTCCGTCTGGTCCTTTCAATGGCTTCTCCGCCCTTCATCTGCCCGGACTCCCTCGTTCTGCTGAAATGCCGCCTCCCCTCCCCTGCCCGCGCCCCTCCGCCGAGCAGCCCGGCCCCACCCTAGGTCCGTCCTCAGTGCTTGGGCTGCCCCACGCTCTCGCAGGCTCACCAGTGCTGCAGCCGGGCTGGTTTTCATGTATCTGAGGTTCTCAGCCGTGAGGCTGTGCGCTCTTGATGACAGAGCCGGCTGCTTTGCAGACAGACTGGGGGTCCCGGCGAGGGTCTCTGTGCTCCCCCTTCCCTCTTCCCCTCCACAGCTCATCCGCAGAGGTGTCCTTCCCCAGGAGGAAGGTGGGCCAGAGGGAGTGAGACTTGCCTGTGCACTGGGAGGGGACAGCAGGTGACCTGCTGCTTGCACCAGCCTAACTCAAGTGGGAGGAAGACCAGCTACTGCCGTGGGGGGCGGGCTCCCCAAGTGAGCGGGCTGGCGCCCCGAGACACCTCGGCCCCGGTGGGCAGTGTCACCAGGCCCTAGCACGCTGCCGCCCGTCGCCCTCTGCCTCCAGCTCCTGTGCACCGTGAGAGCTATTTATAGATCCATTGCCCCGGCTGAAAATAAAGGAGCTATTGGCGGTGGTTTATTTTTTAATGCACTTTAAATAACCGGTTTCTGCAGGAAGGCAGAGTTGGCTAATTAAATTACAGCAGACTCCAGAGGCTGGGACCGTGGCTTCAGGGTGCAGGAAGCATCACACCCCCAAGTCGGGTCCGGCCCGGGCTGGAGGATTCCGTCCCTCCAGAGAGCCCTGGGGTCCCGGGCAGCGTTCCCTTGGAGTTTGTCCGACCGGCATCTACAGGCCTGCCTCTCCCACGAAGCTGTCGCCACCACGCTCGCGGCCATAACTCAGGTGATGCAGTTAAAGCACTATTGAGTCTGCGCCGCCGGGGAGTTGATAAATCGTATAGCTTCATTTGGTAGGAATCAGCGATTTTTATGTGGCAATTAATTTTTACTGCTGGCAGGGAGCCAGAGGCCTAGAATCGTACCCTGGTTTTGTGTACTTCGAGAGGAACGTTTTGCCCAGGAAGGATTCTGTTCAGGGCCTCCCAAGGGAGCCGGCCTAGTTGGGGCGCGTGGTGCCCGCACCGTCTTTGGGGTCCTCGTGCCTCCTCGGCCGGACGGGCCTGCGCCCGCCCTCACAGTGCAAGGGAGCGCCGGGTCTCGCAGCGGCCTGCGGGGGATCTGAGGTCTTCGCCGGGGTTCCTCCCACAGGGGCCCCACCTGGCTTCCCCGCCAGAAGTAGGGGCGGGCCGTGGGAAGTGGGCGCTACGCGAGTGTCTCTGAGGGGGACAGTGACGAGTCCTTGTCCCCCTGGCTCGCCCGGCGGGGCCGTACAGCTGGGGCAGGGAGTCAGGCCACAGACCCACAGCTGCGTGGCTTGTCCTGGGGCCCGTTCACGCCCGAGGCGGCAGGGGAGACGGGCGCACAGCAGCCCTGGTGGCTACCAGTGGCCGCAGCAGGGGCCCCTTCCTTGGCCTGGCCTGTGCTGGTGTCTGCCCCTCCACCCCACCCCGTCTGCAGGGGTGGCAGTCCCCGTTTGCAGGCGGACACCTTTGAGGACGCCCACAGAAATTCTGAATGCACAGAAGCAGAGAGAACGGTGCACAGGACACCCACGTCGCCGGCGTCCGCGGCATGCGCCTGGCAGCCCCTCTTGACTCAAGCTCACCCCCAAACTGGGCAGTTGGAAACAAAGCCGGGTCCTCTGATGGCCTCAGCCAGCCGCTCCCTCACAGTCCTGCAAGGTGGGGACTCCGTTTAAAGGCGCGGCACAACGGCGTCGTCCGCCTGAAGGAAGGAACAACTCATGACCTTCCTGAGTCACTCCCGTGGGCCCCACACCGCCAGGGCGACCTTTCTTCTCGTTGTCTGAGCTGACGCTGCAGGTCCGGGCCTCCACCCTGGCGCACCCCGCTTTCCTCTGCTGGCAGTGCTGGTGCACCCCAGCTCGGTTTTCTGGCCCCCAGCTGGCGTGAGGAGCGGCCAGCTCAGGATCCGGCCTCCCTCCGGCTCCAGCGCTGGAGTCGGGGCCACGAGTGTACAGGGCCAGGGCCGGCGGCACCGCTGACCCCTCAGGCCAGCTGCTGGGGAGGACCGAGCACAGAGGCCTGCAGCCTGTGGTTCCTGCCGCATCTGCCCTGCCCCCAGCGCCCCCAGGACTCCGACGACCCCAACTCTGCATCTGCGGACCCCTCGGTCCCCAGCCGGGCTGGGGAGAAGTGGCCTGTGGTGTCCAGCAGTGCCTTTGTCCCAGGGCTGGGAGCAAAGAGGAAAGGGGGTCTGCACCCCACAATCCTCCCGCAACAAGGCCCCCTCTGGGCCGCTCCCCAGGCCACTCGGGTGGGGTAAGCAGTTCCCCTGAGGTGTCTGGTGCAGCGCGGCCCAGCAACCTTCCCGGAGTCCTGCGAGAGAGTCGGCGCTGCTCTAGCCGGGCGGCCGGCCTTGTCCCCCACCCGCGGGGCCGTGCCGGGTCTCGCTGGACGCGCTGGCTCTGCAGAGGCGCTGGCCCGGGGAGGGCTCTTGAGCGGAAGTAAGACTGTGCACCCTCCGCGGGGCTGCTGCCCAGACCCAGCTGCCAGCAAAGTGAAGGTTTTAGAATGGGGTCGGCCTGCACGTCCCCCGCCCTCTTTCTTCACTGCCCGAACCCCCCTGTCCTCCTGACCAAGCCAGGGTGTGGGACCCCACGCTCTCCACCTTCCCCAGGCTGAGAAATGTCTTTCTCCGCAGGAATCGCTCGGCTCCCCCTCCCTGGCGCCCGGTTGTGCGCACACAGGGACACGCAACCCTCCTGCACGGCTGCCCTGCACAGTTGCAGGTGGAGATCAAGGTTCCAGATCTGCTCCCCCTGGGGCCCAAGTGTCAGCCGGGGCTCTGCGGCCGAGGCCATGCGTGCCCCCGCGCCCGCGTGCACCCCGTCGGCCCGCCCGCCTGGCGGGGTCAGGGCTTGGCGGCCCCACCGGGAGAAGAGAAAACCGCATGTCCGTTTAAAGCTGCTTGCAGCCTTTGCTTGTAAGTGGACGAACACGGCTGCGGGCCGACCGCCGACCTCCGCGTGCGTCCTTGCGGGTCCCCGGCCGTGTTGGGGAGCACGAAAATAGCGCGTGGCTTAAAATACGCGACTGTGTGGCTTGGCTGTGTGTCCGCCGTAGCCCTCGCACCATGAGCTCCTCTGCCTTGGTCACCCCACCACAGAAAGGGGCCTGGGCCAGGCCGGGCCACCTCTGTACTTGAGCCCCAGGTGGGGAGCTTGGGACTGCCCTTGCAGCCCAGCCCAAGCCCAGGGCCCACACAAAGGCCAGGGCACCCCCCGCTGGACACTCCTGTAGCGGTCGGCCGGCCGGCCAGGCCTCTGCAGCTTTGGGTGAGGCCGTCAGTGGGGCCAGCAGGGTGCAAGGTGGTAGTCCAGCTCCAGGCCCCAGGGGGTCAGTCCAGTCCAGCTAAATTCCGCCAGAAAACTGTTGTTCACTCCTACACGTGCTGCCGTCCACACCTGAGGCTGGAGTGTAAATTCTCTAGCTCCGGTGGGGCCGCGTGCCCCTCGCTGCCCGGCCGCGCCCCTGCAGGCCAGCACACCTGCGGCCGTGTTTCCGGTCTTCGCACCGGGCCTGGCCCACCGCCTGGCGGACAGGGCCTTGGGGCAGCGCCCTAACAGCCCGCTCCTGTGTGCCGGGCTGCTTGGAAGGGGGCTCGGGCCGGGGCGGCCGCGGGTTGTCTGGGCCCTCGCGGTGGTGCCATGTGGCTCGTGCTTGAGCGGGTGCAGGAGCCCGTGCCGCTGTGTTCACATGGCTCCCTGTGCCGGGAGGGAGCAGGCTCAGCAGACGGAGGGGCGCGGGCCTCAGCGGCCTGGGCAGTGCCGTGGACGGCCAGGTGGACACAGGGCTGGGCATTCCTCGGGCCGGGCCAGCGCTCCCATCCGGCCCGGCGTCCTTTGCTTTCTGGTGCCCGTAGCCGCCGCAGGGAGGGACACAGCGTGTCTCTGGCTTCCTTCCTGCCAGGCCCGCGGGCGGTGGCCGAGGCCTCCCTGGCCCCGCCTGCTGAGAGCAGCCCTGGCGGCGCGTGCTCCTGTGCAGCCACGAAGAGCCTGCCGCGCACGTTCCAGAAGGCGTCCAGGCTCTGCGTGCGCCCACGAGGGAGGCCCTGTGCTGCTGGCCCTGGCCCGGCGGGCTTGCGGGCAGGAGCGAGCTGGGCCGGCCGGCCTGGCCTGTGGCCCGTGACCTGTGCTGGCTCAGTACAGAGACGGGCCCCTGGTGCCCGGGCAGGACCTGGTGGTGGGGCCCGGCAGACGCGCCCCGGCCTGGCCTGGGAGGCGGGCTTTGTCAGCAAGTGAACTCGGCCCTATTTTAAGCCGCGCTCTGCACCAGACTTCCTGTTTTTCCAGAGACCTCTTGTTCTGGTTTTTGCGATGACGGATTTATTGAAACGGTTGCAGCGCGAGTGACCCGGGCGGTGTTCCCACCGGCGAAGGAGAACCGGGGCCCTGGTGGCCGGCGGGTCCCCGCTCCGTGCCCTGGCGTCTTAGCCTCCGTGCCTGCTCCGTGCCTGGCCAGGGCAGCTGCATCCAGAGCGGGGGTGGTCAGAGGACAATTGAAAGGGGGTTTTGTTGTCCTCTGGGCTGGGTCAAGGCGGGTGTGCTCTTTCGAGGAGCAGCGCCGGCCAGCCGGGCCCAGCGAGCCCCGCCCACTTCCTGCCGGCCACCGGACCCGACAGGTGTTTCTTCTTAGCGGTGATGTCTCCCGCTGACCTCAGCTCCCCAGGCCGCTTTCCTCAGTTTGCTTCTAGAACTCTGTTTAACCCTTTCCGGCTGGCGGGTGCAAGTGAGCTTGTCCGGCCCCCCAGCCCGGGGCCCCCCGCGCCTGGAGGATCCCAGTCGGAAGTGGCCCCGAGCCCCGGAACAGAGGGAAGCTGTGGCTTCCTCAGACAGTCACAACGGACGCGGTGGCCGAGAAGGCGGCCTTCCGCGACAGGAAGTCGCTCCGCCCGGCTGCCGCCCTCGGGAACTGGGGCACAGGCACCGCAGGCTGGTCTGTTGTGCCCCGGCCCCAGCGCTCGGCACTCACGGAGGCGTCCCCGGCTGGGGGTCCCGGGCACCCAGAGCCCGCGGTCGCAGGCTGTTGCTTTACGGCAGGTCAGTGCAGGGCAGGGCACCCGGCTCCGGCCGTGAGGGGGACATCCGCCTGCGCCCCGGAGCCCCTGTTTCCATCAGGACTCCCCTTGCTGGCCCGGGTCCTTGCTGGCGCAGGGGTTCCCTCTTTGGCCGGGGCTCCCCTGTGGGGTGCTCCTGCGGCTCAGGGGCCGGGGTTCAGCTGAGAGGGCGGTGCTGTCGAGTGTCCAGCCAGGGAGGCTCAGGCTGGCTCCAGGGCGCCTCGTTCCTGCTGCAGGGACGCCCTGCGGAGCTGCTGGGGGCGGCCGCCATGGCTGAGTCTGGTTCTGTGAGGGCAGCAGTTGGGTTTTGCACTCCCAGGACTCCGGAGGTTCTAGAAATGCTGTGGCCCCCCGACCCCCACACGGGCACACTCGTGCACGCACACCCCGCTGCACGCCGGAGCTTGGGCCTGGGCCGCGCCCCGGGGCGGAGGGACGGCGTTCCTGCCCCAGCGCGCACAGACACGCCGGTCACCAGCGTCCACTCCCGTCCCACTCGGAGCCCTCAGGCCTGCGGGGAGCCGCAGCTCCAGGCCCATCGGAGGAGGAGAGCAGCAGGCTGCTCGTCAGGGCTCTGCCAAGTGGCCCCTGCCAGGCCTTTTCCACTTGGACGTGATGTGCGCGGTGGAGCCAGGACAGACAGCGGCCTCCTGGGAGGAGTCGTGGCTTTGAGAACCCCCGTGGTCCCCCCCGCCCCCCGCCACCGTTCAGAGGCAGGACCCCCCAAGGGCTCGTCTGGCCTGCCAGTGGGCTTCGCGCTTGGGCCTGCCGGAACTGGGTGCTCCCGCTCACCCCAGCTGGCGCCCTGCCCGCAGGCTCAGGGCCCCTCGTCCCCCACTAGTGTTAGCCGGGCCAGTCCCTGCTCTGTGGGGGGTGGCGCCCTCTCCCCAGATTGCAGACCCTCCACCGCCTCTGCCTGGGGTAATTCCAGACAGCGGCCTGCTGGGCGGGTGGACGGGCGGCGCCCGGCGGGCACGGGGGTGCCGGGCATTGCTGGGCCCACACCCGGCCCGCCTGCCTGCCGTGCTCTGGTGCCGGCGCCCGGCCACGTCCTTGCAGGGCACGGGGATGCTTCACGCGGCAGGGGCGGCTCCTGACCCCGGCCCCACGGGGCTGCCCGCCACCGGCCTCCTGCGGGCGGGCCTGAGCCCGAGCAGCTCTCGGCTGAGCCCGCACGACCGGGCTGCTTCGGCCCGGACGCCCGCTGCCTGGCGTGGAGGCAGGAGGCCTTCTGACTGCAGAAGACGGAGGCCACCGTCCCTAGCTGGGGCCGGCCGAGTGGCCAGCAGCCACGAAGGGGTCAGGTCCAGGTTTGGGCCCAGAGCCAGGCCCCTGCCTCCAAGCCAGACCCAGGTCCTGAGTAACGTTGGAAAAATCCACGTTCCCCCCTCCCTCTCCAAATCCGTGCCTACCGCAGCCATTGTGTGTTCTGAGGTCATCGCGTTTCACAACAGGACCCCGGGGTGGAGGGTGGGTATGGAGCAATCCCCAGTTAGCCAGGTGTGCCAGCCCTGGAGCCACGCTTTGCCACGGAAACCCCGCGGGCCCCCCGTCCCACCTAGCTCTTCCCTGTTCGGCCTGCCAGGTGGCTGCCAGTTTTCATCAACGTGGCTCTCAGCTGGCTGGGAAGGATGCTTGTGTGCAATGGAAAACCCTCCCGGGTGGCCCTTCTCGGGTCCCAGGCCCCGGCCAGGGCGCCTCTGCTCACTCAGCCCTGAGGGCACCCCGGGGTCGGGCCCATGGGCTGGGGTCTGGACATCTCTGGACATCGGCCCTCTTAAAGAGGGAGGTTTCTAGCCTCCCGATCCTGAAGCGGCTCCAGCTTCCTCTGGGAGTGCTGGTCCCGTCCCGGGTCCTTGGGGTGTCTGCACTGAGCCCCAGCGAGTCCAGCAGAGCCGCCTTGGAGACTGCAGGGCGTGCAGCGCCCTCTGCCGGCCACGGGGCCTCATCGCCGGACCCAGGCCTCCGGTGGGCCTGCTCCCTGAAGAGCCGGACTGGGACGGGGTCCTTCCCCATCCCCAGCGTGGTTTGCACAGGCTCTTCGAGACAGACGGTCAGGAGCGAGTGTCTGCCTGGTTCGGAGCCATGGTGAGGGGTCCTCAGTCAGACGGCTGGGATGAGGGGAGCAGGGGGCAGCTGTGTCCCCAAGGATGGGGGCGCTCCAGGAGGCCCAGGATTCAGGGCTTCCCGGTGGCCTGGGCCTCAGGACGCTGACCCAGGACGCGCAGCGTCTTTGCTTATGACCAGATCCTGCGTGCTTCACCAAGTGTTTGAACGCTCGCAGCTCCTCCCAGAGGAGCCCAGTGAGCCAGAGTCACCCTCAGGGTGCTGCGGCCTGTCCGGGAGTCGTGCAGTCACGCGCAGACCTGTCTTCTGGGGGCGCGCACTCGGGCACCAGCAAGGCCGCCCCAGCAGCCTCACCATGGGGCGTCTCCTGAGAACATTCTGGAAGCTCCCTCCAGGGTTTCCCTCGCCTTGCTCAGGCCTGAGCCTTCTGCAGTAGCTTCCCGCACTCACTGTCTGTTGCCGCTGGTCAGGACGGCGCGTTCTCTGTCCATACAGCACTGGCGCTGCTAACGGCCCTTTCCCGGTTCAGCCAGCCTGTCGGCTCTGAGCAGAGTGGGCAGGCGGGGGGTGCAGGTCGGAAAACCCAGCACCGGACACTTGACCTGCGCCTCCTTCGCCACCTAAACACGGGAATAGGGACTGTCGTTCTGCTGCTTTTTAATTTGAAGGAAAATGTGCTTATTTGCCTTTTCCTTTTTGTTTGTAGCCTTAAGAATAGTTACATGGAAGCTGTTTTAAATCGTATTTGTAAGTCAACTGCTTTGAAAACGTGTGAAAGTTCTTTGCATAGAATCTGTTTGCTTTTAGCTTGGGATGACCACACTTAATTTTCAGTATGACACAAAACAAGCAATTAGGAAAATACCGGATTCCGCTGCAGTCCGCTGCGCGTGCTGAGCGCTTTTAGCCAGAGAAAGTGTTTATCATTCTTCAGCTTCGCGTTCAGCACCAGGGGTGCATCCCCGCGTGCTGGCGCCCCACGCCACGGGCCTGGGCCACGGGCCTGGGCCTGGGCTGGACAGAGGCCGGCGCCAGCCCCCGAGACCCGCCCTTGACGACTCTGCAGCAACACTGACCACTGCAGAGCAGCAAAGACGTTCTGTGCGGCGGCAGGGAGGCCCAAGGCAGACAGAGGCTGGGTGTGACTTCCGTGCTGGACTTGGCGCAGGAGACACAGCGGTTGCTTCCCGCCCGGCACTGAAACCCACGTCTGGTCGCAGTGGGTGTGGCTTCGGCCCAAGCAGCGCTGGTCAGCCAGAGCCACGGCCACGCTGCGCAGCCCCGAAGGCCACATGTGGCCAGGTGTGCGGAGGCGTGGCCTTGGCACCACCTGGGGAGCAGGCGGAGCGAGGCGGTGGGATGGATGGCGGCTCCCGGCGGGCTGGGCTGGTCACCCGCTGGGCGCCCCCTCCTGTGCCGCCGGCTGCCAGCACCGGCGGTTTGTCCTCACAGAAGGGTCAGCTTGCCCAGACGCCGCCGAGTCCGTCCTCGGAAGCCCCGAACGGAGGAGCCCCCGCGGCCGACCCGCCGCAAGCGGCCTTGCCCCCGTTGCGCCCGCCGCGGTGGTGCTGTTACTAACTGCGAGGTCGACAATTGGTCCAGGGAAGCGCGCCCCCAAGCCCGGGGGGTGGCGTTTGTTCCGCCTGGATGGTAGCTGGTTCTTCGCGCGGGTTCTGAGGCAAAGCCCATCCAGGCTGCCCGCCCCGCCCGGGAGGCAGCTGTGTGCGCGCTGGGCCCCGAGCTTCGCAGCGGGCTCTTCGGCGGTGACGGTGGGGTTTCTGGGTGGTCGGCCCTGCGCACGCTGACCCCTCCGCTGGCGTCCTCGGGGCTCTGGGCTCGAAGGCGGGAGCAGGTGCACACAGCCGCCCTGCTCCAGGTTGCCGCCCGGCCGAAGACACGCCGCACTGTCCGGGGCCCGCTTCCGTGCCCGAGCTCGCCGCGCGGCGGCAGCTCCCGTCCCTGCAGTGGTGGTGGTCAGCACGTGCCCGAGGCGCTGAAGGCGGCACCTGCTCACCGGCACAGGCCTCGCGCCCTGTCAGAGCTCCGAGGACGTTCACTGCCGGGGCGCCGGGGCCTCGGGCCCGGGTGTCGTCGTGCGAGTAACCGTGGCTGGGGCTGCGGGCCGGGCGGCTGCCGTGGTCATCAGCCGAGACTGCCCAGCCGGGGCGGGTGTTCGCGGCCGCAGGGGCCCGTTTCTCTCGGCCTCGGTTTTGGTGTCGGTGTGGTTTGGCGCTGGGCTGCATGCGGCACGAAGTGTCGCTTCTCCGCTTTGTCCCCTTTTCTTAAATCCCGAGGCTCTCGGCCTCTGGGTGAGTCGCCTCTGCCCGCAGCGCTCCCCAGAGCCCGGGTCCCCAGGAAGCCTTCGCAGAAAGCCTCTTCCTCTCCTGCAGCTGAGTCCCCGCGCCAGCCCCGCGGCCGAGGGCGCGCCCAGCACACGCAGCTCGTGGCCTCCGGAGGGCGGTGACCGACGCAGGCCCCGGGGCCCCCTCCGGCGTCCGGGCCAATTCCCGGGGGGCACGGCGCCCCTCTGGGACAGCCGTGCCTGGCACTCCGCATGGGGGTCCCGCCCACTCCCAACACTGCGCCTGAAGCTTTCCCATCAGGGCAGCACTTCTCCCGCTGACCGTTGTGTGATGCCCAGCATGGCCTGCAGCATCGGCCGGTGACCTCGCGGGCACCCCAGTGGCCAAAAGGGCCGTGACGGATGAGTGACCAGGGAGGAAGGGAGGCGGAGTTGGCTTCGGTGGCCGGCGCGAGGAGGCAGCCGCCGTGCAGGTGCCAGGGTGGACACCGGCACCAGAGGGTGGCCGGGCCCTGCCGCCCCTGGGGCTGCGCTCGTTACCGCCGCTCCACCAGGGCAGCGGGGAAGGGCTCCAAGACTCATCCCCAGAAAGTTCCACGGCCACAGAGCCCTGGCGTCTGGATTTACCGTCAGCAGAGGCCCCCGGAGACGGGGTGCGGCCCAGCCGCGGGGCCCCCCGTCAGGGAATCCCCTGCCCGCAGCCAGCCGCCCAAGTCAGCGGCTTTTTTTTTCCTTTAACAGGACACAGACGATTTGTGTGTCTGATGCCTGAGCTTTCCTTTGATTGCATAGTCGAGATTCTGCTTATCAATAATTTCAGGAAGCCATCTAATTATACAGATTAAAATTCAAAGGAAAGCAGAAAGAGTGATTGCACCTCACTCTGGGAATTGAGGGGGGCTGGGGGACCCGCCTTGCCTCCGACGGTAATGCCGTCATTTTTCATTCCCGGACACTTCACAAATATTAAGTAATTAATTCTCTCCCCCTTTGGCTAAGGCGGCGACATGGGGCTGCCCGCACACTGGGGTGGGGCCAGGGGGACGCTCTGTGGCGCTGGGGGGGGGGACGGCATCGGGGAGCAGTGCTCGGACTGGCTTCCGAGGCCCCGGGGACAGTGCCCAGCCCGCGGGTCTGCTGGCGCTGCCGCCCTGCCAGGCCCTGCGTGGCCGCCCCTCCGGAAACCCAGCCGGACGGGTGCTCCAGTCCTCCATCTCCGTCCCCCTTGACCGCCTGCCCCGTGGTGACCAGGCGGCCTTGGGGTGCCATCATCTCCCGGACTCCAGTAGGGGGGCTCCCGGATTGGGGGACCATCCAGGGTCAGCATTATGTGATTGGAGATCGTGCCTTTTTTCCTGACTGGTTTTCAATCAGAATCATTGCCGTAAATCTTCGGGGTGCTTTTCAGGCTCATTGCTGGGAAATGAGCCGTTAACGGCCAGGGAGCCGCCTACCCTTCACCAGCCGGGCCGCAGTCTGGCCCTTGGCGAAGTAGCCCCCAGCCTTCTGCAGAATTGACGGCCGCGCGGGGCTGCGCCCCTGACCCTCCAGCCTCACGGCTCGGGTCTCCTGCTCGGGCCCCGGCGTGGCCCCGGTGTGGGCGCGTGCTGGGGGCGGCGGTTAAAGTGGGGCTGGAGCCGCGCGCCCACACTGGGCGTTGGAGTGACGTCACGTGTCGCCCCAACTGGACCGTTCCGTGAGCCGGGCGAGAGGCGGCCCGCACAAACCCCAGCAGGCAGCTGGGCGCCCCACTCGGGTTCCCTGCCGGAGTCCCCCGTGCTCGGCCCAGGCACGTCGGGCTCCTCCCCACGTGGACGCCGGCCTGTGGGCCGGGGGGACGGCCCTGGCGGTGCGTGTGCCCCCTGTTTGCGCTGCGCCCTGGCTCGGCTCCGGTCCCGCAGACAGGTTGGAGTTTGCGCTGGAGGGCTGCGTCCTCGTGCAGACAGACGGGCCGGGCCTGTCCAGCGCGGTCGCGAGCCTCCCCTGGGCGCGCTGCTCCCAGTGCCCGCAGAGGTGGGGCAGGCCCGCGCCGTCGCCCGGGGCTGGCACCGCAGAACCAAGGACCGGTCGAGGTGGCTGGAGCTGCAGCCCGGAGCCCAGCCAGGGACCCGGGGCCCTCAGAAACGAGTGACAGGTGTCGTGCCTGTGGGGGGCTCGGCGGCTCCCCCCGAGGGCCCATGGCCCGCTGCCCCGTCTGCAGACAGTAAGGGTTCTTTTCTCCTTCTTTCAGGGTTCGCAGCGGCGTAATGCCCGCAGACTGCCGCGCACGCCCCTGAGTTCTTAGCGGACCGCTCTGCCTTTGAACCCGACCTCAGAGCTCCGTAAAGAATGGCCCTTGTGGATAAGCACAAAGTCAAGCGGCAGCGGTTGGACAGGATTTGCGAAGGTAAGAGCCGGCGGGCCGCGCGGTTCGTCTGAGCCGGAGGTGCTCCGAGCCCTGCGCTGGCCTGGCCTCCTGCAGCCCAGCTCCAGGCGGGCGGGGGAGCGGCACAGGGCAGCCGGGTCCAGCACAGGGCAGCCGGGTTCGCTGCAGGCCCCGCCGCTTTGCATATGAAAGACGCGGTAAATTAGGACGGTCCTCGGCCTTCTGAGCCCCGGACCTTGTATTTCAGATTAAGACACTCCGAGACGGACCCGGATGGTCCCCAAGAGCCAGCGCCGTCCCGGCGGTGCACACCGCCCAGGTGTCTCTGAACATGCCTGCAAGCGTTTTATTCTTGAAGAGAAAACAAACGTCGTTAGGCCCGGGGAGACCCGGGATGGGCGCAGACGGCTGTCAAGCGCGGCCTCCCGGCGAGGGCAGAGCACGGCGCCGCACGCCCTGTGCACGGCCCTCCCGCCAGCCCCGCGCCTGCACGGCACTCGGGGGGCGCCTCCCGGGAGTCCCCTCAGGTCCCGCGTCGAGCTGGGCTTTAAGGGCTTCTCTTTCCCAAGTGCGCGTCCAACTTTGAGATCCACGAGGTCGGCCCGCCGCCCCCGCCAGCCTGCTGTCTGCACACACGGGAGGTGGGCGTGTGTGCATGCGCCCGGGGACGCCCCAGTGCGAAATGGGGGCCGGGCTGCGGGTCCTCCCCGCGTGCTTGGAGGGGCCGTGCCGCGAGGCCCCCCTGCAGGCGCACGCAGGAAGGGCCACGAGGGTGTTTACAGAGGGTGTTTACGACGAAGGAACGACTCCCCGAGAGAGAGGGAGACGTCGGTGCCCGCTCCCCCACTTCCTGAGCGGGGCCCCCGGCGCGCTGCCGGGGTGGGAAGCCCGGGACCCACGGCCACGGCTCGGGCACGCCAGGCCGGCGCCGGCTCCTCCCTCAGCCCTGCACCCCCCTCAGTGGCGACGACACGGTGGGGTTTGCAGTCCCTGGTCTCCTTGGTCTGGGGTGCGGCGGGCCCTAAGCTGCTTGCGGAGTGTGTTCAGGGCCCCCTCCCCCCAACAAGGACGGGTACCAGGGCGGCCGGACTCTCTAGAACCATCTGAGGTGTAGGTGGGCACTTTGCTCCCGAGCGCTGTGGCTTGTGCCGCTCCAGGGTCCTTCCTGCTGTGGCCCAGGGCCTGAACCGCGGCCGAGTGACGGGTGCACAGCACAGCCCCGGGGCGCCGGCCGAGGCCGTGCGGTCTGCCGTCGCTGCCCGGGCCGGCGGGGGGCCGTGCCTGCTGCCCGTCCGCGCCTGTGTGCCCGGCCCCCGCCTGTCCCTGTGGGCCAGCGCCGAGGCTTCCAGCAGGAGTGGCGGGTTAGGGCCGGCGGCCGGACTCTGTGCCCAGGCCCGCAGGGGCCCGCCGGACCAGAGCCTGGGCGCTTCTTCCGACTCCTGGCGCGGGGCATTCGCGGTGCCACTGTTTGCCGCAGACGTGTCCCCTGAGCCCCTGCCCTCCTCTCTGGCTTCTTGCCTTTGGTCTCTGCGACAGGAATCCCCAGCCCTGCCCTCCCCGCCGCAGCGGCACCCGGTGCCAGCCCCTGGGCGTCCAGGGCAGGAGCCCCACAGCCCGCCTCCTCTGCCCCCTCCGCCCGTTTACCGGCACAGCCCTGCGCTTGTGGCTGGCCCGCGTCGGGTGCGCCTGCGTCGGGCGGGGCTGGCCGGCCAGCTGGTGGGGGCCCAGCGCCGCCTCCTTCCCTGTGGCCACCGAGGCGCAGTCTGGAAGAGAGGACGTGCTCCATCTTGCTTCGTGTGTGCAGGTGACGGGACGGGCCCGAGGGTGATGTCGGCTGAGCCCGGCCCCTCATACGTAGTGGCCACTCGGCTGGGCCCGGCCCCTCATACGTAGTGGCCACTCGGGTGTTTCCTCCCCTCTGCAGGAGAAAGGGGCGGCAGGAGCCTCCTTCTAAGTAAATGATCAAATCAACTTTCCTTCTCTCCGGGGCGTTCCTGCAAAGAGGGGAGAGACCGGCCGGTGGGCGGGGGATGGAGAGGGAGGAGTGTGCTAAACACCAAGACTCGGGCCCTTCCGTTGTCGACATGGTCACCCGGGTGGACAAGACCCCAGGGAGGCCGCGGAAGGAAGCAGCCCCGACGTCCTCCTGGGATGAGGGTACCCCCGGGTCAGCCCCAACTGGAGAGGGTCGGAGCAGTTGGTGCCTGTCCCGGGCAGGTGGAGGTGGCCCCGGAGGGCAGCCTTCCCTGCCTCACGCGGAGCCGGGCGTGGAAGGGCCGACCTCCCTGTGCCTGGGGAGGCGGCGGCCTGGGTTTGCCTCGGGCTTGTGTCTGGTGGGCGGCTCTTTCTAAACAGTTGAAGCGGGTCGTCTCCAGCAGGTCCACCAGCCTTCCTGATGGATCTGTTCACCCCAAAATGTGAATTTTTAAAATGGGATTTGTAATGTTGCTATACATTATAATTATAAGTTGGGATCGAGCAATTATGCACATTTCCAGCGATTATGTGATTAGCGATAATTGCATTAGCTATGTAAATACACAATAGTCACCCAGACGTGACTTACAGCGATGAGGAGGCGCTATTGCGGGGTCGGCCGAGGAGGGGGGCGGGCTGGAGCACCCCGGAGCTGCTGGCGAGGGGTCGGGTCTAGGCAGAAGGCACGTCGCAAGCGGCAGCCCCGCGGCTAGGGAGGGCTAGGGTGGGCCGCGAGTCGGGTTAGCTCTGGTTACTCGAGAGTGTGGCCGCGGCGGGCGTGAGTGACTGCGCGCGGCTCTGCCTCTCAGCCCACGGCCTTTCCACTCTGGGACTGGGGCGTTGTGTGCTCCGGGGCTGGAGTTTGGGGGTTCGGCGCCGTCTGCATCTGCTTTTGCGGGGTCCCGCGGCTGCTGTGCTTTGCCTGCCCACACCTCAAGGGGCCGCCTGCTCTCGGCATGGCTGAGGCCGCCAGGAGCTCAGCCCCGCGCTGCTGTCCTGGCCAGCCCCCCAGGCGCCCGCAGGGACTGGGCCCAGCACGCGCTGGCCCCAGCTCCCTGCCCTCCCTCCGTGTCTGCGCTGCATGTCCCCGCCGGCCTGCCCCAGTCCGTCAGGGCATCCTCCGGAGCGCGGCCCCTGCCCCTCATGCTCTGGGCCCGGGGTGCGGTCCCAGACCGGTCCTGGGGCGGCCCTGCGGGTGCTGCTGTCCTCTGCGCTTGGCCAGCGCCTCCTGCTGCCCCAGCGCTGTCCCCTGCTCACCACGGGGCTGGAGAGGCCTCGAGGTCCGGTCCCAGTGCCGTTGAAGACTGTCCATGCTGGCAGCGCCGCCCGCCCTAGCCAGGCACTGCGCAGGGCCCTGCGGTGGGCCGGGGGCCGGCGGTTAGCTGGAGTCTGCCTCGGGGGGCCGGCCTGACTGGCACCCCACAGCTGCGCGCTGCGCTGGGGATGGCTGCTGGGACGGGGCACCCGTCCGCTTCGGGGCCCCTCCTGCTGTGGTGGGCAGGCAAGCACCGGGGTACGCTCCGGGCCCTCCGGGGGCAACGTCTGCACCCAGCCTGGGCGATGGAGTCGCCAGGCACCTCGGACAGCGCGGACGGAGACTCCTGGGGTGCCCTCAGCTCGGCACTCGGGGTCGCGAGACAGCGGACCGGGGCCGCCAGGACACTGCGGCCTTGGGGGCGTCCCCGGGTTGCGGGCAGGCACGTGGCCCGGGGCCCAGCGCCCTTCCTGCCTCGCTGGCACGTTCAGTCTGCAGCAAGGAAGAGGCTCGGGGGGTTCTGTCCAGGTTCGGCCCACGGCACGTGGGGGTCGGGCCTCGGCTCTGACTCGGCTCCTGCTTGTCGTCCGGCCCCGGAGCTGCGTCGGGCGCATGCGGGCTTTGTTTTCGCTGAAAACGGCTGAATCTCGAGTGCCGGGCTGGGGCGTGTCTGCAGGCTTGGGAACCCGCTGTGCGCGCCCGGGGCGGAGCCCGTCAGGCCTCTGGTGAGGGCTGATGTCTGGCCGTCCGCAGACTGTCTCTGCCCAGACCCCGCCGCTCCCGGCCAGCGCTCTGGGCAGGCGCTGCGGGGGGTGAGCGTCGCCCCCAAGCCCCGGACAGGAGCACAACCCCTGCGCTGTGGACAAGAAGCAGGGGGTGTCCTGGGCCTTGTGCGCCCTGGTCAGCCTGAGATGTGCGCTCCCAAGTGCCCCAGACACGGTTGGGGGGCGGCAGGAGTGAGGGCCAGCGGCCCCACACCTCCGGCCCAGCCTTCAGGCGCCCCAACTCCCAGAGCAGCCCCTGCAGCCTTGCTGGGGGCTTCCCAGGACTGCTGCGCGAGGGGCCCCCACATCCCCTCGATTCTCACCCCTTCTCCAAGCGTGGCAGTCTCTGAGCTGTTGGGGTTCGCTCTGCTGCCACCCCCCTCGGGCTCGTCCATCCGCGGAGAATTCAGGCCGACCTGAGTCAAGGAGAGGATGCTGCTGCCGCTGCTGTGACGCTCGGACCTGTGCGTCTTCCGGGGCGTCCGCAGACTGGACAGTGAGGTCCGCGAGGCCAGAGGCGGCCCTGCCGCACCGTGTGGCCAGCACGGGGCGCCCAGGGGAGCCGCGTCTTCTAGGAGACGGCGCTGTGCCAGACAGCCTGGTAGCAACAGCCGGCGCCAGGATGTGCAGGAAAGTGAGCGCGGCTACAGGCGTCACCTGCCGCGGGAACACCTGCCCGGTGAGGTGCGGTGGCTGCAGGGTGGGGCCACCTGGCCGGTGGCGGGAGGGGCCTGCCCAGCGCCAGCCCCGCCTGCTTCCCAGCGCTCCTGTCTGGGCGTGCTCTGTGCGTCCTGCTGCAGGAAGACGGGGTGCAGCCCGTCCCGGCCCCAGCGGTGTGTCTGGGCTCGGAGTGACTCCGGGACGAGACGTGGTTTTACTACAGGAGAGAAGGGAGGGTCCGCGGCGTGGCGATGAGGCCAGAAGCGGCGCCCTGGCTCTGAGAGCAGCCCCCCGGCTCTGAGAGCAGCCCAGGGGCGCCCCGCGAGGGCCTGGAGCAGTTGCTCTCTGAGGCTCAAGGGGCCGTTTCGTAAAGGGCTCGGCGGGCAGCTGCCCGGGTGGGCGGGACCCGGGCAGGTGGGGCACTGGCTTCAGGCCTGCACCCTGCCCCCTTGCCCGCGCCCGTCATTCGGGCGGCCCCTGGCTGGACCGTCACAGGCGATGGCCGGCGTGGCCGTCCCCACATCGAGGACCCTGGCCGGCCTGTCCGGGAGCAGCCAGTCGCTGAACCCCATGGGGAGCCTGGACAGACCCTCTGGGCCAAAAAATAAGGCTGGAGGAGGAGGGGGCGGGGCAGCGGGCTGGGCCGGCGGCTGCAGCCAGATGGCCGTGTCCTCCAGCCACAGGTGGGCCCTTTCCGAGCAGCGCCCTCGCCCTGGGCCTCCTCCTGCGTCCCCGGGCAGAGGCGCAGGGCTTACTCGGTTACCGCCCACCCGGCGACTCCCAGACCGGGGCCCAGGGCTGCGTCTGCTCTCCAGGGGCCAGGGCTCCGGCCTTGGGGGGTGCCTGGCGGCCCCTCACACCTGTGCAGACCCCACGCCTCCGCCCCCTCCCCCACAGTAAGTCAAGAAGTGTCTGGGTCCCAGCTGCATGACGCGGGGGGCTGCAGTCCACGGGGCTCTCAGGCTCTGGTCGGGCGGGGCTCTGGCCCCGCCCTGCCCGTGTCCTGGGGGGGCCGGGGGGTGTCCAGGGCTGAGGAGCCGCACCCGCATGTTCCCATGCCAAGGTCCCCAGGACCGGAGCCGGCCGGGCTGCCGGGCCGAGGCTGCCTCTCGGGCTGGGGCGGGCTGGGGCGCCGCTGCGGGACCCCCTCCCGGCAGCTGGACGGCGCCTCCAGCAATGCGCCCAGTCCACGTGGGCCTGAGCGGACGCGCTGGTCCTCGCCAAGGCGTCTGCAGGTGTCGGCTGGGGGCTCCGGCTGGCCCGCTGCTGGGCCACACGTCCTAGAACCTGCCTGGGGTTTTTCCCCTCTTGTCCTGCCTGCCCGTTCACGTCCAGTTTGTTCTCGTGTTCTCAGCCGTGCGCAGTGGATTAACGTTTCACCAGGGTGGATTAAGAGCGAGCGGACGTTAGAGCCTTTCTCCCGTCCCCTTCTGTCGCGCGGGCGGGGTCCCCCAGGGCCCGGTGAGGACGCAGGGCGCTCGCCGCGAGAGGCCCGCCCGCTGCAGTGGGGAGGCCCGCTGCAGCGCCCGCGGCCTGCCGAGGTGTCACGTGGAACAAAGGCTTTCGGGGTTTTATTTAGCTCCTGATCCGCGGCCGGAGAGCCGGGTCCCTGTGAGCACAGCCGGGCGGGGCCAGGCCGCTGGGCAGACGGGCACGGCGGGGGCGAGGCAGAGTTACCGGGCGCGGCGCTGCGTCTGCTAAGGTTTCGGAGGATTAATAATTTAGGCCGCGCTTTGAAATCGAAACCCCCGCCCCACCGCTGGCTCTCCTGCTGGCCGGAGGGTCCGCTCCAGCCAGGCCGGGCTGCCGGGCGACGAGGACCACCGAGAGGGAGGCGTCCTGCTCGCCATGCCGATCCCCGGCACCAGGCGCCCCCACGCCGGCCGCTCCCAGAGCTGGGACGCCGCTGGCTGGTGCGCGGGCCCCTGGGAGTCGGCCGAGGCGCCCGGGCCGGTGGGCAGGAGGAGCTCCCTGACGGACGGAGAGGGGCCCTGGTGTGGGCCCCCGAGCCCCGGGCTGCGGGACACCTGGCCCTGCCCCCCCTGGGGGGCTGCTCAGCCCGCCGCTGCCGGGAGGAAGGCGCCCGCGCCCCGCTTCGCCCTCTGCGGCAGCAGCCAGTCCGTGGTGGCCGCCCGGGGCGCCCTGCTGCAGCTGGACGACGGCTGCGAGCCGGCCGCAGCCACCGGGGCGCCCAGAGAGCCTCGCCCCCCCGGGGGCCCGGGGCCCAGCTACGGGGCGCTGGGCAGCAGGATGGCCTGGGGCGCCCCGCCGGGCCTTGGCCCGCTGGACTGGGACGCTGGAGACGCAGGGAGCCCCCTGGGGCAGTGGACGCAGAGCCGGGCCCCGTCGCCCACGCGCTATGCCGGGGAGGTGCCCGGAGGCAGGTACAGGGCAGGGGCGGCCGCCTGTCCGCCCGGCCAGCTCTACAGCCACGGGGACCAGCCGCCTCTGGACCCCGCCAGACAGGCCATCCCCACGTGCCTGGTCGTGGACCCCGGCGCGGCCGCCGCCCCCAAGGGCAGCACAGGGGCGCCCCCGGGTGCCCCGAGTCGCGGCGACGGGCCCACCCCAGGGAACGGTCCCTCCAGGGGGGCCTTCGAGGACTGCGGGGTGGACCTGGCCGCCCTGCAGGGCCCCGGCGGCAGGAGGAGCGTGCAGCCCGAGTTCCTGGCCCTCCTGCGGGCCGAGGGCGTGACGGAGGCCACGCTGCTGGCCCTCCTGCAGCACGGCTTCGACTGCCCGGCCGTGCTGGCCTCCATGGATGAGGCGGATGCCCGGTGCGTGGCGCCCAGCCTGGGCCAGGCCCGCGTGCTGAGCCGCCTGGCCAGCAGCTGCAGGGCCGAGATGCGGCTCCGGAGGCAGGACCGGGGTGGGCCCCCGCCCCTGGCTCGCCCCAGCAGCTTCAGCCAGCGAAGCGGCCTGCAGGGGGACCCGCCGGCCCTGGGCACCTCCGCCCTGCCACCCCAGCCTGTGGGGCTCCCGCCGGCGGGGGCCCCCCGAGCCGGAGACCTGGGGCGCCGCCCCTCCAGCGCGCCGACCCAGCGCCTCCTGGAGACAGCCGCCTACTCCGCGCCGGGCCTGGGCTCCCGGGCCCCACCCTGGCCCCCCGGCTCTGGGTACAGCTCTCCCACGCCTTGTGCCCTGGTGACTCGGCTGGGCCCCATGCACCCCGCCCCGGCCGGGGTGGCGCTGGCTTGTCCGGGCCCCAGGGCCGCCTACTCCACAGCCTACACGGTGCCCATGGAGCTGCTGAAGCGGGAGCGCAGCCTGCCCAGCCCCCACAGCAGCCGCTGGCTCCCCCCCGAGCCGTCCTCCCTGCAGCCGGCCGGCCGGAACCTCCACACGCCGCCCTCGCCCTGCCAGAAGGTGGCCCGGAGGACGGGGGCCCCCATCATCGTGTCCACCACACTGGCTCCAGAACCAAGTACGCGCCCCCTCCCTGGCTCGGGCTGTGGCGGGGCTGGGGTCTGGGCACAGGGCAGCGGCCCTCGGCCGGCACGGGGACAGATCCGCGGCGCCCCCAGCCTGCCGGGTGCAGGCCCCGTGATCGGCTGACCGGCCAGGCAGTGGCGTGCAGCTCGGCTGTGCTCTGGGAGCTCAGAGCAGCCCGCGCCGCCGGCCGAGGGTGCACTCCAGGCCCGGGGCGTGGGCAGGGCGGCCAAGGCCGTTGACGTCGCTGTGCCCTCGGTGGGCCTCCACCCAGCGTGGGGCACGCCTGGGGTCCCCTGCGGAGATGGGGGCAGCGGCGTCCGCACCTGTGCCGGGCGCCCAGAACCCCAACACAGACACGGCTCGGGCTCTCCGAGTGAAAACAGCCGGGGGCGCCGCCTGCGCTGTGGGGTCCTCGCTGGCCCTGCCCAACCCTGAGTCTGGTCGAACACTCAGGATCATCACCCTAGAACCTCACTGCGGTGTCGGCTGCTGACGGTTTTCCGCCGTCCCCAACGTAACTGAGAAAACAGCCCTCTTGCAGGGGCTTCCTCCCGAAGGGCGGGTGTCCCGGGGTGGGGCGGTGTGGCGCTGCGAGGTGGGCGTGCTGGGTGCGTGCGGGGGGGCGAGCCGTGCGCCCTCGGGAGCCCCTCAGCGGGGCGGTGGGTCGTGTGCAGACGGGAGCGGGTGCCGCGGGCTGGCTGGGGAGCCCCAGGGGCCGGCGGTGCGTCGGTCTGCTGTCACTAGGTCTGGTCTGGTCTCCAATGAGGTTTTTCCCAGCCTGACTTTTTGTAACGTGCGACGGAAGAAAAGTCACATCGTTTTTCCAGAGGCCTGCACCTCCTCCCTCCATCCAACACACTTTCTTTGCAACCAACTAATTTGCATGGCAATGGCATTTGTTGCTCCAGTAATTTCATCTGATAATGGCCAGGCTTCAAAGCGGATCTGAAAACATATTCCTTAATTATGTGTTGCTAAGCGACGGAGGGTTTGGCCATAATCACAGAGAGCTTATCTCCTGGCTGAAGTCCTGGAGAGGCCTGGAAGGAGGACCTGCAGGTTTGCCTGTTTTCCTCGTTTCCTGTTCGTTTTGCATCTGCACCGCGCGGGGCAGCTGGGCTGGGCTCGGGGTGCAGGGCCCCGCTTCCGTGGGCCTCAGCCTGCGGCCCGCTGGGCTGCAGGCCGGGGAGCGCTGACTGCTCTCCCTGCGCGGCAGGCGCCTGGCGCCGAGGAGGCCGCCTCAGAGGACTGCCAGGAAGTAAATACTCTGATGAACGTCGATCCGGAGCAGCGTCTTCCTCCCGGCGTGTTCCCGGTCTGGTTACCGCCCTGGCGGAGTGGCCCCGGGCTTCCAGGGGACAGCATCTGTGGGCAGACCAGGCAGCCAGGCGTGGGCCTGCTGCAGCCTGGCCTGCTTGGGCCCGTGGCGACTGCCCAGGCCATTTCCGGCTGAGAGCCCGCTCTGGCCCTGACCGGCTGCCGGTGCCCGCGCCCGCCCCTCCACCCCCGAGCACCCATCTGGGCGTTTGCCGCCGCCGCTGCTGTGCTGGTTTATTTTTATGTGCTTTGGGGCATCTTAACGCGCTTGCTCTTCTCGGTCCAGAGCTGTCCGCTTGCTGCTGGCCGGCTGTGCTGGTGTAAATCTGGGGGGCATGTGCATAGGCCAGGCGAGGGGGTCCCTGACCGGCAGCAGCCCTGCAGGACAGGCGGGGTCTGCAGTGGGGGAGCCCCGCGCGGTCAGGCACACTCTGACCTTTGCCTGACACGTGCCTGGGAGCCCCCGGCCCCCACGGCTTCCAGCCCCCCTGAGGGCTGGAGAGGCCGTTCTGCACAGCCCGTTCTGCACAGCCTCGGTTTCCTGGAGGCGCCCTACACACGTGCTGGGGTGCAGGGCAAGTCCAGGTCTGAGGGTGATGGCCCGAAAGCCCTCCATCTGAGACAGGCTGGAGAAGCGCCCCAAGACCCCAGAGATACCCAGCTGGAGCTGGCCAGAGGAGGGTGGGTGGGCTGGTGGCTCCTGCTGACTCTTCTGGGGGCAGAGTGGGTGGGTGACCCGCGCACCCCAGGCCACTGGTCGCTCAGCTGCCCTGAGACAGACAGACAGACGCGGGCCACAGGAGGCGCCTGGCCAGTTTCTGGCCCAGAGCACCACGGGCGAGAACCCTGATGCTCCCGATCCCTGATGCGGCGAGGTCCGGGTGTCTGTTTCTGAAGCAGAAAGAACCCTTGCCGGCAGCACCCGCCGCCAGCACCCACAGGCCATGGGGGGCCCCACGAGCCACGGGGGCTTTCTGTCCCTTGGGTCAGGACGACTTGGGCTGGGCAGGGACTTAGCGGGAGGGTCCCAAGAGGAGGGTTTGCTTCTGCCGGAGGCACCAGGCAGGGCCCTCAGCAGGTCGCCTGGACCCCTCTGTCTGTGCAGGGCCCCGCCCCAACTGCTGACTTTGGGTCAGCACGGCCTGAGGGGGCGTCTGGGCCCCATGTGCCCACTGGAGAGTTGGCCCTGGGGCTTCTGGGGCTGCAGGCCAAGGGAGGGTCCACTGTGGAGCCCGGGGAAGCTCCTGGCCTTGGGGAGCCGAGTGGGCCCTGGGGCCGCCCAGGCCTGTGTCCAGCCGGAGCTCAGGACCACCCACGTGCGGCTGGGCCTCGGGCACACCCCCGCTCATCACACTTTACCAAAAATAGAAGCGGAGCCCCGGCACCGTTGGCAGTGAGGGCCTGGGGGCTGCCGGCCGGCCAGTCGGGCACGTCCTCGTGGGTGGTGGCAGCCAGCCCGGCCCAGAGTTCTGCTCCAGAGCCCAGCACTGCTCTCCGGTGCAAACCAGGACACGGGGCTCCCCGGGACCAGCGGGCGGTGTCCAGGCCTCTGGGGGCGCCGGGAGCCCGGCTCCAGCCAGGTGGTTTGCGCTCGGCTCTGTCCCGTCTCGGCTCAAGGCCGCCGGCGTGGGGTGTCTGCTGGGCCCGGCCGCCTGGAGGGTCAGAGCGGCAGGCGCTGGTCCTGCTGAGGTGGAGGGCGCCCTCGCTTGGCACGGAGGCTCGTGAATGGTTCTCACACGCAGTGAGTCAGAAGACACGGCACTCTCCTCATGCACATGCATGTGCGCCACAGTCATACATGTGCACACGGATCTACAGCCACACGTGATGTGCCCGTCACGTGCATGTGCACACGTTATAAACGTATGTGTTGTGCGCACCGTGCATGTTGTGTGCATGCGTGCACATGCCACGTGCAGCCCGTGCCGCCCTCAGCGGCTCTGGGGTGGGAGAGCTCTCAGGGCGAGGCCGGGGCATCTCCTCGGGTCCCGGTGGGTCAGGTGCCGTGGGGTTCGGGCTGAGGGGTCAGCCAAGAGGCCGGGGTCACCGCACGTCCACTGAGGCTGCAGGACCAGAAAGGGGTACCCCGCACCCCACTACGCACAGGGGCCTGGGAGGAGGCCGAAGCCTAGAGCTTTGACCGTAGAGGGAGTGGGGAGGGAGGGAGAGGAAGACGGGGCGGGACCGCTCCTGGGACTGGACGTTCGGTAGAGGCTGCAGCCCTTCCTGTCCCCGGGCTTCCGGCCAGCAGGCCGGTGGGAGCAGCTGCGTCCGAAACAGCCCTCCGCGGCAGCAGCGCTGTGCTCCCCACCTTGCTCGGGAGCCGGGCCTGGGGCCACCGCACCCGGTGTCCAGGTCTGCCGGCGCCAGCAAGCCGGGGCAGCGGTGGCATCGCGCTCCGGGCTGGAGGTCTAGACTCCTCGGTGTGGGTCAGGTTCCGGGAGCGGCCAGCGTGGCCTCCCCCCAGCTGCACCTCCAGCTGCTCCAGGCCCACACCGGGCCCAGGTTCAGCAGGCGCACTCAGCCTGGAGCGGCACGGCCCCCACGAGCCCCAGGTCTGATTCTCTCGCGTCCAGAAGTCAGGACAGCTGAGCCGGCGAGTGAGGGGTGCCCAGTGCTGGTTGCAGAAGGGGAATGGCCTTTTATGTGGGAGCGGCTGCGTTGAGGGGGTTGGGAGACACGCCAGACCCTGCTGCCGGGGTCCAGGCTGCAGGTGCGGCAGGGAGCCCCGAGGGCCCCTCACCGCAGGCACCTTGCCGGTCTGGGAGCTGACCGCCAACCTGCCCGTCGGCCCGTGGCCTCTGGCTAGAGTGAGCAGCCCTGGGCCAGAAGTGGGGCTCAGCCCCATCTGGGCCCCCGGAGCCCGCACCCCCAGGCGGCTTTGGCAGGCCCCTCTCCTCGGCGGTCCCGGAAGTCAGGAGGGCGACCCGCTCGAGCGGACCTGTGCACCCCGTGGCCACCGTCCTAGGCCCTGGCAGCCCTGCCGCTCGGGACAGGCGTCTGCCGCTGGCTCCAGCGCGGCCGCTGAGCGTTGGGATGAGGCCGCGTCTGGGGTCCCCGCTGAGGCGTTCGGCTATCAAGCTGCAGCAGACCTTCAGAAACAGCAGGGCCCTGGGAAGCCAGGGGGTGGCTCCGCAGCGGGGCGGCCCCGAGAATTCTGGTCTCCTACCCAGACGCGCAGAAAGCCACCAGTGTTCTCCCTGGGCCCTCGGAGGCCCTGGGACTCAGCCTTCCCAGACAGCTGACCCCGGGAAGCGCTGGCACCCGGCGTGTGGCCGTCTTCGCGGCCCTGGGCGGCCCAGGCTAGGCACCCCCGGAGCCGGCCTCAGGCTGGCGCGGCCTCCCTGTAGCCAGGCGGCGGTGACACCAGGGCAGCGGCGAGGTGGTGCCGGCACGCTGCAGAAGGGCAGGCGGGACACTTCCCACCGGCTGGAAGGCTTCCGAAACGGGGCAAGACTTGCAGAAAGGGAATGCGTCGACACCCGGCCTGTGCTCGGCGGCCTCCTGGGCGCTGTCCCCCGCCCTGCAGTCACCCCCACCTGCCCCGGCGAGCAGCAGCGGCCGGGGCCAGTCTGGTCGGCCCAGGGCTGCATGCTCCGGGCCTGAGCGGCAGCTGGTGCCCAAGGGCCCGGGAACCTGAGGTCAGGGCCAGCTGGGCGGCCCTTCCAGGCGCTGGCATGTGGCGGTCTCACCCGTTGTGCTCAGGTCTTGGGCACGCCCAGCTGTGAGTGAGGGGCGTGGGAGCCCGACCGGCTGCTGTGTCCCTGGCCTCTCCTGGGCTGGCGTTTCAGAGCAGGCTCTGCAGCCACCATGTGGCTGCCCCCTCGATGCTCCCAGCCGTGCTCCCCGCAGGGTGCGTGAGGCCGCAGCGCAGACCAGCTCCTTGGCCCGGCTCCCGCCTGCCCGGGGCCTCGGGGTCGGCTGCCCCGCAGCCATCCTGGTCGCGGGAGAAGGTGGGGTCTGCTGCAGAGACCGCCACGCACTGGGAGGGTGGCCATCGCTAGGCAACCCGGAGCTCGTTTCCCAGGTAATGGGACCCTGTGCCTAGGTGCAGGGGCTGGTGGCTGCGCGGCCCTCGCCCGTCCAGACGCCCAGGCCTTCCTCGCCCCATTGTCTCCCTGTTGCTCTCTGATGACCGGCCTGGGCCTCTGGCCGGCATCCGCTCCTGAGCCTGCCGAACGCCCAGGGCCAGCTACGGACCTGGCGGGAGGGGAGGTGCCCTTGGGTGCATGTGACCGCACCACCTCTCAGCTGCGGCCTCCAGCGAGGGCTTCCCCCTGGCCTGTCCTCGCCTGCAGGGGTGGTCACCCACCTGGCCTGCGGGCGGACAGAGGGGGCACCCCTCCCGCTCTGCCCGCCGAGCTGGAGGGGCGGGTGCGGCGAGCACACCCTCGGGCCGCCTGTGGAGTGGACCGGCCAGCAGGCACAGGGCCTCGTGCCGCCCTCCCCCGCTCAGGGTAGGCCGGGTCCCGCCCAGAGTGGGGGCTTGACGGCACCCCGACACCTGCTTGGGGGTGGGGGTGGGGGGTGGTCGGGCTCCAGCAGCCCTCACAGCCCAGAGGGTCTGAGACCCCTGGCAAGACCCAGCCGGGCGGAGACCCCCAGAGTCGCCCGTCCCCAGCCTCCCTGCCCTTCTGAGGCCGCGACAAAGGCCTCTTCTCTGCTCCGAGTTCAAAGAGCTGATTGTCCTGAGATGCAGCAGCTGTGGTGTGGGGCGCAGGCCCCGAACAGGGTCACGGGGGTGTCCCCCGCCCGTGTGCGGCCAGCGGGGCATGGCCACGGGGAATCAGCCGTGAGGCCCGGCAGTCAGTGGGCCCCTCGCTCGTCCTGGCGTGGCCTGAACGGTGCCCTCATCTCCTGGCGGTCTCGCAGCGGCCCCGTCAAGCCAGCCACCCGGTGGGCCGCGTGCAGGAGGGCAGCGGACGTCTGGGGCGCAGGGGACGAGATGGGGCCCAGCGTCCAGTACGCCGGCGCCGCTGCTGAGAGCTGCACATGGGGCCGTCTGGAAATGGGAGCCCAGAAGGCCTCCCGCTTGTCCTGCGCTCCGGCCCTCGGCACGTCCGCCCGCTGGTGGCTGTGGGCGCCGGGCCACGCCAAGGGCAAGTCCTGTGGGCAAGTCCTGCCCTCCCTGGTGACCCCAAGGGCCCTGTGGTCTTTGAGGCTGGGAAGCCCTGGGTGGGTTGCACCCCTCACCACTCAGGGTCACTGTCAGAGCTGGCCCTGCAGACTCCAGGTGTGGGCGGCCGTGGGGTGCACGCTGAGCCCCGCTTTTTGCAGGTATCCGCCCCCAGATCATGAACGGCCCCCTGCACCCCCGGCCCCTGGTGGCACTGCTGGACGGCAGGGACTGCACCGTGGAGATGCCCATCCTGAAGGACCTGGCCACCGTGGCCTTCTGTGACGCCCAGTCCACGCAGGAGATCCACGAGAAGGTGGGCCCCGCGCCAGCCATGCCCTCAGCCCCCCCCCCCCCCCCCCCCCCCCCCCCCCCCCCCCCCGGCGCCGGCCGCGCCCCAACCCTGTGCTCTGCCCCGGGCAGGTCCTGAACGAGGCCGTGGGCGCCATGATGTACCACACCATCACCCTCACACGGGAGGACCTGGAGAAGTTCAAGGCCCTGAGGGTGATCGTGCGGATAGGCAGCGGCTACGACAATGTGGACATCAAGGCGGCCGGCGAGCTGGGTGAGTGCGGCGTGGGCACCAGCAGGACCCGGAGCCCCCGCTCTGCCGCCCCCGCCGGCGCCTGGGGCCGGCGCCTGGGGCCGGCACACTCAGCCCGCTCGGGCCAGAGCGTGGGCCTTCCCAGCAGCAGGCACCTGCACCCCCACGTGCGCCGCGTCTGCGGCGGCAGCGGGTCACGGGGTGCCCAGGCTGCCCTGCTGGCTGCAGGGGCGAGGCTGGTTCAGGGGCAGGCTTCTGACTGTCGTCCCTGGCTGCCTTGAGAAATGCTGGCGGGGCGGGGCGGGTTCTGCCCGAGGGGCCCCACGCCCCCTGTGCTGCAGCCCCACCCCCACTTGCTGCCTGTACAGCTGAGCCACCACCGCTCAGGGCCCCCGGGAGCCAACTGCGGGTCCCGGGTTTGCTTTCTGGGCTTCTTTCTCCAGGCGGTAGGGGACATCCAGACCCTGGGGAGTCGGGTCGGGAGCCACCTAAGCGAAGCTCTGTCTGGTTGGATGTCCACGGCGGCGCAGGGCATGGGGCCGGTACGGCCGGAGCGGGGCGGTCGGGCCGGTGCTGAGCTGCCGCCTCTGCGCGCGCACGCACGCCAGGCCTGCTACCCAGCCCCCGCAGGGGAGGGTGGTGCTGCTCTAGGGTCTCAGCGGCCAGAGGGGCCGCGGCTTCCCCACTCCGCAGCAGGGACCGGCCTGGGGCGCGCACCCGCCGGGTGACTGCACAGCCAGCTCTGCCTGTCCCCGGCAGGGCGTCCTCCCGCGCAGAAGCGGGCTTTCTCATCAGCACTTTGCCCCCTTCCAGGGATCGCCGTGTGCAACATCCCGTCCGCGGCGGTGGAGGAGACGGCCGACTCCACCATCTGCCACATCCTCAACCTGTACCGGAGGAACACGTGGCTGTACCAGGCGCTGCGGGAGGGCACTCGGGTGCAGAGCGTCGAGCAGATCCGGGAGGTGGCCTCGGGAGCCGCCCGCATCCGCGGGGAGACGCTGGGCCTCATCGGCTTCGGTATGTGCAGCGACTGCCGCCTGTCACCCCACGTCACAGGGTGGCCAGGCCCTGGGCGTGGACGTCTCTGCAGCAGCCGCTCTGGGGCCATTTGCTGTGGCTGGAGGTCAGGCCTAGCTGCTCTTGCACGTGGCTGGGCCGAGGGGGCCGTGCCCACTGGCTGCCGGGGCGAGGCCGGAGTGGGGCTGGCAGTAGAGCAGAGACTCGGGCCTGGAGCCAGGTGCGGTCACTGGCTGAAGGCCCCCAAGTGGGGGCGGGGAGTCGCCCAAGGCGAAGCAGCTGGCACCTTCTGGATCAGGCTGCCGAGGAGGGCTGGGCCGGGAGCAGCAGGGCGCTCTGGGCGGCATGGGCCGACGCAGGGCCCTCATGACCCGGGGCCTGCTGGCCACGGTGGCTGCCACTCAAGGTTCAGAAAGCAGAGAAAAACGGGTGGGTAGTACGTGCTGAGTCTGGCCTCTAGAAAGTTCCAGAGGTGTTTCCTGATAACTGAAGAGTCAGGCACCTGGGGTGGGCTCCTTGCCACACTAGTACCCCTTAGGGCTGGAGTACCCGATGGACCAAAGGGGGTGGTGGTTAGGGTGCGACGGAAGGAGTCCTGGACAAGGATGGAGGGAGGACGACTGACAAGTGAGCAGCAG
Source organism: Galemys pyrenaicus (assembly GCA_019455555.1). Lineage (NCBI taxonomy): Eukaryota > Metazoa > Chordata > Mammalia > Eulipotyphla > Talpidae > Galemys > Galemys pyrenaicus. The sequence continues at coordinate 13,358,087 of JAGFMF010011658.1, read as the reverse complement.
GCCTGTGGGGGCCGCAGTGCCCTCTGCTGATGCCCGTGCTCAGCTCGGGGCCCTTCCTGAACACGCTTGGCCTCGGGGTGCAGACACGTGGGTTGCGAGGGGGTCTGGCCACCTGGTGGCAGACACAGGTCCGTTCCTGGGCTGCGCCCTCATCCTCGGCCTGTGGAGACCTTTTCAGCGGAGGGTGGCCACCCGGTTCCCACCCTGCTGGCCGTCTGGCCGGCCCTCCACACACACTGACGTGCTTGTCTCCTCGGTCTCGGCTCTTCCTGAACCGCGGCCAGGCTGGGACAGCAGCAGGCGAGGTCCTGCCATCCGCGCCACCCCTCCCTGGGTGGGGGGGAGGGGAGCCCCTGGCTGCGCCGAGACTGGCTCAGGCACTCGGGCTCGTCGCTGAAGGAAGCCAGAGGCGACAGTGCTGGGCCAGCTGGGTCTCCCCGAGGCTGGGTGTCGGTGTGGCAGATCACGGTCATGGGGTCACTAGGACCCAATCAGGAAAACCACTGACGTGGACACAGGCGACGAGAGTAGGGCTCGGGCTCAGCGTGTGGCCTTGGGAGCCCGTTCTTGCTCCTGGACACTAGGGTGCAGCAGTCAGGCTGGCCGGGGTGCACAGTGAGGGCTGAGTGGGGGCCGCCGGCTGCCCTCCCAGGCCGTGGAGGAGGCTCCAGCTCACGGCCCCATGCGGCGCACTGAAGAGGCCACCACCGCGGGTGCCCTGCGCAGTCCCTCTTGGGCAGTGTGGGCTCCTGTGGGCAGCCCTCCCTCGCACACGTGCGTGCGGCCTGTGGGGTGAAGCCAAGCCAGCGCGGTCTGCTCTCGCCTCCTGGAGCCACCTGGTCTTGAGCTGAAACTGCCCCGCGTGGCCAGAGGTGCGGCCGGGAGCAGGTTGTGTGCGGGCAGCCCGAGGACGCGGCGCCGGATCCCGGCGGGTGCGTGGGCCCTGTGGGCCCTGAGTCCGTGCCGGCCCCCACGAGCGAGCCCAGCGGATGAGCGTGCAGAAGGTTCCCTGTGGGAGCCCGGGAAACCGGGCCTGCGGGCCGGCTCCAGAGAGGGGCCTCTGGTGACGGTTGGGCTGAGGGACGGACGCCGGGCTCAGCGGCGCTCTGAGTTGCATTTACGTGGGAACCGTCATACCCGGGCGCTCTAACAGGTAGCCAAGACGGGCAACAAGCACTGCAGGCCCAGCCTCGACGCCCGCTGCTGGGGCCGCAGGTGCCGGCACTGGGCCCCGGGTCGGAGCAGCAGGGCCAGCGCTGGGCACTTCGCACCGTCCGGCGCCGGACCCCGTGCCCGCGAGGGACTGTGGACGCGCTCACCTGGACGCTCTCTCTCTGCACAGGTCGCACGGGGCAGGCAGTCGCTGTTCGAGCCAAGGCCTTTGGATTCAGCGTCATCTTTTATGACCCCTACTTGCAGGATGGGATCGAGCGGTCCCTGGGCGTGCAGAGGGTCTACACCCTGCAGGACTTACTGTACCAGAGCGACTGCGTCTCCTTGCACTGTAACCTCAACGAGCATAACCACCACCTCATCAACGACTTTACCATAAAGCAGGTAACTGTGGCGCAAGTCCTCGGCGCGAGTAAGCCACCGTGGAGACCCCAGGGGATGGGAACGTGTCCCCGGCACACGACTGAGTACGAGGAAGTCCCCAGGAAGACACAGGAGCAGTGTCAAGCCAGCAAGGACAGGACCCGGCAGGGGACAGGCCCCGCTCTGACTTGCTGCCGCCAGCACGGCCGCCACGCTCCCTCCCCCGACCGCCACCCACGTCCACGCCGACCGACGGGCTGCTCTGCTCTGCGTCTTCTCAGACTGGGGACAGGCACTCCCATGTAACGGCTCCTCTCCCCCCACAGATGAGACAAGGAGCCTTCCTCGTGAACGCCGCCCGCGGGGGACTGGTGGACGAGAAGGCCTTGGCCCAAGCCCTCAAGGAAGGCAGGATACGGGGGGCGGCCCTCGACGTGCACGAGTCGGAGCCTTTCAGGTGGGCTGCAGACCGAGGGGCCCCTGCCCGCCCTGAGTCGTACTTCTTCCCCCGAGTGCGAGGCCTGGCCCCGTCCCGCCTCTGCTGAGTGTGCCGAGTTCCCGTGCCGACGAGACGCCCACCGGCGTCTGTCCAGGCACCGGCTTACGGGGCCTCGGGTCCAGCGCTCCTGGGGGTGGCCGTGCAGGCGACTTCTTTCTCATTGACTGTGATCTTTACATTTATCTAGCTTTGCTCAGGGTCCCTTGAAAGACGCGCCGAACCTCATCTGTACGCCCCACACAGCCTGGTACAGTGAGCAGGCCTCGCTCGAGATGAGGGAGGCGGCCGCCACGGAGATCCGCCGGGCCATCACAGGTGAGCCCCGCGCAGGGCCAAAGTGCTCCTGCGCCCGCCGTGGGCAGGCTCTGCAAGGGTGACGCTAAATTTGGAACGAGCTGGGCCTTCTTTGTAGGCCCTGAACTAAATTTCAATAGAAACCAATTCCCCTAAGTACAAGGCAACGTCAGCCTGAACTGTGGAGGGGCGGGGGCCAGGAGTGAGGACGGAGTTCTCGTAGAACAGCCAGTGCTCGCCAGCCGGGACCGCCGGCGCGTCTCGAGAATCACAGGGCTCGTCCTCTCGCGGGCCATCACCTCTGCTGTCAGACTGGCAGCGGCATGCACAAAGTCATTTCCCGACACTGCCTGCAGTCCAGACACAGCACGCCTTCTCGTCACCTCACCAGGTCGCATCCCAGAGAGCTTACGGAACTGTGTGAACAAGGAATTCTTTGTCACCACAGCCCCCTGGTCAGTAATAGACCAGCAAGCAATTCATCCAGAACTCAACGGTGCCACGTACAGGTGAGCGGGCCGGGCCGGCGTCTGCGAGTTAAGACTCGCAGCGCTTCTTCCAGTGCCTCGTCTCAAGGGCACTCGGGGGTGTTGGCCAGAATCTGCTCCTGTTGTAAAGCGAGGGGGTGGGGCGTGCCCCCCTCTCCGATGCAACTGGACGTTACTCCGGGGCTCAACCTTCGCTGCCAGCGCAGCACATCCCTCTTGGGAGGGTCGGGCTGGGTCTGGCGCTGCTGGTTCCAGGGTCCTCCTCTCAACAGCTGAACCTCAGGGAACTAGGTCCTCCTGTACGAGAGGGAGAAGCTGCAGCCTGGGCCCGAGGGAACTCGCGTTGCTGGCACTGGGGCCGCCTGCATCTTGTAGAATTGTTCGCAGCCGCTGCCTCCTGCGCCCTCCAGTTGTGAGAGCTGCCCACAGCCGGGTGCCACGCAGACCTGGCAGCAAGCTCACACTGCGCCTGACAGCTCCGCGGCGAGGCAGCCGTGCCTCCATCCGGCACGCCGTGCGCCAGTCCCACGGAGGGTGGCGGTGGGCTTCCAGGGCCCCAGAGGCCTTCGCCCCAAAGGTGCTTGTGCCTGAGAGGGTGTTCCCCTGGAGAGAGCCGCAGCTGCCGGCAGGCGGTGGCTCTCACCAAAGCATCCGCCTCAGAACGCCCCACCCGCCGTTGCCACACACAGTCACGCTTGTTGTGTTGAGGGTGGCAGCTGCCACTGCCACGCGGGCACGTACACCTGCACGAGAAGCAGGCCCCGGGCCACTCCAGGTGTCCTGGGAGCCCCGTGCCCTGTCACCGCTGCGGCACGAGGCACCAGGCGCACCGGCCTGGGAAGCCCCCTTGAGTGCATGGGGTTTCCACGGGGAAGCCGCATGCACCTGTGTGAGGAACAGGTCCTCTCCTGGCAACTCGGAAACCCGGGCCTGCTGTCTGGGGCACTGTCAGCAGCCGAGGAGTGGGGCAGCCCGTGCGATAAGCTAGAGGTGGCGGTGCTTCCGCATCAGAGTGCGCGTCTCCGTTTCTCTCTCCCCACCCTGCAGTCACGCCTTTCTCCCCTGTGCTCCTCAGATACCCACCAGGCATCGTGGGCGTGGCTCCGGGAGGACTTCCAGCAGCCATGGAAGGGATCATCCCCGGAGGCATCCCGGTGACTCACAACCTCCCCACTGTGGCACATCCTTCCCAAGCCCCCTCTCCCAACCAGCCCACAAAACACGGGGACAATCGGGAGCACCCCAACGAGCAATAGCAGACAATGACAAAAGGTATCGTTCAGATAAACCTGGGACCAAGAGACAGTGAAAATAGATGAACTAAGAGAAAAGAAAGGAATTTGACAGTCTTTTTACCTGATTCTGGACATACGCATCATTGACGTTGCAGTGTTAGGACTACGAGAGTTAGAAGCCGTGACGTGGGAAAACTGAAGGCGTCCGCTTCTGAAGCGCTGAAAGACTAGGACGTGACTTATAACGACCAACTTCTGTTATTGTGTGTTAAGTTTCTCATCTGTGCATCAAATCACAAAGAATAAATAGATCCTTTCCTTTACGGTCCCTGGGGCACAGCAGGTGAGCACCTTGCTCTAGAATGTTGCATCAAGAGTTCCAAACATCAAAATAAAAAAATATTAAGAGGAAATCCCCGTCCTGTGACTCGAGTCCCTTCGGTCCACGGGGGCTGGTTACCTCTTGTGCTATAGGAAGATAAAGTTACTCCGAAACGGGAGCAAGCTGTTGCCTGTGCTCTAGACCTGCGCCCGCGCGGACCGGAGACGTGCGGGCCCGCACAGAAGCCGCCCACCTGGACCGCACCGAGCGGGCGAGTCGGCCGAGTCCAGTAAGACCCTCTGATGATGCAAAAAAAAAAAAAAAAAAAAAAAGTATTAAGTTTCACAAGCTGTTTGTACTCAAATATATTTTCTCAGTTTCAGATCCTCAGCTATTTTATTGAGTGGAGAGTCTTGAACTTGAAAGGGTTCAAGAAGAATAATGTTGCATTTCCTTATGTCTCAGGAAACACTTTTTATGGTAACTTGTCAGATTGTCTATGAACAAACCCACTTTTTTAGACATTGATAAAGTTCTTTTCTTCACGTGATATTTTATACAAGAACACTTCAGGTGTGTTATTAGATGTGACTGATTTTAACAAATCCTATTAGATTTGTATCAACTAGTTTCATGTTATATTCATAGTCTTTTGTGAGTCATCGCCTTTTTGTTAAAAGATGGCCTATTTTGAGCCTTTGTAGAGGTACATTCCTGTTTTTGTGACAAAAAAAAAAAACCTTTAAAACTGTCCCAAACAGAATAATAATGGCTATCAGAAATGTTTTGTTTTAGTGTGAGTTACCGTTACTGTATTTGTTTATTGTAAAGGTGGACATTTAGCGTTCAGTGCAGTTTTCAATAAAAAGTAATAAAAATCTGTTAAGTTCTGAAGTTCAAATACATCTCACCAATGTAACCGTCTCGAGATGTTCAGAGGCCACCACGTTTTCAATTAGTCATTTCCCAGCTTATTCATGACCAGGGTTCAAATCTGAACAATCCTCCCTACCAGCCTACCAGGAGATCTAAATGTTAAGCAAGCACCTCATGGTAATTCAGCTGAAAAGTCAAAAAAAACCTCAGCGACTATGGGGTTAAAAACTAAGTCAAGAAGGCCAAGATTGAGAGTTTCAATATTAAAAATCTACAGAGACAGTATCAGTCATTCCCATGTTAAGAAATTTAAGTTGACTTAATCAAACCTCTTGGTACTAGATACATTTATCCATTAAGTCTAGCAACTCCAGGCATCAAACTCCCTGAGCCTTTCCTTCTAATTAAATCCAGGGTATCTTAAAGCAGCATCCTCACCCATTTTAAGGTGATGTCCCATCCAAAAGCCCACCAAAAGTTACTGAGGAGGAGAACACGGTTACTGACCTATCACTCCAGGGAGCAGAACGGAAGTTCTACGTTATCTTCCTAAGTGCCTGTCAAGTAGCAGCGAATGACGAGGGTGAAATACGCAGGAGACCCCAGCCATCCGTGAGCAGCAGCACCCCCTTAACATGGACTAGGCCTCAGACAAAAGCCTAAGAGTTCAAACATCAAAAAAGGCAGGTCCAATTCCACAACATACCTGGGTTTTAATTAGAACAGAAAACATACTGTATTCTCCCTCAAGGGAAAAAAACAAAACAGTAAGTCTGTACAGTAGTACCGCCAAGAGTTAACCAAGACATTTGTGTCTGTCACCCAGCAGCATAGTGTCTTCCAGAAAGGACCGCATACTCTATCTTGCAGTATTTATGGCTGTTTAATAATTCAAGAGCTTAACAGCATTGGTTCACCCAAGATTTTCGCTTTCAATAGCAGCATGTATTATGGAGACTATTCAAATCCCTAACCCTATCTGGAGCCGAGGAAATGGAAGCCTCTGTCATGCCTTCCCACAGGAAACGATGCTGCACCTGTTCAACCAGACGTGGCCAGGGTCACTGAGTAGTAAAGAGGCACCTGGAGGGCAGACCACACTCAGAGCAGGACACACGCAGGCCGGGAGCGCAGCCTGTCCTGAGACAGCACTGGCTGCAGTGGAGACCAATGAATACATGGTTTCCCTCTTCTCTGTGGTTTCGCCAACTGGGAGGGTAGTTTTTGCTTAACAGGAACTAGCCAGAAGAGGACCTGTGCCCACACATGGGGTGAACTGCCAGAGCTGCTGCATCACGGGCCAGGGTGACAGCCTTCCGAGCAGCTGATTACTGAGCAGGGAGAAAGCAAATCAGTCACTTTGCAGTGAAACGTGAACCACTTGAACAGTTTACATTACCTCCAGCTTCATTTAGATGGACTCAAAGTACCAGTGTTTTTCCTGCAAGGTTTTGCATGAGGCACAAGTAATGCATCCTGGGAACACCTTCTCGCGAGTATTCGAAGGGGGGGGAGGGGAATTACTGACACCCCTTGGGTATTTTTCCTTTTTTCAGTATTCCAGCATTAAGTCTTACTTCAACCTCGTCATGTTTAGAGCTTAGAAGAAAACAAGCTGCAAATAGTTAAAAGGTTTCCACAACCTTTTCTCAAAAAAGGAAGGAGAAATTACGTCTATATGTAGACAACACACACATACACAGGCCTCGCTCCACTTCCTTTCCCATTATTAGTCTACGAAGTACTTATCAGGACACTATGTCTGTGTTCTTGAGATAGGTGTGAAATTTTTATCCGGTATTGAATGTATACCTGAAGTAGTCAAATAATGCTTCATATAAAATGCTCTTCTACCTAAGACTAAAAATACTTTTAAAATAAGGACAATTAACCAACATGCAAAAATCCCCAGAGCACCCAGCCACTGAGGAGCGCCTCACGCAGTGTGCTGCCGCCTCACTGCTCGCAGCAACTCGCTCTGCACTGACTGACTGGCGGAGCAGGGCAGGGGCGCCCCCTAACAACCTGTAGGCCCAGCCTCGTGCACGGCCTTCTGGGAACGCCACTCTGTCTGGGGAGCAGATCTCACAGTTCGTTCCGTTACAAGAGGAGGCCCCTCAGCGCACACGCAGGGGAAACTTCACCAGCAGACTGCGGCCAGGAGGAAGGGCTAAAAAGCCCTGCACTTTTTAAACAAATACCTAAATACCGAGAAGGAGCATATCAGAAAACTTGAAAGACAAAATAACAGAAACCAAAATCCTTCGCAGAAAAGGGAACAACATCTTGGTGAAGTTCACTCAATAAAAAATTCCTTCTTTCCTTGCAGTTTGTTCCTTAAAGATTTGATTTTATTTTATTGGGCACAACAGGGACTAAATTATTAATAAAATAAAAAGCTTGTTTATTTTTGTTTCGCTGTGGATAATTTGTACAAAAAGTTTCCAAGTCTCTAGTGAACCCTGGTGAGACTTAATGTAAAATGGATCTCTTAAGATGGAAGTAGAATGTCGGGTTCTACTTAAAAAAGATCTCAAAGGAACAAAGAGGCATCTGCCATGTGCTTTTGTAGGTGCCCGTGCTGGGAAGAACTTCAGATAATATGAGGATGCTGGCACAACTTTTCCTATTACACAACTTCTTACACAACCACATGCGTTACTTTATAGACAGATTTACAATTTGAAAGGGAAAAAGTTCTGTCTTAATAAAATTAGATTTTTACAAACGAGTCCAAGCAAAATTTTCCGTCCTCACGCGGCAGATGCAGCCTCCTGGGAGGTGGATGAGGCGCCCTCGCGCAGACCCCCGCTGGGCTGGCTCCAGGCCGTGCACTCCGCTTGGAAGGCCACACTCACTTTGGGGTCGCCACAGCGCCAATTCCCTGGTCTTCTGCAGCGTGGTTTGCCTTTATTCGTCTTCGTCGTCTTCGTCTTCCTCGCCGTCAGACAGGGACGTGCAAGGTCGGATCTGTCGGTAGCGGTCGAGCCATTTTTCCACCATCTGCGTGACCAGGGGGTGGTTTCGCCGCCGGGAGCTTTTCTGCATGGCAACAAGCACCCCCCCCTCGGTCACACAGCAGTCCAGCCACTCCCTGAGCAGTTTTTCCTGCTGTTCCTCATTCCCTAGCTTTTAGGGGGGCGTGAAGAAAAGGGAAGATAATACGACAGATCAGAAACGTGACAGGAAAAATTCATCAGAAACCTACCGCTGCTGCGAGCACTGGTAACGGCTAACACAGCGAACGTTTTAGCGTGCTGTCACCCCAACGGCTTCACGACTCAAATGCAGCTCCTGCGTTAAGTGGGCAAAAAGACCAAGAGGAGCTCACAGCAAAGCCCAAAGGGAGCAAGCACCTAGCCAGGTAGTCTGACGTGACAGCAAAAAGCAAATATCATCCCACAAACTGCTCCTGGCGAAGAAAAAGCCGGAACGAAGTCACAGCTTCAAACATGACACGGTAAGTTCACTCTGAATTATGTGCAGGCTGATGGTGCAAAAATTATGGTCGGTCTGTGAATTTTTTTTTCTTAATGTGATTGTGAACATTTTACGATTCTAGCATTAAAAATCCAATAGTTTTATAAGAACAAGGTTTTCTGAGTGTTCTTGCGTGCATGCTCCCCACCTCCTCCGACAACGCTCTCCCACTTGGGATCCTCCTGCACTGCCCAGCGCCCTCTCCCCAGAGCCAGCGCGCCTCTCCTAGGCAGACCAGCGCAGCCGTCCAACAGCACGAGAGCCGAAGCCTAAAAGCCAGGGAGCCCCTCGTCCACACACAACAAGCCACGCTGGCCTCCTAATCCGTCTGCCCGCAGCTCTCTCCACCTAGAGCTCTCCCACAGACCCCTCAGTGATGTACTCGCCATCCCATTCAGAACCCCCCCACCACCACGAGGTGGTCACCGCCCACCCGTCTTCCTCCGTGCTCTTCCCCCGGCCCCTGTAGCCTACACAACACACGCCGCAAGGTTCTGAAAGGTGAGGGTCACAGTCTGGCCAGCACGTGCAGGGTAAGCTGCCAGCGCCCGAGTCCAACACGCGCGCCGTGCAGAGGACAGCCCGGCAGGGCGGCCGGGGCCCTGCGTCACGACCTCAGCGGCCACGAGCACGACGCACACCTACCTCCTGCGCAGAGAGAAAGTGCACGTGCAGCAGCTTCCTCTCGCTGTCCACCAGGGGCAGGAAGGTGATGGTCACGTCGTCGTCCGTGTGCAGGTTCGCTCCGGCACCTCGGCCACCGTAGCCGTCGTTTTCCATGGCGACCAGAGCAGAGAAGTGGCCCCTCGTGTAGCCCAGCGCAATCGGACTCTTCCAGCAAAAACTCTGTTCCCACAACAAGGGCAGGTAGACACCTGCGAAGGGGAGAACACGGGTGAGACGTCAGCACAGAGGCGCACGACCCGTGGTCACTGCCGCGAGCTGCACGACAGAGCAAGACCTTTGAGAACACCGCAGAGTGACTTACCTTGAAACCGAGTATACCCTAGGGTCTCTCCCCGGAAACTCTTGTAGTATTTCACGCCGTAGACTATAATTGGTCGTCTAAGAATATGTGCAAGTACAAAAATGTGCGTCTGCTCCAAACTTGCCCCAGGCTGTGCGAACAGAAGAAAGCAGTTTCACTTTAAAATATTTACTGCCTGCCAAGAAAAGCAAAGCCTATCCTCTTCAGCGCAAGTTTTTAAAAATTACACCGTCAAGTTCAAGAAACACCTGAGGTCACCAAAGCCAAGCCCAGTAACTCTGCAAAGGAATCTGCAAGGTACGTCACTGCCCAACTCAAGAACCACACAGACCTGGGTGAGCACCGGCCCCGGGAACAGGCACCCAGACAGCAGGAGCTTCCCGACCATCGCCACCTGGCTGAGCTACCTACGAACGCGTCTCGACACCACGACCCTCCTGCGTGAAGAGACGGTGCGAGCACAGCCTGCCTTCCACTGCAGGAGTTCTGCCACATTTCCAGGACCCTTATGAACAGATCTCAACTACGTAGCAGCCACAGTAAATCCTGCCCAAGGGACGCAGACAGGAAACACCCTTCAGGGGTTCAAGTGAATGATGGGGTTTTCTGCAGAGAAAGGCAGTGGTTTCTGGTGCACAGCCGGGCTTTACGCTGGTGTACACTGAATGTGCTTCAGTAAACAGAACACCACACCCGAGCCAAAGCCAAGCAGTGCCAAGCTCCCCTGTACTCATCCCGTGCCCACTCACTGGAAACCCCTCCCAACCATGGCTCCTGCTCCTTGGCTAACATCAGGTGAATGAATGCACCAAAGACACCCGAGTGGGGAGCCTGGTAACGATCATGACCTGCTGGCCAGGGCCTGACAGCTCAGCTCCGGCACGAGCGTCGGCACTAGCTGGGGACTGTGGCTGGGCAAGCCCCCGCAGATGCATAACAGGCAGCACCTGCAAATAGGGCACACAGGCATAAAACCACCTTCCCGAGGATGCAATGAATGCAGAGCCATCAGGAGAATATGTACAAGCACAGAATGATCACTGTACATCCAGCTCTGAGGCAGCTCTTACAGCACTTAACGTAAGAAACACAGGAAGCTTCTCTCCTCATGCTGAAGTAAGGCCAGCAGATAACCAGCAGCCACAAAGTGAAGCCAAGTCGCCTGGGCTCAGGTGCGAGCATCTGCTCCATCTCTCCGGCCCACGCCCACCCCACAGGCGCAATACTCTTATGTCTCAGGGTTCAGAGCTGGTGCCTGCTGGTCGCACAGAACAGCCGTTATGGAAGCATTCTCACCTGGCTGGCAAGAGAGAGTATAAATGCCCAGTCTTCTTGCCACTGTTCTTCTCTCAGGGAAAAATGTAAACCAAAGCTCTGAGAATACCACGATTCCCAATCTTTCCAACGTGTGTAAAACCTAAAAGTTAAAATTAAAAAAAAATTAAAAAAAAAACTTTAAACAGGACATTTAATCACTTATTGTAGTAAAAAGCAATTCACATGGAGAGATTAATAATTTTACTGATTTTACCTGGCTCACATACATTCTTCAATTTAAAATGCCTCTACTTTCCTAGCACAGACCTTTTCAACACATCCTAAGATAAAATCTGATTGACTACCTATCCACTTTTAGTCAAAACTTCAAACAACAGAAGAATGGCTAATTTTAATAATGTTAATGTACCGTTGGTTTACAAATTTTAAAAAATTTTTAAACCACACTGAAAACCACTGTGACCAGTCACGCGCTCTCTCTTCTTAAGGGCGCGTGCCCGCCCGGGGCCACACACACAGGAGATGAGCCATTCACGCACAGACAAGACCATCGAAGTCACTCCCCCTTGCGACTCCCTGCCATTAGATCTTTTGATTATGATGTGATAAAAAAAAATTCACTGCAACTACAAGCAATTTCTTCTCTATATTCAACATCCTTCTAAATATTTTAGCCTAATCATGAAGATAAAAAATATCTGGTAGACTCAATTGCTAAAAACAAAAATCTATTCTTTTTCTTTACGTTTTATCTGTTTGCATTATCACATCCCTCCCACTTAATAAAGAAACAGAAATCCCAGATACTTTTATGTAATTGAATTCTCAGTAAAAGGAGCAGACTCAGAAAACCTTCTGTTGCTGTTATCAAAACGTCCAGCCTAGAAAGTTCCGTGTGTTAGCGGCAAACATTAATGGAAGGCCCCCTTAACAGGTAACTAATATAGTTCAGATTTATCAAAGGACACGATAGGAATGCTACAAAGATTTAAGTCTTGATTAGAATTTTTTCTCTTCTAGATAACCAGTTTTTTTTTTTAATCAGCAGCGTGAGTTTCAAAGCCAGTGTCTGAGAAATAAAACTGGCTATCACTCTTAAAATGCGTAAGATACACAGAAATATGTTCAAATGCACTAACAACAAAAATACTGTTTTGAAAAGTTCAAGAAGTAATACAAGATGCAAGAAGTTGTAAATGAGGAGGCAGAGTTCAAACTTTCTTGGTTAGCACCTGGAATCATTTTATGAGTGAGACATTAATGCATGCTGGAAAATAAATGAGGATTATTGCACTAAAGATTCCTCAGTAAGAATGATGACTAAGAGAGTTGAAAACAAAACAGCCTTTAAAAATAAGTGTGTTCAGGGGCCTCCCTGGTGGCGCAAGGAGTTATGCACCGCACTATGAAGTATCCACAGTCACTGGAGTTCCATACCTGGCCAGGGAGGGGACCCACATGGCGCAGCAGACCTCTCCTGCCTCGCCTGCTGCTCTCCTCAGCAGCGTATTCCAGTACATCTACCTGTTCTGTTTCCCACTCTCTGGTGAATCCTCTTACCACCCCAACCCCTCTGGGCTTGTACCCCAGTTCTTAAATGCATAAATAAAAGTAAATTTTAAAAAATAAGCGTGTTCAAATAATCACCTCCACCACAAAAAACCTGAACTCTGCGGCTTCCTGGGTCAGGAACACAGGACCAAGCGACATAGCAAAATAGGCTCGTCTTTGTCAAACAAGCCCACTCAGGACTAGATGACTCGGTACCATCAACCAAGCCACTCTACAAATTCAGTGCAATCTCTCAAAATCTCAGCATACTTTGTGAAATTGATACTCTGGATCCTAACATTTATGTGAAAGTCTAAAGCATTCAGAGCAGCTAAAGAATTTCAAAATATACAAAGTAAGACTTGGACGCTTCATTTCAAAACTTACCACAAGTCACACTCGTCAGGACAGTCTGTGCCGGCATAAGAATATAGCTCAAAAGGGAACTAGAGTGTCCAGACCCGACCTTTACTTTCGTAAAGTCAAATAGTTTTTGACAAACGTGCCAAAGCAACTGAGACAGTCTTTTCAATAAATGGTACTGGGACAGTCAGACCTTGCATGCAGAATGCATGATTTTAGAGCTCTACCTCACACCTTACCCTCAGCTCAAACGGATCACAGGCCCTGAATGTAAAATCAGAACCATAAAACTCTCAGATGATAACACTGGAGTAAATCTTCAAATTTTTAAATTTTAAAATCAAGAACAGCTATAACAAACTAAAGGCTCAACTGGAGAGCAAGGAGAGAGCAAGAGTGGGCGGGCAATGGGCGAGACCCAGAGGGAAATGAGAAGCTGGTGGCAGCACCAGCAGGGAGAAAGAGTGCCCCTGACATGCTGGCCGGCGGGCTGGACATGGCTGCAGACAGACCCTCCCGAACATGAGAAGGTGACAACAGAGCCTCCAAAAATCTAAAAAACTCAAAAGAACAAAGATGCAAAAAACAGACAAGACTATCAAAGAACAATGGACGACTAAGAAATGTGAAATATATACATAATGAAAATAACAAAGAAAAAAGAACATAAGGAATGCTTGCAATATTAATAAACGAAAATCCCCTCAAATTAAGAGACACGATACTGCAAATCTAGGAAGATGCCAGGAAACTGTACCTAGGCATGACGAAATTCCGGAGAAACCCTCAAAGAGTATAAAACACCTTACCTACGAAGGAACAAAGAATCATATCCCACTTCTAACTACCATGCAAGAACAGCGAAATATTTAAAATGCTGAGAGAAAAATACCCCAATTTGAAATTCTATATCCTGTAACATAATCCTCCCAAAATGAAAGAGAAATACTTCTTAAACAGACAAAAACTGAGTGACTTTATTTCCAGTGAGTTCTTTAAAGACTAGGACAGTGATCCACATTAAGAAAAAAGAAGCGCATCAAAGAAGTGAGTTAAATAAAATCTGACTCTTCCTACTGTGAAGTCACCAACAAGTCTGTTCGAGTATCAGCAACATTAGCTGCTGTGGGCTCACGTTCTGTCATGGACACGTCCATGCGCGTGGTCACGTATGCGCACATATCAGCACAGTAAATGAAGACAAAAGCGATACCAGGAACTGGAAGGAAGAACCAGGCGTTCTGTTGTAAGGTGATCACACAATCATGCAGGGAGGGAGAGGGGGTGTGCGGCAAACACCTGGAATTGCTCTTGATTCTGCTATGACGTGAGACCATTCTTACTGTTCAAAAATTTAGACAACACTCAGCCACAATCTCTCTGCCACGGGGTCACACCTCTCGCCTTCCCCACTCACATTAGCTACCCGCACCCGCACCCGCACCCGCACCGCCGAGAAAGTGTGCGTGTCCACGAGGCAAGCACAGTGCTCGCGCCTGGGGACGCAAATCAGTTTCAGTCACAGGAACCCCAGACTCCAACACGCCTCCCACCACAGAAACACAGCAGTAACTAAACCTGCAAGTTAACTATGACACAATCCCAGAAACAGCTCTCACAGGAGCCGAGACACTCACCCTGTGTCTGCGCAGGCAGACCCAGCAGGCGACGGTCACCACAGGAGGGCGCCAATCACGAAGGCCACTAGCGTCAAGCCCTGGAGTGTCCTTCCACCACAAGACAGGCCCTCAGCGCTCCCCCGACCCCGCTACGTGCAGCGCCGTCCCCGCTGGATAGATGCTGCAGGACTGACCGGCCGCTGGGAGCCACCCGGCCCTCTGACTGCATTACTCATCCAGCTGGGCGGTCACCTGCGTTTCTCAACCAGGGAGCTAGTTTATTCAGATAACCTCAAAATTTTACTGTATTGCATTATGCTTTAACCTCAAAAAAATCCGGCTCTGAAGTTCATTTGAGAACATTTTCAAACTCCAAATAGCACTTTCATTTCCTAAGCACTTGCCGCACACCTGGCTGTATCAGGCTACTGTGGGAACGACATCGTCCACAATGCAACACATCTCTGGTTCCTGTGGGATTTATATTTTTTTTTTTAAGATTTATTTATGCATACAAGAATTGGGGTATAGGCCAGAGGTGTGGGGGAGTCACCAGAGACAGAGCGGGGAGCAGAACAGACAGATCAACTGAAACACAGTGCTGAGGGGAGCAGCGGGCAAGACAGGAGAGGTCTGCTGCGCCCTGTGGGCCCTCCCTGACTGCCTGCAGGGTCTGCTGTTTGCTTCATAGTGCACTGCTTAACCCACTGCGCCACCAAGGAAGCCCCGGAATTTATATTCGAATGGACTTTGTGTAATCCCTAAATACTAACGACAAAACCGACAACCAGTGAGTGCTCAAGAATTACATGAAAATACTAGGACACTAAACTCATCTGGAGTAGGGGCATGATCATTACTGTGTTAGCATTCAATTAGGTTTAAGACCAAAAGAGCACCTTTTGATACTGATGTATGAAAAAATAATACGAATCTTTGAATGGCTTCTGCTACTACCGTCAACAATGGACAATCTAGCCGCTTTCAGGTCCAGCTCTCTCATGAGATGATGTGTGCGCAGAACCAGACAGACCAAAGACTAAAGTACTGCTGAGTCACGATCACAGCCCTTGTTTCGAGTGCGTCGCAGTTTAAGCTGACAGCTACACGCATGAGGAGACCCTGGCAAACACACACATATATGGGGATATTTATGAGAAAGTGAAGAATGTGTCATGCACGGTGTGTTGAATAACGGCCAGTGCTGGTTCTCTCCCATGAGGAGCTGCGGCCATGAGGATGTGGTTAAGGAAGGAGAGTGTCTCTGTTCCCGAAACCTGCATGCCGAGGTGTTAAAGGTCAAGCACCTGACCCTGTTAAAACTAAGCGGCAGAGGCAGTTACCGCCAATGCAGAGACAGAGCCTGAGCAGCCGGGTGCCAGCCTTCCGCCGAGTGAAGGAGCTATGGGCCGAGTGCCCTGAGCTTTTTTAGCTTTTCTGTAAGTTCTTTAAAGATTTATTTATCCACGCACACAAGAGCTGGGGTGCAGGCCAGAGGTGCGGGGCTGAGAGGAGTCACCAGAGACAGAGCGGAGAGGGACCTACAGAAATGCACGACTGAGGGGAGCAGTGGGCAAGGCAGGAGAGTCTGCCGCGCCATGTGGGTGGGTGCCCTCCCCGGCCAGGGACCCGGCCAGGGATTCAACTCACGCTGCAGTGGCTGTGGAAGCCCCACAGACTGGTGCTCAACCCCTTGCGCCACCAGGAAGGCCCTTTAAGAAGCTGCCCAAAGAAAGTGCTCTCAAGACTACCTGCTCAGGCAGGGAGACAGCTCAGGCTACGACGTGCTAGCGTACGCTCTGTGGCTGAGCAGACGTGAGCAAAGACGCCATCGAGACAGAAGGTCACTACACCCGCCTGGCTCTCCGTGCAAGCTCAGCAGCAAGGCGTTACTCGGACGCGGCGGTGTTACCGGCCGAAGCCCCGGCAGAAGGTCCGGGAAGGCCGCAGGGAAGGAGGGCTCACCAGTGCGAGCAGTCGTGCAGGCTGTCGTGCAGGGCTTTCCGCAGCACCGAGTCCTTGTCGCAAATGCCCCAGGTCGCCTGCAGCACGGAGTCCAGCAGGCAGTCCCCCGCGGTCCGGTTCCAGAGCGCGTAGAGCCGGCTGTCCAGGCGCGTAGCCAACTCCAAGGACCAGTTTATGATCGGAGACTCTTCTTCCAGCTCTGCAGAGGACGGAAGTGACAGGTTCCCGTTCGGGCTTGAGCAGTTAAGGACTATTCCTCGGAGGAAGGAACCTACTTTCCAGATGCTACTTTACATGTAATTTACCGATAAGTACTTAAATAAATCTCATCAACTGTAATATAAACCTTCTGGTATAATTTTCTGCAGTATCCTTTCTCTTTGCTGGATGGGCTGCTGCGAGATTCAAAAATCATTCAATAAAGCCAATGTGATCTTTAAATTTGGAAAGAAAAAAGACTATTTGCATAACTGAACTCAACTTTCTTTACAGTTTCTAAAAATGATTAATGTAGATATACACTCATTCTAAAACAGAAAGCAGAAAACAAGGTTTAAGACTTTCATATATTATTTATTCATTAGAGTTAAAATCAGTATTTTTAACAGCATAATACAGCACTTGTCTTCACATATTTAAAGTAAAAATAAAACAGGTTGATACCATTATCTCCAAAACTCACAGAACAAAAAATTTACTGAAATCAATGAAAGGTCAATAAATGACAATCACCAATTCCATACTTACCTTTTTGAACATCCCTATCAAGCACCTCGTCAAATAATTTTTCTTGGACGGTTGGAGGCAAGTCTTCAATATCTACAAAGAAAAGGCAGGCTTAAAAGGTCCTCTATGTCTTGTTACTTCATACATCTGATAGCGGCGTCTAACAGCAACTTCCTCTCAAATAACCATCTTTCCACTAAAGGTTATCTAGTAACTTCTTTTTTAAAACGTGTAACATATATGTGGAGGGTAAAACATTTCCTTTCTATACTTCATTACTAAAGTGTGATGGCTCCAAAAACAATACCACCCTAACCAGTAATTACAGCATCACCAGAATGACAGTCACAGAGCTGTTGAGGACACGGAATCCTTGTGCACTATTGCTGGAAATGGTAACTGACATGGCCACTACAAAAAACTGTATGGAGCTGTCTGGAGAAAAACAGCAGAAAAATCAAATGATCCCGCGGGCACACCTCCGGGTACAGACCCAAAGGAAGAGCAGACAGAACATGGAGAGAGACCTGCACTCTCAGGTCAGAGGCCCACGGCAGCGCAGCACATGACACGCGTGCCGCACCTGGAAAGTAGGCTCCTTCCTCCAAGGAATCGTCCTTAACTGCTTCAGCATGAAAAGGAACCTGTTATTTCCATTCCTCATGTAGAGCTTGAAGAAGTGGAAGAAGGGACAGCTGCCACCCGCACAGCGCTGACGGGCCTGAGGACATCACGCTAGTGAGACAGCCAGAGAGAGACAGAGACTGCGTGCTATCACACATGGACTCTTTACCCCAGAATCATCAAATTCACAGAGTAGAGAAGTAGTTGCTGGGGGCTTGGGGTTGTGGGAGAAATAGGGAGAATTGACTAACAGGTATGACGTGTCAGCGCTACGACAAATAAGGCTTCGGATCTAACGTGAGACACACACCTGAGAATACTGTGTTGTTCAACTAAAGTGCTGACAACTTAGCTATTCTCGCCAAGAAAACAATGCATCACGGGATGACTATATTAATGAATTAGGTAGGGGAAAATCCTTCCATAAAGTTGTCTGTATCAAATCACCATAATCTGCAATTCAAGTCTCTTACAATTTCATACCTCGACATACCCAATTATACCTCAATAAAGCAGAAATTAAAAAAAAAAAAGAATAGGGTTATCTGACATTCAAGTTAAAAACAGTAATCATTACATACAGATTCTTATTTGTTCTCTTCTCCCCACATCTCAATCTCTGCTCAGGTCTCTTATTTTCAGACTTTTGACTCTTCCTATAAAAGTTAATGAATCATAATTCTAGCATACAGATCTCTGTTTCTGCCATCTTTTCAAATTCCCTATGCTGTATTCAGTTTACTATTTGAATAATCTAGATTAAGAAGCATTATCATTGAAAATTTTTTTTAAATTTACGCTATTTTCAATTCAAGCAAAAATCTAATCACTTGGGAGTAAGTTTAAATCTGCAGGATGTACTTCAAGTGAAATTTGTCTTCTTTTAAAAGACATCTCTCCTACCATGTGCAAATACCCGTTTATGTCTGAGTACTCTGAAAGTTCAAAATACCCAGAGTCAAGATGGAGGCTTTATTTTAGAAAATTTCGGTATTTGGTGCATTTAATCAATGCCAACTAACAAAGAGCACTCTGAGAGACACTTTCAAGCAATGCCAGCATCTCTGATTCAAACAACCGGACTGTACCCATGAGAGCCCACGCTCTAAGTCCTATCTCCTAGTACCAGCTAAACCACAATGGATTTCAAAATAGGCTGGCATTAAGAAAAAGTGACTGATAACATTCCAAAATAATATGGAAGAGAAAGTGGGCAAAAACAAGTTTCTAAGTATCTGAGACCCACAAGAAAGTCCGTTGTTATCAGCCCTTGGCCTCCTCCCAGAGCTGTTTGCTTGTAAGTAAGCCGTTATTACTGGTGATACTTCCAGCATTAAAAAGGTTGTCAAAGTAATTTAAAATGCAAATGTAGCTTAGGCTGCTAAGCTACCTGTTTTCCAACAAAAACATTCTCATTCAGACATAAAAAAGGAATTACAATAAAGTGGAAATTGGAGTTACCTGCAGGCAATGTAAATGTTACAAGGTCAGTTAGAAAATAGCAAGCAAAATCCCCCTTTCTCTGATGAAGAGAAGCAGCTATCTCCCGTCGGATCTGCTCTGTCAGGTCAGGACACACCATCGCTGGGATACACTTTGCTGCTTGCTGAGATACCTTAAACACAAAAAAGATTCCTCTGCATCTCATTTACCATCAACCGAAACAGAAAACAACAGTGTTTAAAAGTAATTGCCAAAAAGTCCTACTGACTCAAGCTGTTTTGCTGTGTTTTGTTGTTTTGGTTTTTTCTAACTACTAGGCACTGGACAGACTCTCCTCCCACTGCAACGGTCCATCAGTGCAACTTCCCAAGGGAAAAACAGCCATAAAAACACTTTACTCTGACTCAGTAGTTCTACTTCTTGGGAACTTATTCCAAAGAAATATACAGAGCTACATACAAAAATGAATGGAGATAAATATTGTTACTTGGAATAAATGAAAGAATGAGTAACAGGTATACCCCAGTTTTTAAAAATCAAATATGATTCAAATAATATAGCAAAATGTTCTATTTTAAAAGCATAGCACTCTTAAGAACTACATAAGTTAAAGTCTCAAGTTTAATGTGATTTTTAAAGGTGGACAGAAGAATCTAAAACTGGAGAAACCAAGTAACACCGAGAAGGAAAGCTGAAGAATGCACGTCCTTCAAAGGTCTAAGCAAACGCCACTCACCTCGGTGAGCAGTACTGCCAGCATGTCCTGCCTCTGGAAGCGGATAGCCAGGTGCACCAGAGTGTAGCCCACGTCAAAGGCAGAGGGGCGGCTCAGCAAGCGCACCTCATCCGCACTGAGCTGGCGGGCGATGTCCCCTCCCGAAGACTTGTATGCTTCTATAGCAGCTAAATCTCCTTCCACAACCCCTAAAATGAGCATCAAGACAGAAACCAGTTGCACGCTATTTATCGCCACAAAGTACAAACCTGCAGCACTCACTCAAACCCTAGTGTTTCTGTGCTTCTCGGGTCCGGAACACATTTACGTGTCCTAAAGAATACAAGGAAAATGAGTGTGGTCCGCTCCTTTTTATTTCTTCTAAACTACACCTGCCTAGTGACAGATACTTACCTTCTGGTCAGTGCTGGCGCCATGCTCTATGGGTATAGAGGAATTCTAGAATATGTCCACTGGATCAAAAATCAGCCATCTAGTACGAGACCCTGGCACTCACAGAAGACACTAAGACCCCATGCTGGTCCTGACCCAGACAGACAGGAAGGAGTGGCGGACGCACTCCCTGCTGGCGCTGGGCCTCGTCCGCCCTGTGCACCGAGATCTTTACGCTGACCCGTGTGCTAAGCTTTTCATGGTGCTGTTTCGCTTTGAAAACCCTAGAGCAATTAACAGCATTTTCCATGTAAGTAAAAGTGATACTCTGATTTCAGAATCTCTCAAAGTCAAGTCTTCCTTACACCACCCAGTATAAATTATTAATACAGTAAAACTAAAATAGTTTTGAACAAAAGTATGTGAAAATGAAACATTAGAAAATAACTAGGGTTGGGGAGATGAAACAAGTACTCCCTTTTTCCAAATCCATAAAAAACTTTCCATTCCAACTGAAGTATGTTATTTATCTTATTAACACATCAATGGAAAGGCAGCAACCCTATTTACAAGCAGAGCAGTACCATCTACATACCAAAAAAACAAACAGCCTTGGCAAAAAACGAAGGTATAGGTCAGCTTCAAATTTACCACAAATCGTTTTAACATGCCAAATGGCGCGACCAAACAATTTTAGGTTTTTCTGTTACATCAAGCAAAATCTGTTGTCAGATAAAATGCCAATATTAACTAAAGATATTCTCGGCATACTTTAAAAATACCATTTCTGATCACCTTGAATTAGGAATTAAAGTATAACAGATTGGTACAATGCAATAATCTCCCCGAGTTATTAAAAATAACGAACCCAGCTTCAAGGGTTTTCAAGCTCTCAGGTCACAGATCCTTTCTGCAAATCCAGATCCTTACCCCAGAAAAACGATGTGTTGCCCCTAACACATTTTTCAGGTTAAGAATCCAGGACATCGGGCCTCCCTGGTGGCACAGTGGGTTGAGCACCGCACTGAAGCATCCGCGGCACTGCAGCAGGAGTTCGATCCCCAGCCAGGGAGGGGACCCACATGGCACCGCAGACCTCTCCTGCCTCGCCCACTGCTCCCCTCAGCAGTGTATCTCAGTCGATCTGCCTGTTCTGTTCCCCACTCTGTCTCTGTCTCTGGTGAATCCTCTCACCCCCCAGCCTGTAGTCCAGTTCTTGTATGATAAATAAAATCTTTAAAAAAAAAAAAGAATCCAAGACATCAAATAAGAATACTTCTTACAGGATTTTTATTTTCATAGCTGTAAGCCAATAGCCAATACCCAAGGGACTCCAAGTCCCCCAATGAGGCATAGCACCCTAGAGAAGTCAGCAGGGTCAAAAGTCATCACGGTGGCATGAGACAAGGGGGACACATCTCCTGCAAAGGGCGGACCTCAAGAACTGACACCGAAGTGCAGAAGTCTCCTGCAAACAACTCTGTGGCTGCGGAGTCAAGCACCCCTGCACCCTAACATTCCCGCTCAATCTGTGTCAAAGACCAGTAGGTCGCCATCATCTGGCCAGGCTCCTGCTGCTTTGAGTAACTGAACAGCGCTTGTTTGTTTTAGAACTGAACACACCTGCCCCACTCCCTCGGGCCTGGAGTACCTCCTCAGAGGCAGCCTTGAGCCAGTCCACCAGCGCCGTCTCTCTTCAGGTGCACGCTGTCCTCTACTTTGTACCATGTTTAGTATTAACCTAAGTGTGCATGTGCATTAGTAAATGTTCCTTTATATGACATATAAAGTAATTCCAATAGCAACACAAGCACCAAAAAGCCTCATCAGTGTACGTGAAAAGATAAAGGCCGCCTGCAAGGTATGCACACGTGTATCCTTGCCTGCGCGCGTGCGTGCGCGCGCACACACACACACACACACACACACACTTTTTTATTTCCCAAAGACGAGGATGAGGCACTGTAAAACTAAATACCAACTAACTTTGTCCCTTTGGTAGGAGGAAGGGGAGATCTGAATCACCGTCTACACAATTTTTAGCTAACTCATCATGTACCTGGTGTCTGGAAGAATCTCATCTTAGAAATTCTTGCTTAAGACTTTATTTCCAGGCCTCCCTGGTGGGGCAGGGGCTATCAAGCTATCAGCAGCCACTGCAGCACAAGTTCGATTCCCGGACTGGGAGTTGATCCACCTGGCACAGCAGACCTCTCCTGTCTCCCCATTGCTCCCATCAGCTGTGTGGTTCAGTGGATCTGCCTGTTCTGTTCCCCACTATGTCTCTGGTGAAGCCTCTCATACCTCTGGCCTATACCTCAGTTCTTGTGTGCATAAATAAATCTTTTTTAAAAAAGAATTCATTTCCTCTCCAATAGTTTCTAATTACACAAATCTTTCAGAAATAATCAGCACAAAAGTGAAGACGAGAGGTACAGCCCAAACAGCATGAGAGCAACCTGTGCCTTGGAATTATGATTTACAGTATCACCCAGTTTGCCTTCAAATTAATAATTTTTCTTTTAAATGGAAACAGGATTTCAAATGGTGAATTGCATGGTATGTGAATATAGCTGAACAAAACTGATACACAAACACACAGACAGGATTTCTCTCTGGCCTAATCACAAGTAACAAAGCACACAACGAGGCCTCGTACTCAGCCCTGCATGAAGTGGCAGGTGGGCGTGCGGCCCCCTGCCAGATGCAGAGCAGAGACAGGAGGGCAGAGAATGAAGCCAAACAAAAAGAATATCCTATTCCATGCTTCACAATGCAAAAATCCCCAGCTTTTCCAGAGCATGAAATTTTTTAAAAATATAAACACAGGGCCTCCCTGGTGGCGCAGCGGGTTAAACAACGCACTATGAAGCAAACCGCAGCCACTGCAGCACGATTTTCATCCCTGCCGCCGGCCCAGGAGGGGACCCACATGGCGCAGTTTCAGTCAGTCTGCCTGTTCTGCTCCCCACTCTGTCTCTAGTGGGTCCTCTCGCTACCCATGCCTCTGGTCTGTACCCCAGCTCTTATATGCATAAATAAATCTTTTTTTTAAAAAAAAAAGTCTAGACAGCTTCTGGGTAGATGGGTTTTCACTGTGAACATAGTCTTCAAAACAATTTGGCCCATATTCATATAGTTTAATTTTGGCTACCATGTGTCTTCTAATCAGAAGGAGGAAAGCATCAGATTACATGTAAAACAGCTGACAAAATGTCTGTGTTCTTCAGCTAGCATTACATTTTTACCACCTTTTCAAATTAAGGGGGAAAGGGAAAGAAGGCAGAGAGTCTGACAGGGAGGAAGACGGTAAATGTAAGTGGTAAATCTCAATGTAAGACCAAGGGAAAACAGCGAAGCCCCAGAAGAAACAGGGACAGCGCAGGCGGCAGGTTCTCAGGGACACCACAGCCTGCAGCAGCTCCAGCTTCAGTGAAGCTCATTCTCTTAACTCATGTGACTGCAAATTTAACAGCTACCACATTCCCCACCCCTTTCTCCTCCAGGCTACAAAGGCAAGTGAAAGGAGAGCTGAAGGCATTCTGAGATCAAGCTTATAAAACTAACCTGTGTTTCATTCAAACTGATGGAAATACAGAACTAGCTAAGCAGTGATGCACAATTACAGATAAGCAAAAGTGTTAATGCACTTTCTGAAACATGAAGACATGAGAGTAAATCAAAGTTACTATATTGTGTATTACAAACTCCAAAAAAAAATCCTCACGTTCTGTAAGCTGGACCAGGAGTAGTTAAGATTGTTTGAAGCCACAGGTCAAGTCCCTGGGGACTTCACAGCTACGATGGAACTCCGTTGGTTAGACTATGGAGCTGGCTCATAAATGTTTAGAAAACAGACTCATTTTTCCCCCATATATGGCACAGTTTTCAAAGTTTTGCCTTATTTTCTTTTAACATAAAAATTGTAATGGAAACTAACTTTGAAAAGATGCCAAATGGTAAAAGAAGCCAGGACTTACCTGAGCCCACTGGGGCCAGCTCAACACTACCCTGGAGTTCTATGGTAGCTGTGACATCACAGCACGCTTTATGCTGTGGGGTCAGGGTGGGCCTGGAGTCAGCTGGCACAATTTCAGGAGCCCTTGAAGAGAAAAGTTGGTTTTAAGTGGTAATGTTCAGAATGCCTGTTACCATGGTGAGCAGAGATGCAAGATGGGGCTGCTTACATGGCATGGGTAGTTTTCTTCTACCCAGAATTTATTCCATTTCACTGGTTCTGCAAGTTAAGAAGGAAAGTACGCCAACCCAGGAATATTTTTTCTTTATATTCCTAAACATTTGGCTATTATTTAATCCCATACTTGGCTTAATTATGGCCATGTTTTCAATACTCAAGCATGAGCTGCCTTTTGAATAAAATGACCACAGTTATAATCCCAGAAAGCTTGAAGACCACCAACAAATCACCTCCTATATGCATTTTTCACATAATACCCAAAGGCATCAAGTTAATCTACCAATTCTATTCCTACATCAGTGCTCTAGAACAATAACCGTTTCAAAACAAAGGACTGGATAAAAATCACAAACTGAAAATGTATTTTTAAATTTATTCTAAATTGTACTATATGTCAAGTTCCTATGTAATTCATTAAATAAACTCCATTATTAAAACATCCTCTTTAGAAAAACAAAAGATTCAATAAGATAGGGAAGTCCAAAGGCTAGTAATGGCCTTTAACATTCTATTACTGCGCATGACAAAGTATGCAAACTACAGTTCATACTTCGAGCTCTTACCATGTGAAAGCACCCAAATGGTAGAGAAACATAACATGCAAGTCATGAAAACAATACCTGCAGTGAAAGCTACTACTGAAAGCACCACTTAATGGGAGGTTTAAAGAAACATTTCAGGGCCTCTCTGGTGGCGCAGTGGGTTAAGCAACGCACTATGAAGCAAATCGCAGCCACTGCAGCACTAGTTCGATCCCTGCTGCCGGCCTGGGTGGGGACCCACATGGCTCAGCAGACCTCTCCTGCTGTACCCGCTGCTCCCCTCAGCAGTGTACTTCAGCTGATCTGCCTGTTCTGCTCCCCGCTCTCTGTGGTGAATCCTCTCACCACCCCCCCACACCTCTGGCCTGTACCCCAGTGCTTGTATGCATAAATAAATAAATCTTTTAAAAAAAAAAAAGAAACATTTCACGACACTATCTTTGGAAAGCGACCCATGATCAGGACTGATGTTAAAGGGTCAGCGAAGCTAAATCTTAAGTTCAAATTGCACTGCCAACAGTGTTTGTGGTTTTACTGAGTTTTTTTAAAATTTATTTATTTATGCATACAAGAACTGGGGTACAGGCCAGAGGTGTCAGGGTGGGGGATGAGAGGATTCACCAGAGACCAAGTGGGGAGCAGAACCGGCAGACTGACTGAAATACACCGCTGAGGGGAGCAGCAGGCAAGGCAGGAGAGGTCTCCCATGCCGTGTGGGTAGATCCCCTCCCTGGCCAGGGATCGAGCTCAGGCTGGCTGCAGTGTCTGTGGCTGCGTCACAGCTCGGCGCTCAACCCACTGCACCACTAGGGAGGCCCTGGAGGATTAAAGTTCTCGAAAACCTAGGGCTCCAAAAGTCATCCAAAATAATGTATGTCTCACTCAAGAGTCGCCATGAAATCAAGTCCTAAAAGTTCTTTCTGACTTCAAAATAAAAACTTCATCTCCAACACTGCCAAGTTATCCTGGCTGAACTTGAAACCCAATTTTAGATTTTGAAGATTTTACTATTTACTGGAGCTGGAGGAAACAGTCTAGTAAACCACTCTTCTACACCTGAGAAAGCCAGAGGGTAAGAACAGTTCTAAGGGACAGGCGGTAGCATGGAATGGAGCTTGTCAGGACACAGCGTCATCTTTACTATGGTACAGATTTTATCACTAGCAGTCTTTTTTTTTTTTTTTTCTAGTCAAAAATACCAGACAATTAAGAAAAAGAATTGCCCTGAAAGAGATGCTAAAAAGTTACTTGGTCCGTCTGGTAAAGGCCCAGGAAGAAGCACAGACACTGGCAAGAGAAGATCCTGGGTTTTAAGAATCGCCCATGCCCAAGGGGCCACATAAGCTCAATGAAAAGCTCAAGCTTTTCTCCAAAAATACCAACCCATAGATTCAAGCACCACTCATTCAGATGTCTTCTCTATCATGTCTAAAACGGGCTTCATTTCTCCTAGTTTAGGGAAAAGACTGGTTAACTGCTACCAGACCCAAGTGTCCAAACCAAGAACCCGGATATCCTCCTTAATCACTCTCCCGCGGCAGCCCTGCAGCAATCAAGTCCTTCCCAAATACACAGCCGAGGCCATCACCACCGCCTAGGGCCCAGCCGAGACCGCACCCTGCACTCTCACCTGACATTACCGCTGTTCGCTCCCCTGTCCCAGCCAGCAATCTCTAGACCTGACCAGCAACCTTCCAGCCCAAGGCTGCAGCGAGGCCTCTCCTCCAAGTCCTCGGAAGCTTGCGTTGTCTGAATTAAGAGTCAAACCCCCTGGCCAGACCAGCAGGCCCTGACAGGCCTGGCAGCAGAGTTCAGGCTGCCACTCTTCTCGCCAAGCCCCTATTAGCAATCGACCCTACTTTCTTTCAGCTGACTGACAGGCCATGCTCCTTGATTCTGGGATCCTAAGACATTGATTGCTCTTCTCTGATGGAAGAACCTCTGCAAAGCTGTGGCCTAGATGCCACCTCTTCCCGAAAGCCCTCTCGGAAGCTCCAGGACAGCAGGGTGTGCACGCCTCGGCGAGCGCCCTGCGCTTGCTCTGCTCTGCTCCTCACACCACGTGGGTTTGCAGAACGCACCTTCCCCAAGCAGCCCTGCAGCCTCTGAGAGCCAGGCGTCTTCCCCGGGGCTGGGGCGCACGCTCAGGAACTGCACCGGAGGGACCGCACCAGAGGGGTGGGCGAACAAACAAGGTAAATGCTGCGACAGTTCTGAAAAGTACCAGGAGGGTGGAGAGGGACAGACGGATGTCTGTCTTATCAGGTTTCTAAGTTCCTAATAAGGCCATAGTTATTTACCCGAAGTGCTAAAGTGATATAAAAAGCACATAAAGACCCTCAAAACAAGTAATGTAGAATCATTTTATACATGACAGAACCATCCAGATCAACAGGAAAGTTTACTTAATAAATCTTATTAGTGGAAATTGGGCCTCCCTGGTGGCGCAGTGGGTTAAGCAACGCACTATGAAGCAGACCACAGCCACTGCAGCACGAGTTCGATCCCTGCTGCCGGCCAGGGAGGGGACCCACGTGGCGCCGCAGACCTCTCCTGCCGTGCCCGCTGCTCCCCTCAGCAGTGTACTTCCGTTGATCTGCCTGTTCTGCTCTCTGTGGTGAATCCTCTCACCTCCCCCACACCTCTGGCCTGTACCCCAGTGCTTGTATGCATAAATAAATCTTTTTTAAAAATAAATAAATCTTATTAGTGGAAATTATTTGGAAAATATTTTAATTCCTAGTTCAAGTCAAAAAACTGTAAAACAACAAGGATAAAATGTTATTAATATAAATCTCCCCACAAAAAGGGAAGAAAATTTGCAACAAACACGGCTGCTACCTCAGTTATATCTGTGCAGACTCCATATAACTTGGTAACATCACAAGGGAAAAAAGACAAAAGACCTGAAAAGAACAAACGACTCAGCGAGGGAGGCCTCCCTGGCCGCAGTGAGGACACAGCCACTAGGGAGGGGCACGCACCGCTGACCTGACGGGAGCACTGCCTGCACGGTCCTCCGGCAGCACTGGCCAGCATGTGGGCCTGCAGCACGCGGCTATCATCTGACACTATCAGCCCGTTTCTGAAAACCTACAAACACTGTTCTGAAGATGCTGACAACTGTGCTCATGAAACATTCAGAACAAAAAAGGTTCAAGTAGCCAAAAAGACTACTACTACTAATAGGTTCACACAGTACAGGACTCACTGCTACAGGACACTCTCATTAAAAAAAGATAAAAGTATTTCAATTACTTCAAAATGTAAAGGTCGGTGAAAAAAGGCATAATCTCAGTTATTTAAAAATAACTGTAGACAGTGACTCTAGAAATATTTTTTAGCTTTTATCTCAAATATTTAAAAGTACGTTTTGCTTTTATTCCTTAAAAATGAACTAAATTCTCATACACTGTTAACAGGCAGTTAGCAAAAACGTCCAAGCTTGATGAGACAAGAAACAATGATAGGCCCACCGGCAGATGACTGAGCAAGCCAGCGGGCACATGCATGCAATGGAGTATTATTCGGTCTTAAAAAGAAAGGAAATCCGGGCCCTCCCTGGTGGCACAGTGGGTTAAGCACTACACTATGAAGCAAACCACAGCCACTGCAGCATGAGTTCAATGCGTGCTGCCGGCCAGGGAGGGGACCCACACAGCGCAGGCAGACCTCTCCTGCCTCGCCCACTGCTCCCCTCAGCAGTGTGTTTCAGTTGATCTGCCTGTACTGTTCCCCACTCTGTCTGGTGGATTCTCTCACCCCCCCACACACACACCTCTGGCCTGTACCCCAGTGCTTGTATGCATAAATAAATAAATCTTAAATAAATAAATCCAAAAAAAAAAAAAGGAAATCCTGATACCTGCTACAACACTGATAACCCTTGAAGACAAGACTAAATGGAATAAACCAGCAGAAAAGGACAAATACTGCATGATTCTATTTAGATGAGGTCTCCCAGCAGTCACTCAGACACAAAAACCAGAAGGGCTGTTGCCAGAGGCACGGGGAAGTGGGGTGGGGAGCTGTTAACAGACACTAGAGTTTCAATTTGCAAGATGAATAAGGTGCAGGCTGCAAAAACAATGTGAACAGACTTCATGCCCCCGACCTGTATACTCACTGTGCTGTAACTGTCCTGGGTGGTCACAGAAAGGAAATAACTGACCTTAGGAAATGGCGGTACCCAAAGATGGCAAACTTTGGTACATATATTTTACCACAGTCAAAATAAATTCTAAAAATGAAAATATGATCCAAGGGTAATAATCAGAGCTATCAGAGATGCTGCCTTATCTGCGGGAGTAGTAATGCTCCCTCCCCCCTGAAACATGAATGTTTAAATTTAACCTAATGACAGCAAGCTGAGAATCATTCTGTACAACAAATGACATGGACTCAAAAATGCTGATGTCATGAAAAATTTAAAAAAAAACAAAAACCACTTTAGGCACTATTTAGAGACTACAGAGGCAAAACAATAAACCGTGTAACCCTTGATTGAATGGCCTCAAACAAGCTGTTAGTGAAACTACTGGTAAAAACGAATGTGGAGCTGAATATTAAACCTCCTAGATAACTATATTGTGCAGTTACACAGAGAAAATATTTGTTTTTAGGTCATGTGTGCTTAAGTATTCAGGGCAAAATGTCAAGACTTCTACAACTCTCAAACGATTCAGGAAAGAAACGGGAGAGGAACAGAGGGAGAGAGCAGACGTGGCAAAGAGCTAACAGATGGAATCTAGGTCAAAGGCAGGTGATGTTCAATATAGTAAAACTGTAATTTCTGTACAGGTTTTGAAATTTTTTTGGAAGTGCTGACAGGGAAAAAGTGGTTATCTCCGCACGGGAGGACGATGAACACAAGAAAAAGGAACCTGCATTTCTTTATAAACTCTGTATATTGCTTAATTTTTATTTAACCACGTTCATAGATTACTTGAATAAACGTTTGAAATTAGAATTATTTTATGGTAAACTAACTTCACTGGAGTCTAAAAACATTTTTATATTTAGTATTTAAATGATACATTTGGATTCCGTAATTAACTGTGTTCACGTAACATAGTGGTGTTTAACAGATGACAACCTTTCCTCCTCACTCCAAGCACCAACGTCCTGGAATGGAGACTGACCCCAGCCCCGGCACCAGTCTGGGAGCGTGCCGAGCGGGCAGGGCGGCGTGGCCATCCTCCTGAGTCGCAGCACCTCAGACAGGGGTCTGCACCTCAGACAGGGGCCGGCAACCAGCAGAGTGCTCCATCTCTGCCACTGCCTTAACACTCACTCCTGGAAGCCTCTTTTTATCTCAGGTGTCAGGAAGCACTTTCAAATCTCAGACTGAACTGGCTGGGGGCATTTTATACCCTAAGTTCCAAAAGCACAAGAGGAAATCCTTAACAACCTGAAGAAAAACTATCTAAAGCTAATACTCCTCTCACAACACTAAAAATAATCCTATTACTTACAATGCCAAGGACCTCGCGTAAGGAGAGCCACAGAAGAAATACACGTGGAGGGGAAGAAGTCCCGTTTTCACGGCTACACGCCAGCCCCACGTCAGAGGCTCGCACACGGCCAACCAGGACATACAAGGCATCGCAGGCGCACCAGCAGCTCACTTCCCTTTTATGGACGCAGTGCCAAAGATTTCTGCAGGAGTCTGCATACATTTGAGAGTCTATTAAAAGCTTTGACTAGAACATTTAAACTGAAGCCGTTTTTGTTTCTTTAAAAAGGGAAGGGAAGGGGCAGTTCAGTGTTGCTAAGTGGCAAAGACTAATAGACGCCTAATCTTTTTTCTTTGGATCCTGGCTTCATTCATGTGTAAAGGAAAGTAGGACACTAAAAACACACTAAATCAGAAAAATACCTTTCAGTAGAACACTCAGTCTGGTATCAGTAAGAAAATCAAGCTCATAATTAACAAAATGGCCTGTTCACATACTGAAATACATACAGCATTTAAAAATAACCATCACCAAACCTACCGGAACGACCTCATTAGCGTCCTCTCTCGGCTCCCCAAAGGAGATGTGTAAAATTTAAATATCAAAACACAGCTCTGCTTTGGGCTACCAGCTCAGAAGTGATAATGACTGTGAAGCAATTCCATAGGGCCAGAAAATTTCCAAAAATGGAATGTAAATTGTCCAAACATCTGTGGTACATCAGGCTGAAAACAGGACACAGACACAGAATATGCAGAGAAAAAAATGACACACTAAAAATCAAGTTCAAATAACATGGCCTACCCAAGGCAAGGTGGAAACAGTAGCAGAGGACAGGCGGCCTCGGACACAGCGGTCAGCTTCACACAGGCAAGTATTCACTGCCGCCAACGTGCAGGAAAAGGCAGGACTGAACATGCGTATTCACAGGCATCAACTATTACGTATCAAACATCATCAGAAGTTTAGTAACAGCACTCTTTTCAGCCGTATCACTCAAAACCAGTGTGATATAGTGATCGTAAGAAATAATATCTGGGCCTGATCCTCTGTCCCCAGCACACAGCTTCTACAGCCCCTGTAATTTCCTATATGGGGCCACAGGGCATCTTTTGTCATATTTATTTTCGCTCCAGTTCCTGAGAAGCTCCAGCGTGATAAAGGTGAACAGTGCCTTCTGTCATTCATGTAACAAGCCCTCACCGGTGTTTATATAATAAGGTGACTTTTGGAAAGCCTCTAAGGTTGAGGGCCGGTTACCAGGGAAGCCAACCTCCTGATTAGCGGGCTGGAACTTTCACAGCCCCACCTTGGGGAGCAGGGAGAGGCTGAAACAATCACCAGAAGTCAACTACTGAAGCAACCGTGCCTCCCTCCATGATGAAGCCTCCACTCAAATCCCTGAAGCAGGGGGTCGAAAGATCTTCCAGGTGAATGAACATATGGGGGGGGGGGGGCGTCAGGGCCGGGCAGAGTGGTGCACCCAGAGAAGGCACGGTGAGGTCCTCATCCCTCCCTTGCCCTAGGTGTTCCTGAATGGTAACTCTGACAGCTGTTCCCCTCATCTGGTCCCAAGACCCCTGTGGATACCTGAAACCTTAGTACCAAAGGCTGTGTATACACCTTTCCTGTACATACATACCTTGGTAAAGTCTGATTTCTAAATTAGGCACAAGAGACTAATGACAACTAATAATAAAGGAGCAATCATCACGACTATCGTACTGAACACGCGAATGTTTGTTCTCTCTCTCGAAACACCTTATAGCACATAGTATTTTATGACCACAATTGACCTCGGGCAACCAAACCACAGATGACGAGGACTACATATTAAACCAGTAATCTACTTGGTAAAGTGTTTTCCTGAGTTTTGTGCAAGACTCTAGCCAATTAATTGAACCCAACGAGAGAGCAGTGGGAACATTCGATCCACAGCCTGTGTATCTGAAGCACAGGTGACAAGCCTGAGTGGGGTCTGGCACCTGTGGGACTGGTGCTTAACCTCCGGGATCCAACACGACCGCTAGGGAGAGGATCACAATTGAGTTCAATTGAAAGACACCCAACTGGAGCTCAAGGATTCTGAGAACTGCTTGGGTTGGGAAACTGCCCCTCCCACACATCCTGGCAGTGAGCCCTGGCAGCGTTGGGAACGCAGTGTGAGACCAGAGCAGACATACAGAAAGGAGTTTTTCTTGCCAAGCACCTCTTCCATCTTCCTCCAGAAAAGGACACAACATGGCTACATCACATGCAGCCAGTCACTTAATTCTCTGGTCAGCTCTGCTTAACAAAAACAAAAACAAGCTAAACTCTCAAGAAACTAGTGAGGGGTACCTTAAATTTCTCTGAAACTGCCAAAGACGCTATTTATAATTTTTTAAAAAAGATACTACTTGTATTAACGCCCTACTGCTGCCCTCACAAATTTAGTGGCTTAAAACAATACAGATATGTTACTTTAAAATTTGGGCACAGTCCTTAATGTGTCTCACTGTGCTAAAATTAAATCAGGGAGGCTGGGGGAAAAGGCCTTGAGGGGATCCTCAGCTTTTCTCACTTTTTTTTTTTTAAAGATTTATTTATTTATGCAAACAAGCACTGAGGTACAGGCCAGAGGTGTGGGGGTGGGGGGGTGGAGAGGATTCACCACAGACAGAGCAGGGAGCAGAATAGGCAGATCAATGGAGGTACACTGCTGAGGGGAGCAGCGGGCACAACAGGAGAGGTCTGCCTCACCATGTGGGTCCCCTCCCTGGCCGGCAGCAGGGATCGAACTCTGTGATGCAATGGCTGCAGTTTGCTTCACAGTGCGTTGCTTAACCCACTGCGCCACCAGGGCCTGGTTTTCTCACTTTTTAGAGGCACTTGCATCCCTTCCTCCTGGCCCCCTGTCACTAAGACCTCTGCTCCTCCACAGCCACATCTCCTTCTGTAATACCCATTCTGTCTCTCTCTTTCACTTGTAAGGACACTTACAGTCACCTGGATAATCCCTCCACCTCAAAATCCTTAGTTTAATCACATCTGCAAAGCCCCTTCTGCCATGTAACACGGCATGTTCGTAGCTCCTGGGGATGAGGACACAGACCTGGAGGATGCTGGACAGCAGTGCTCTGCCCACCAGTGTAAAACCAGGCCTATAGGTGAAGAGAGTTCAAAGGGAGTGAGGAACTGAGGGGAGAATCCTATAAGCAAATCAAGTAATAAGCTAGGGGAAAAAACAGGACTCTGGAGACTGTAATTGCATCAACTGTGTTTTTTAAATCCGTGGTGTTCTGCTCATCAGTAAAGCATCTATGGAACACACTAACTTTTAAAAGGGCTACTGAACGACAGAAAACCTCCTCTACTTTCTTCTCCACAATTTACATGCCCTGAATTCCCTTTAAAGTTAAAGATTCTGCAGTAAAGACAGACTAAATTAGTAAATAATTATTAAGATCACTACAGTGCCTCATGCCGACGATTCCCCCTCTGTTCTGTTGTGTGTGCTGGCTATCTTGGCATATACCACCTGTAATCATTTCTGTTCGAGTACCACCACTCTCCAAAGCTAACCTTACATGTTTCTTCCTTCAGCTGGTCACTTCTGTTTGGCTCCTTATACAATACCCCTTTTCTCTGACAGCACTATCTCAAAACTTGGAATTAAAAAAAGCCACCAAAGCAGATTACATTTTGCAACAGACTTGTTTTTCCAAAGAAAAATAACACATATAAGCTTAATTGCTTACTTCCTTGAGAAAGCCATCTGTATACACAATTTATAATACCAATAAGCAAAATAACATAAAAGAATGCTTTGAAATATAATAAACCCATATACTGCTAACTTTTGTAATAGTGAAAACGAACTGATACGCACTTTTAACTCCAGGCAAGTCTTAGGTATTTTTCTACAGTTAGGCTGACACTTGTGTGAACAGGTAAGACACTACACAGACTTCATATCCACAGATGGCCAGGAGCCTGACGACAAACTAAAGCCACGGCTCTTTCCATTAACACAGATTTGATGCTAAGGGCCGAAAATACGGTTGGCATAAATACGGAAAATAACCACAAATACCGACTTTGAATCTAAGTAATGAGAAAAGAGGAAATACTTAATCAACTATAACAATACTTTTTGTAGACAACTTGAAAAAGTGAATTCCAATAGACTTTGTTTTAAACTCCCGTAAGTTCTTACAGACATTGAAATTTTGCTCAGAAATAACCAAGATTCCAATTCTTACAATTCCATGGCTGCATCTTCTTGATCAAGACAGCCGGCAGCTATCGACCAGAGGCCCAGTGCGCACTGCCCGCTGTTCCGGGGCCACTCCACACGGCAACATAAAAATTCCAAACATCTTTGTGTTTTACAAACTTATTCCCTATGCCTTCAACACCCCTACCCCACCCCTCGGCCCATGGCAATCCTTCCCATCTTTCTTCATGTAAGGAAATTAGCTATTAAGATCTGAAACTAGCTAGAGGTAACAGGGCCAATGACAACGGAATGAAACACTGTCACAAAAAGATTTTGCCTAAAAGAACTTTAGGGATCGCAAACACATAGAATGGCTTTTGCTTCATATCAAATATTCAACAGTGAGGCGGGAAGACAGAAATGAAAGGCAAAGATACCAGACTTCATGTCCGCAAATGGCCAGGAGCCTGAGGACAAACTAAAGCCGCAGCTCTTTCCATTAAGATCCTATGGTACCGACTTCCTGTCTTCCCCACAGGGAGAAACCGAGTTAGTTTACACTGGCCTGAGTCCTGGGTAAGTCTGTAAGCTAAAAAATACAGATAGCTGGGAAGAAAGCAAAGACTCTGTACATTCCAGATAGGCTCAGAGCAGAAGTCTAAGTGTACAGATCCCAGCATTCACGTGTGCCCGCCAACTGAGTGAATGTTCGAATGGACACTGTCTTCGGAGACCACTAAGACACAGCTGTGAACAAAACTGACAAAACCCTGGGTGTCAGATCTCAGGAAGCTTACATGCTAGGAAAGAGAGAGACAAAAAGGTGTCTACTTATTAGAAGTACAAGTAGGGGTATAGGATGGGGCTGAAATTTTAGAAACAGCAGTCAGCCGGGGCCTCACTGAAAAGGCAACATTTGAGAAGAATGAAGGAAGCAAACTAGTTAATTCTACAATCTAAAGAAAGCCAATCCAGGCAGAGGAAATAGCTAACACAAAGGTTTTGAGTCTTATTAATAGAAGGAAAGGAGGCAGAGCTGGCTAGAATGAATGGCAACAGACCAGGTCCAAGAGAAACAATGTCTCTGGGGGAAGCCTGTGGGGAGGGGCAGAGAGGGCCTGTGGAGTTTGGGGGGACTCTGGCTCCGACTAGCTGGGAAGGGTTCTAAACCCCTCCCCTCTCCAGGACCGACTGTGAGAGAAGGCAAGGTCAAAGAGGGCTCATCAGTGGGACCAGGGCAGTGTGAAGTGGCCTTCTTCTGGATAGCAATTCAAAGGTAGTAGACTTTCTGACGGAGGAAATAGGTAAAGAGAATCAAGGATGACCACGGCTTCTGGCACAGCCAAAGGAGCAGTGATGGCCATCTACTGCCACAGGGGGACTGTGAGAGAACAGACATCAGGGAGTGGCCATCTCAGTTTTAGCCTCGCTGAGTTTGAAATGCTAGATAGTCAAGGGAAGATGGTATTTGGTTGCTGGGTATGTGGGCCTCGGGCTTATTTGACCCTGTGCCTTCTCAAGAGATCAACTTGGATCACTAATGTAAAGGTTCTTTTAAGGGCAACTGGCTGGATACAACACAAAATGAAAATAGTTTACCAGGAGGTGCCACCCTGTTCTCTAGGGACATTATCATCTACCCAATGGGAAAGGCAGTCTGTGATTAGCACCAACATGGCCTTCCAGAAAATACCTGGCAGCAGACTGCAGACATTCCAGGGACAACTGCACATTTAAATTCACGCCTCTACTTCTACCACGCCAGGCTCCCATCCCCAAATCCAGGTTTTGGTGTCGCTGTGTTCAATGTTTCTTACCAAGAGCCAAGTCATCAATCCTTGGCCCTAAAACCCTACAAACCCTAGAGCGGGAAGGGGAAGGGATTTAATAACAAAGTAGCCCATTAGTGATCCAACACTAGTCTGCTGGTAGACCCACTTTCAAAATGAATTCACAGTATTAGACTCAGAGGGACTTACACGATACGCTATCTTAAAGGAAGGCCACGTGGACAGAAGCCCAAGGCAGCACAAGACAGAGCAGTCATAAAGACAGATACCAACACAGAGTTACAGAGTTACAGAACATGTGTTTCAGGGAGAGAGACATCTCAAAGCAGGCATTCTCACCCTGAGATCCACCAGCTTCAAGAAACAACACCTCTTAAGGATTCTGACCCTGAAAAAGCTTAAGAATCGTCACAACACCCTTCATTTCCACCTTATGGTCGAAGTATGCCCAGTACACTACTACTGCCTGCAGAACATCCAAGATTATTCAAAAGGCATTCCAGGAAACAAAACCCTGCCCAGACACAAGAGGCCACATAACCTAAGATTCCATTTCTGTGGAATATGCAGAAGAGGTAAATCCACAAAACAGAAACTAGAAACCCGGGACCCAGGGGAACGAGGGGTGCTTAGTGGGACAGGACTGCCTCCTGGAGCGCGGCGCTGACTCTGGACAGCAGAGATGGCGGCGCGACACGCACGCACTGATGCAAATGAAATGCTCCCTCCTTTCAGTGAATTTTACATGATGTGAACTTGATCTCAATTTTAAAATATATATTAAAACCCTTGTCTTTAAAAAAAAAAAAAAGGCAATGACAGAGCATGCGGTCTCCTAGTTTGGGAAGAAAAACTGACATCCAATGGGATGAAACGGGACACGTGAGAAGGAGATAGCGAGGTTTTTCACCCCGAGTCCTCGGGACAGGAGACAGCTCGGGTGACGGCTCCCAGTGCCTGCTGTGCCGGCCTTCAGAAGGGCTCACTTTACCAGGACGAAAGGAAAAGGAAGAGCTCAGGTTTCTTGAGACCTGTTAGAACTTACAGGTTCATACAGCCATGTCTTCCATACACCTGGGGCAATGTACACAGTGAGGGGATAAAGCCACTGCAGCGTAAATATACAGACACAGAAATACAGCTGAGCCCCTTTTAAGGACTTGGCTATTATTGTCCACACGATATTTAATGTATTGACTGACCACTCAAAATTTCCTTCACAAAACTGAATGTAAAAGTAAGCAACCCGTCCAAATAAGTCATAAAATGCAGAGAGTCAAATGACTACTTTTGTGAATTACATTGCAAATAATTAACTTGCAAGGTCAGCACCTACAGAGAACCCCGCTCTCATAATATGTCTCTGTCCTTTTAATTAAAGTGCCGAGCCGCTCAATGAAACCAATATCCCGAATTTCCTCAAAAAAGCACTGAAATCATAAATTGAACTCTGGAATCAACGGGCCATATGAAATCAGTTTCATAAAGTTTGCAAATATTTACTACGTGCCATTCATGCTAAATTAACATCCGTATTTTCAAGGTCAATATCATGTTTGTTCAACTTCTTGGAGTCACACATTTTTGTGGTATTTTTAACATCTGACTAAAGCGTCTATCATCACAAGATGCTAGCACTGTTTGTAAACACTTGGAAGCAGCAGCTGGTGTTGCTCACACATCTTGTTACGGGAAATAGAGTAGCAATTTTAAACTCCAGGTATATATTTTACTACTGATGTGTAAAAAACTTTGCCTCATCTGAAAGATTTTCCCCTATGACAGAGGGACATGCCCATCGTGTACTTAAGATCACAGAGCAGGTCTTATGCGCGCGTCCTGTAGGACTACATGCTGAGTGAAGTAAATGGTAAATGATACGGACCCTGCTTCTACCTTTTATGTCATTTTTAGTACAAAAAAAAAAATACAGAAACTTACCCACACAAGCATTGAGGAACAGCCAGTCAGTCTTTTTCATCCTGTTTTTAATTTGCTTTAGTTTTTTGAAGTCCACTTCAAGTTCCTCCTTGCTACCGACAGCACCAGCCAATTCGATCCTCTGAAAATCCATTTTCATCTCAGAGTCCCGTTTCGCA
Source organism: Galemys pyrenaicus (assembly GCA_019455555.1). Lineage (NCBI taxonomy): Eukaryota > Metazoa > Chordata > Mammalia > Eulipotyphla > Talpidae > Galemys > Galemys pyrenaicus. The sequence continues at coordinate 13,319,406 of JAGFMF010011658.1, read as the reverse complement.
GCAGGAGGTGATCGTCTCTGGCTGTTCCCACTACTGCAGCTCCCCCTCCACCGAGCTCTGTCCTGCTCATTGATTATCGAAGAAGCCTCTTCAGTCTCTGCCAGCTCTATTGCTTCAATATTATTAGGTCTGGGGTGATCGCACACAACACATTTTTTAGCCTTGGCCCAGTTCTCATAAGTGCAAATAGAACAAGTCCAATGCTGGGTCCTTGTGTTCAGTTTATTTCTATCATTGTATTCCTCACAAGGATCAACAGAAAAAGCAACTGGCCTTGAGCCGGATCCTGAGGACTGAGGAGATTCCGTGGGACTCCGGGTCCGACGCTGGGATAAGCACTGGGTACACCTGATTGCTCTCGGCCAGTTCAAATACGTACACATATGGCACGACCATTTATTTGCATTCTCCACGCTGTACGAAGACTTAACCCTTGGTCTGGCACTGGAGTCCGGACATATCAAAGGACTGCTTCCTCCTTCGGTGCTGGAAGGATCCCAGTCTCGACCAACATCACTTGAACCGCTTTTAAATGGATCTTCTGTAATAATTGTTCCACTAGGTCTCTGGGCACGACACATGGTACACTTGATTGCAGATGGCCAGTTTTCATACGTGCAATATTCACAAGCCCACTTAATCCCACGTTCTGACATTGTGCACTTCTTGAAGTGAGTTATGTCAGGCAGGAAGCTATAAATAATAAGGACAAGGTTATTAAAACACCTCTGAAAACATGACCCCAAAATAAAAGTACCCTTCCACTCATAAAATACAAACTTATCAAAAGATGCATAAAGAGGGGCCAGGGCCTCCCTGGTGGCGCAGTGGGTTAAGCAACGCACTATGAAGCAAGCCGCAGCCACTGCAGCATGAGTTCGATCCCTGCGCCAGGCCAGGGGGGTGACCCACAGGGCACAGCAGACCTCTCCTGCCATGCCCGCTGCTCCCTCAGCAGTGTGCTTCAGTCCATCTGCCTGTTCTGTTCCCCTCCTCTGTCTCTGGTGAATCCTCTCACCCCTCCCCCTCAACTCTGACCTGTACCCCTGTTCTTGTATGCATAAATAAATCTTGAAAAAAAAGATGCATAAAGATCTCACATCAAGCTATCCTTATTTTCTTTTCCCTTTAATGATTTCCACATAGGTACTAGAGATAAGGTCCCAAAGAAAAATACTAGACCTTCGGATTTAATGAAACTGCACTTTGGAATGCAAAACAGACAGGCAGAATAAAGGGACATTTTTTCTAAGTTGAACAGGTTAAAATAGGGAACCCACTAATAGAAATATGTCATTTTAGTCAAGTTACAGCCATCAATCAAGAAAAGTAACCAACAGTTAAAAACTCAAAAGGAAAAAATAACCACAAACCAAGTATCTTAAACACAAATATTCTCAAATTATGAATGCTAATTATTATGCTATCTAGTTATATTATGATGTTTTTTTTAAAGATTTATTTATTTATGCATATAAGCACTGGGGTACAGGCCAGAGGTGTGGGAGGGTGAGAAGATTCACCACAGAGAGCGTGGAGCAGAACAGGCAGATCAACAGACGTACACTGCTGAGGGGAGCAGCGGGCACAACAGGAGAGGTCTGCCGCACCATGCGGGTCCCCTCCCTGGCCGGCAGCAGGGATCGAACTTGTGCTGCAGTGGCTGCGGTTTGCTTCATAGTGCGTTGCTTAACCCACTGCGCCACCAGGGAGGCCCCTATTATGATGTTTGATTTACAATCAAGAATTCAGAAGATCAGAGTCAATTCTGTTATTTTTGCTAAGGGAGAAAAGCTGCTTGAAGGACCAATTATTCGCCCCCCAGGTAAGTACAGATAGAAAAGACACTGAAGAGTGACCCTACCATTAAGAAGGTAATACTGTGAAATAGAGACCAAGTTCCTCGATATTCTGTATTCTCAAAATCCAGTTCTGTCTAAAGCACAAAAAATAAAAACTTCACATCACCTATACTGGGACAACCAAATGGACAGAACATTCCTGAAATCCCTGAAATGACTGCTGGCATAATCACCCCACAAATATTCTGAGAAGTCATATTCAAAATATACAGTCAATATTTTAACTACAACTCATAATTCATATTAAAAATATAACATTCACTCAAAGGTTTCTAGGAACACTACACTATGCTGAAGACTTCAATGATGATTAATTCATAAAAGAAGCAACTTCCACAGCAAATTTAATGATTTTTTAAATGGCTTGAATTTAGACATTTCCATTGTCTTAAACCCAGTTGTCTCAACCCAGTAACTGTTATCACCTGGTCACCCATGTTTGACTAGAAGGACGAAGGACGACCTAACCGGAGTAACTGAGACTTTCCCTTTTTCTCAAGTATTGTCCAGAACCTGGGAAGCTAAACATTTTATAAGTATGTAATGTCCCTGCCTGCCAAGTCGTCTTCCTATTTATAGGATGCTAACTCTTTTGAAAAAAACATTCACTACAGGAAAGGCTACTATTTAATATGGAAAATAAAGACCCCACTGAGATTCTAGTTCGCACACGATAACCCCTCCCTTGCACACAGGATAAATGTGTAGTTTATGAACCAGACCAGCACCAAGAGTCAAGTCTTCACACCAGCTCAGACTCCTGCCTCAGGAGACCTGCAAAACATGTGACAGGCTCTGTGCTGCTCGCGAACAGCCAGGCCTGCCGGGAACAAACAAGGCTCCCTTGCAGCCTGCCATCTGAAAACCTTCTTCTCATAAAGACTTTCCTTTAATCAAGTATCTTACTCATTCTTTTAGTAATGAACTACTACACTTCAAATTTTCATTTAACACAGCAGTAAAACTGATGGGCTGGTCACCAAAACAGAGGTGAGAAAGATGCTGTGTTCAACGATGAGTGTACAAACGTGCACCTCAGTACCAAGTTGGCAGCGCCAAGTCAACGCCTACCCGTTACTTGTTATCCTGAAGGAGAAAGGCCGTGTCACCCAAAAGCAGTAAAGAACTGCTGCTTGAAAATACTCTTCTCCTTTGATAAACTGGTTCTTGTTCCTAACCCGGGTAATTTTTATTTATCTTGCTTAGACTTTTAACGTTAACTTGTCCACACTGATTACATACAATCTGACAACAGTCCAAGTCAGTTGAAGAGGAGGGAAGTATAACCATCATAAAAGCGAGACAAAATGAACAATAGCAATTTAATGGCAATTTTCATATTCACTGGGCAGTTTCTTCCTTTAGTTCGGAAGTGAAATATAAATTACTTACCCGTGCTAGTGGAAATTAAATGAGCTAATCACTGAATTAATGTAGCAGCATAATACATTTAAATGTTCCTATCTGACCAAAAAACAAACAAAAACAGCACCATAAAGTCATCAATGTTACATATAACTAGAAAATAATTTATAAAGTTACCTGATTACAGCAGGCCCTGTCCGAAAATCCATGTATCTAAGCAATACTAAACCATGTTAGTGTATTAAGTGTATTAAGCTAGCTGATGAAATACAGTTATCTGCTTCTTTGGGGCAAGTGAGACTCTGTAGAAATATTGTTTTCCAGGAATGGAAAGCTAAAATTTACTGAAGAGAATTATCCTGAGAACCATTTGCATCTGCAGTAATCAGTGAATGGAAGGGAAGAGTAAAAATAGTACCAGCTCAACTATGTGACTTCACATCACTGAGAAAATAAACACTGAAAAATTTAACTTTCGCAACTAGCTCTGGGGTCTCACTGGTGACATACAGGGTTAAGGTTCAGCACTATGAAGCCATCTGCAGCCACTGAAGCACGAGCTGGGTCCCAGGCTGACCCACAGGGCACAGCAGACCTCTCCTGTCTCCCTGCTGCTCCCCTCAGAGGTGTATTTTAGTAGATCTGCCTGTTCCGCTCCCCACTCTGTCCCTGGTGATTCCTGTCACCCTTGAACTTCTGGCCTGTACCCCAGCTCTTGGGGCATAAATAAATAAATCTTTAAAAAAAAAAAAGCCGGGCCTCCCTGGTGGCACAGTGGGTTAAGCAACGCACTATGAAGCAAACCGCAACCACTGCAGCACGAGTTCGATCCCTGCTGCCAAGTTCGATCCCTGCTGCCGGCCAGAGAGGGGACCCACATGGTGCAGCAGACCTCTCCTGCTGTGCCCGCTGCTCCCCTCAGCAGTGTACTTCCGTTGATCTGCCTATTCTGCTCCCTGCTCTGTCTGTGGTGAATCCTCTCACCCCCCACACCTCTGGCCTGTACCCCAGTGCTTGTATGTATAAATAAATAAATCTTTAAAAAAAAAAAAAGCCACTAGCTCTAAGAGTTAATACAGCACACTGACATAAAACTGTTACCAAATATCTATTAACATATTCACTTACTCAAGTAAATTTACAAGTCTAATTTTGCATGTAACACTGATTTACAAATTCTAATATATCACACTTTAATTGAAACAATAAAGCAGCAATAAAATTTGCCTAATCTAAATCTTCTTTGAGGGGAGTAGACACAACTGCTACTCTTAAAATAATCTTTGGTTCAAATACTCTACTAGCAGTTCCCCCACCTGTGAACCAAAAGCCCACGAATCCATCTGCTAGTCAAGCTCAACCTGCAGACAGAATGAATAATGTCTTCCAAGTATACCAACCACTTCCTAGTACTAAATTCTTAACTGCTTTTGATTAGACATGTCCCAGTTCAAATAAATAAAAGGAACAGGCACAAGCATTAGAGAAAGGAGGGAGTTAGTAACGGAACACTTCTGTGTTGTCATGCTCAGTGATGAACTGGACAGTATCTGTGAAGCATTACAAACACCGTAGAGGTCAATTCCGCAAAATTTATCAAATTCCCCCAACCACCTACTAAAGAACTAGAAAAGAAATAACACTCAAGTGCAACTCCTTAAAAATAAAAATGAGGGCCTCCCTGGTGGCGCAGTGGGTTAAGCAACGCACTATGAAGCAAATCAATTGCAGCCACAAGTTCGATCCTTGCTGCCGGCCAGGGAGGGGACCCACATGGTGTGGCAGACCTCTCTTGCTGTGCCCGCTGCTCCCCTCAGCAGTGTACTTCAGCTGATCTGCCTGTTCTGCTCCCCGCTCTCTGTGGTGAATCCTCTTACCCCACCCCCACACCTCTGGCCTGTACCCCAGCTCTTGTATGCATAAATAAATAAATCTTTTAAAAAAAATAAAAATGAAAGCAGCTTAGTTATCAATCTGCATCAGCGATAACTCATCCAAAAGGAGGATTACTCACTGTCTTTAAGATTTCATATTAGCTTTCTTTATATAAACTTACATTATTCATTAGTTCAACAATACAAATGTAATTGTTGCTATATTAACATGAATCTACGGAGATTTGCTATAAATATGCCCAAAAGGCATCTTAGGGGAATACAGAAGAAAGTTAAAACTAAAAGAGTATTCCAAGCACGCTTAATACTCAGATTTTGCTAAACTATCACAAGGTAATCCTGAATTGTAAATACTACTACTAAATTCTAAGTCAAAATGTGCCGTCTTCTCTGCTTTTCTCCTCAGCATCTTTCTGTATCGCTGTATACAGACACAGACTGATGTGTCTTCCTCACAACAGGCAACAAAAAACTACTAGTTTTAAGCAAAATCCTGAACACTGATGACATGGTGAATCCCCTAAGAGTCTGATCTTATTTCATCTCAGGGCTCTAACAGCTTATCACATCCTACATTAAACCTCTCACTTTCCTCACAACAAACTCCTACCCTGACTTGTCCTTTTCCACCAGGGACCATCTATATATACCCCAGCACCCAGCTCAGAAACTCAGACTCGTCTTGACTTCTGCAGCATTCTCCCCATAGATTCTCTAGTGGTTTCTGTCCATCCATTCTTACCATGCTAACCTCCATCAATCCTTTCTCAGTTCAGGTCAGAACTACCTTAAAAGCTGCCAAAGCACCTTCCTCTCTAAATCCTTCTAGCTCACTATTACCAGAATAATCCTCCCAATCACAGGACTCTCTTTCTGAAGCTCTCCTGCAATAGTATCAACTCTCAACTTCCCCTTTCCCTCCCTCCCTCCCTTCCCAGTCTCTGTCTCTCAGAAACACTCCATTCCAAACACACTATACAGAGCCTCGAATCCATGCATATAGCACCACTCCTTAACCATACACACATGAAGGCACAACCATAGAAAACATGCACCAACAGACAGTTTCTCAAATCCTACCACCTTTCAAGGCTCTGTTGAAGTCTCATCTCCCTCATGAAGCTGTCAAACCACTTCAAGTTCACAAGTAATCACAGGTCTATTGACAGTACTTAATGTATTTACTCTTGGTGCTACTTCTTAGAACACTCATGTGTGTGTGTTTCCTTGTCATTCCTTCCCTGCAGTAGTCAATCAGGTTGCCAAGTTGTCAGAAATGTCAAGGGTTCTAGCATCTAGAACTTAGATCAGCCCTGTGTTTAATCATAGGAAAGTAACCTGAGAAAAGAGAGTAGCGCTTTTAAGCAATCTAGGCAAAAGGGAGAAATTCTAGAGGATGGATCCACTCCCATGGCAAGACTTCAGTAGAAGTTTCTGGCACCAACAACGAGGTGCCAAGTACAGGGCCTCAGGACATGGTGAACCAACTATTCAGGTCTTGCAACATAAAGGGCACAAATACAAAAACATTTCAATCATTATATATTCTCTGAAGGTAATCTAGGTGAAATTACGTGTGCAGAGTCAAGAACATGTGCATAGGTCTCAAAAAACAGGATGCTCTTCCCACACAGATGGCCACTGTCTAGGCCATCTGTATGGAATGAAACGTGCACTAAGCACACTTGCTTAGGCCCCTCCCAGGAATGGATGAAGAATGTAGACAAAGTGAATTTAAATTAAAAAACACCTGCCAAGATGACACTGGCCTTGCTGTCACTGTAACTTAATCAGCCCTATCGCTTATACACCCAACTTAATTCCAATCAAAGGTACATGCTCAAACGACAAGAATTTTAAACTCACATTTAAATTGAAAACACTGCATTAATTAGTAAAATTATAGTTGTAACTCTATAACAATAGTTATAATTCTAATGAGTTTTCTTTAAATCGATAGACAATCAGCAATCTACTGTTAAGAATAGAAAATCTAGGAGACAATTTATGGTGGTGTCAAATCTCTCACATAACAATAACAATGCTATATCTTTTCATCTACTATTCACTTCAAGAGGAATTCTACCTCTTAACATACTAAGGACTATATCTGCAATTTTGCCAGCTTCTAGACCATAAAAGGAAAGAAAAGTAACACATAGGTATCTTGAGCTACCACAAAACCCATCGTAATATGGTTCCTTTACAGTTTGAGACAATAATCAATCATATCCCCTAATTACAACCAAAGAAAATGAATTTAACATAGCAGCCTATGACAACTTGCCAACACTCGACTGTGTGCTCAGCATGTAAAGAGAGTAAAGCACTATCCTGTGCCCGAAACACCTGCAAATTAATTAGGGAAAGACAACTGGTTTTCTTAAAACACTGGAGGACGTGAGACCCATACTCTCCAACAGTGCACACAATCAAACATTTAAAATAACTTCTGCAACAAATACGAACATGCTTCCTGTAGCGACAGGAAATGGAGGCGGCACTGGAGGCAGGGTTCGGGATGGTTCTGGGCAGACGGGTCAAGGAAGGAGTCTCTGGAGCCCTCGGTGGCTAAATACTTTATTTAGTAGAGGTGGCCAGGTACATGGCAGGCAGGGGTGCTGGGGGGCCGGGAGGCTGGCAGGCCTCCCAGCCCCCAGCACATCTCACCCTCTTGGCTGCTTCCTTCTCTCGCTGCTGCTGCTGCTGTCAGCTCTCTCGGTCGGTCCTCACACTTCTCACAGTTCTGTCTGTTCTGGCGTCCTCATGACGCCACCCATTTATGCCCGTGTCCAACACAGGTGCGCCCACTTGCGCAGGCCCACCCTGGAATGCTCGCAGTACCACAGGTGTCCATCATCAGTGGTGGGAGGGTGGAAATACCTGATCAACATTTACCCTACACTTCCTCATTCAAAATTTGATTTCTTCACTTATCCTATCCATTCTCTGCCCACACCCAACAGATTAGTCCCAATTAACAAAGTATCCACAGGAACCAAGAGTCTTTCCTATACCTACACTGCAACTAAAGGCTGTATTTTACCAAACACTGTGTGGATGATGCTACCTTTGTGATAGAGGAAAGAGGGGTAGAAATTTGGGACTTTAGATAACCAGTGAGTACCAATAGAAAACAGACTGAGGGGCCTCCCCGGTGGCGCAGTGGGTTAAGCAACACACTATGAAGCAAACCGCAGCCACTGCAGCACGAGTTCGATCCCTGCTGCCGGCCAGG
>JAGFMF010011658.1:13276661-13310996 GCA_019455555.1 Galemys pyrenaicus | reverse complement strand
CCCGCTCTCTGTGGTGAATCCTCTCACCCCCCACACCTCTGGCCTGTACCCCAGTGCTTATACGCATAAATAAATAAATCTTTAAAAAAAAAAAAAGAAAACAGACTGAGAAGCAGACACATTAAATGGATGAACTATTCCCAAGAAACCAACTCAGAATTACCATCTCATCAGGAAATAACTTTCTTTTTACCTCAATTTTGTTCAAATCTCTTTGCTACTTTCCAATTCATTAAAAGTATTTGAATAAAAGCATTTATTTTATAATAAATGTTGTTTACAAAGTCGTTCCATTAGATTACTTCTAACAATTCCTAACATAATGACTAAGAGGAAAAGCTGGATGGGGCTTTTATGATTTGGGCTTTCATGCAGGGACAGAGCGAGCAAGCAGGTAAAGTTTAGCAAAGGGCATCCTGGGAGGAGATGTCAAAAGCAGCAGCACAGCACAGGTGCTGCTTGTCCGGTCATCAGAGGAGGAGGACTGTCTCCAATGTGTTTCAAATTTTGCTAGGGTCAGTTTTATCAACTAATAAAAAAGCCCAAACTTAAGCATTTATTGTGTGCCAGACTGTAGTGCCAGCAAAGATACAAAGCAAGTTCTCGACAATTCTGACGATTCTGAGCAGACAGGGTCAAGGAGTCCTGGGGCCCTTGGTGGCTTTTTTATGCTTTTATTATCAGAGGCCACCGGCGCGGGGGGGGGGGGGGGGGGGGGGGGTTGNGGGGGGGGGGGGGGGGGGGGGGGGGGGGGGGGGGGGGGGGGGGGGGGGGGGGGGGTTTGCAAGAGGCTGGTAGGTCTCCTAGCCTCTGGCGCATCTTCACTCTAGGCTGCTGCTGCTACTTCTTTCTCTCTTCCCTCTCCCTGGTCTTCTCCTCTCTTTTGCTGTCTCTTTTCTCCTCTCTCCCTCCACTTGTCTTCGCTTCTGCTGTGTCCTTGTGACAACGCCCTCATATGCCCCGTGTCTAAGCCCAGGTGCACGCACTTGCGCATGCCCCCTCAGGCACGCGTGCAGGACCTCAGGTGTCCATCACCACACCAATGGCGGGAGGGTGGAAAAGCCTGAGAACTTTTCCATTTACCCTACACAGTTCTACATCTACAGTAACTAAATTAGTCTTCAGAACCTAATGGGACAGGGCCTATTATCCCCAATTTTAAAGACTAGGAACAGAAATAGAGAAACTAAGTAAACCTCCCTCAAGTCACAAAGCTTCTAAGAGTCAGAGCCAGGGTTTGAACCCAGGCTCCCAAGTCTGCATTATATACACTCATTTCTACCGAAACCACAGTGACCAACATGTTCCCTTTATCCAGAATGTGAACTGGTAATGAACTCTACTTAATTTCTCACTAAGCAGTTCTTTAGATATAGACGATATCTAAACAAGCAAACTTGTAAAATTTAACATAGTCTGCTCCAATTTTAGATTTCAAAACTGATGCAGCATCTTCCCAAAACATACCTAAATTAAGAACTACTGCAAAATGTCTTAAAAGTTGAGCAATACAGATGTAGAAGTTACTTATAAGGCATAAAATATAACAGACAAAATTGAATACAAAAAGACAATTTGGAGTATTCACGATGGTTTTAAGTCTATAAAGTATCGAGTATTTTTTTTTGTTTTGTAGACAATCGCTGAGAAAGAAAATAATAAAAGCTTGACTTTCTTAAACTAATACTCTAATTCAGCTACTAAAGACCCACAGTTTATCACTTAATCGAAGAATTGAAAAGACTTCCATTTCCATTCAGACAACTGGAAAAAAGAAATCCTCCCCCAAACAACACATGTATACATAGTAAGTTACAGGACCTACACATGGCTGTGGTATAGGAAAGCAAGAATGTGGGATAATAAATATTTTTCTCAGGCCTCCTTGGTGGCGCAGTGGGTTAAGCAACGCACTATGAAGCAGACCCAGCCACTGCAGCAAGAGTTCGATCCCTGCTGCCAATCAGGGCGGGGACTCACATGGCGCAGAGCTCTCCTGCCATGCCCTCTGCTCCCCTCAGCAGTATATTTCAGTCCATCTGCCTGTTCTGCTCCCCGCTCTGTCTCTGATGAATCCTCACACCACCCCCAAATCTCTGGCCTGTACCCCAGTTCTTGTGTGCATAAATAAATTTTTTAAAAATAAATAATAAATATTTTTCTCTCAAAGCCTCAACTTTCTCATCTGTAAATAAATAAGCTGGTGGGACAAGATAATCTTCAGAATCTTCTCTCCATATACTAAACCTAAGTCCAACATCTAAGTAAAGAATCACTTTAAATCTTCTTTACTGAATTTATTTTTCAAGTGCTCTATTTCAAAAAAAAAAAAAGCCTTTTATTAGCTTTTCTTTGCTCTATTTGCATCGAGTTAGTCACAAGTGAAGCCCAAATTTTAAAATATACACTGTCAATATGCATTTTATACTAGTGTCACAAAATAATCTGAGGTTTCAAAAAATAAAGCTATCATATACCACCCCATCTATGAACAAGATATAACAAATTAATAGTTATCAAACCTGTATATGGGCACACGGCCAGGCTACAGGGAACAGCAGCACAAACTAAATCCATGGAGATGCAATAAATATAAGAATTATGTACAAGCTTAGAAGTGTGTGTGAGAAGACAAGGAGAACGTGAACACTGGTTTAAGATTTAGAAATGGAGCTCCCCGCCCCTCCCTAGCCTGGTCCCACCGGCCTGGGAATCCCACTTTGTTCTGTTCCTTTTCTCCTCAATGACTTTCCCTTTCTCTGAACAAACAAAGATTTAGAAATGAAAATTTTAAGGTATGATTAACAATATAATACCCATGTTTTTAAGAGTGCTTTTCTCTTAAGAGATACCCACTAAAATATTTATAGTACTATATCTGAAATTTGTTTTAAAATAGCCCATTGGGAACAACAAATGCTAGAGAGGATGCAGAGAAAGAACCCTCAGATACTGTTAGGAATGCAACTGATGCAGCCATTTTGGAAAGCAATCTGGTTTGACCTTAAAAAAGAAAAATGGAAATACAATACTGACCCAGAAACCCCACTTTTGGGCATCCATCCAAAGAGCATGAAAGCGTCAACTCAAAAAATTATATACTCTACAATATTTACTGCAGCACTATTTACAATTCCTAGGACAATTCCTAAAGGGTCCGATGACAAGAGGACTCGATTAAGGAGTGGTTTATCCATGCAATTACTCGGCTGTAATAAAAAAAAAAAAAAATGAAATGCTGCCGTTTACAACAAAATGGAAGTGAAATGGAATTATGTATAATAAAACAGGATGACAAAAGCAAATATTGGACGCTCACACAGCAGAAGATGCAAAATAGGAAAAAAAAAACCCTGCAGACATTAATAAATAAAGTTAAGGTTTTTGAGGTTAAAAGGGAAGGAGGAAGGACTAGAAAGGGTCAAAAAGGCAGAAGGGAGAGTGACAGAAAAAGAGTACACAGAAGCCTTTCTCAGTGCAGTTCACATTTAAGGGAATTTCACTCCATTGGGAGGAAACTAAAGCAATGTAAATGAGGGTGGGGAGCACATGAGGATTCATTCTCTTAGTCTCTATATTATGTTTACAATTTTCCACAATAAAGTTTTTTTAAATCTATCATTAAAGTAACTGACAGTAGTTTCACAAAAGGCTATCAAATAAGAACCAGTTTCTTTCATGCTAAATTTGTACAGACGAAGGTCACACACTCAGAAAACTAAGACCTAAAGTGAAGTGGTAAAAACCTGTATTCTCAATAACTCAACAGCTCTCACGAGTACACATATAAAAATCCTCAACAAAATATTAGCAAACCAAATCTAAGGATGTAGAAAAAGAATTATACTTCACAACCAAGTGGTGTCTACCCAGATTTTGAGAAGCTCACCCTACATCCAGAAGTCAATTAATGTAATTCATATCATCTTATCTGGCGGCTGAAAAAGTCACATGATCACAGAAATACATGTAAAAAAGGCATGACAAAATCTAACACACATTCATTAAAAACAAAGCAAACCTCTCAGCAATCTAGGAATAAAGAGGAACTTTCTTTTTTTTTTTTTTAAATATTTATTTATGCATACAAGAACTGGGGTACAGGCCAGAGGTGTGGGGGCGAGAGGATCCACCAGAGACAGAATGGGGAACAGAGCAGGCAGATCAACTGAAACACACTGTTGAGGGCAGCAGTGGGCAAGGCAGGAGAGGTCTGCTGCACCATGTGGGTCAGCTCCCTGGCTGGCAGCAGGGATCGAACTCCTGTTGCAGTGACTGTGGTCTGCCTCATAGTGTATTGCTTAACCCACTGCGCCACCAGGGAGGGCCCAAGAGGAACTTTCTTAACATGATAAAAAGCATGTACAAAAAGCCTACACCTAACATCATACTTAATGGTGAAAATGACTTTCTGCTAGGGAAAATTCTAAATTCTAGCTGAAAGAAAATGAAAGTATACAAGTTGGAAAGGAAAAAATAAAAATGTCTTTATTCATGAATGACATGACTGTTTACATAGAAAATCCTAAAGAAACCTCCCTCCCTCCCTCCGTGATGAAGCAATCACAGCAAGTTTCAGGACACAAGGTCAAGGCACAAAAGTCAACTGCTTTCTTATATACCAGCACAGAGCAATGGTGTTCAAAAATAAAAACACATCACTATTTACATTAACAACCCTAAAACTAAAATACTAGGCATAATCTAATAAAACAGGTACCATCTCTACAGGAGAAAAACTACTAAGCTCTGATGAGCGAAAGCAAAGAACCTAATAAATGGAAAGCTATTCCATGTCCATGGGAAAACTCAATGTTGTCAAAATGTCACTTCTTGCCAATGTGATTGAGACTGAATGCAAGCCCAATCAAAATATCAGCAAGTTATTTTAAGGATATGCACAAAACGAATCTGAAGTGTTTATTTTTATATATTATGTATGTATGTGTATATACATATGTGCAAAATAACTACCAGCCAACATAGCACTGAATTAACTCAGAAGAGTGTCCTTATCTGACTTCAAGGCCCACCACTGTTAACTTTATTAAGCTACAGGTAATCCAGAAGGCGGAGGGGAAAGAGTAGATAGGTTGACGGAAGAGAGCCCAGACCCACAGAGTCAACTGACCTGACAAAGGGCAGAGGCAACACCACGGAGGAAAGATCTCTTTTTCCTCCAACGAGTGGTGCAAGAACAACTGGAAAGTCGAATACACAGAAATGACTCCAGATACAGACTTTACACCCTTGACAAAAACTGACTCAAAATTAGTCAAAAACCTAAATGTTAAAGGCAAAACTATGTAAGCGATAACAGGAGGAAATACAGATGGCCTTGGCTGTGGCAATGACTTTCAGACACAGAACCAAAGGGGACATTCAGGAAAGAAAGAACCGACATGCTGAATTTGTGGAAAGTAAACCCCCTGCTCGCCACGATTTTCCATAAAATCTTTAGTCAGTTTGTCAATACCCACAAAATAATTTGCTGGGATTTTGATTTTCAAGGTAAGTCAGGAAAAAGATATTCTCAAAACAACCATCTGATAAAAAAATATTGTTCAAAATATACATAGAACTCTTAAAAATTGACAACAAAAATACATTTTAAAACAGGCAAGAGGGTCCACCCTGGTGGCGCAGTGGGTTAAGCAAGGCACTATATGAAGCAAACTGCAGCCGCTGGGCCCCAGCCAGGGAAGGGACCCACATGGCACGCGGCAGACCTCTCCTGCCTTGCCCGCTGCTTCCCTCAGCACTGTACTTCAGTTGATCTGCCTGTTCTGCTCCCCGCTCTCTGTGGTGAATCCTCTCAACCCCCCCGCCACACACACACACACCTCTGGCCTGTACCCCAGTGCTTGTATGCATAAATAAATAAATCTTTTAAAAAAAAGAATTTAAAAACTTAAGTCCACATAAAGACCTGCACACAGATATTTTTCCAGCAGCTTTACTCATAATCACCACACCTGCGAACAACCAAGATGTCTTTCTGCGGGTGGATGGACGCACAAACTATGCTACATCCAGACAGGGAAATACTCCACACTAACGACACTAAGGAGAGATGAGCTATCAAGGCATAAAGGAAACTAAAGGTATGCTAATTCAGTGAGGAAAGTCAATCTAAAATGGCTACATTCTATGATTCCAATAGCAGGACAGCTGCCTTCTGGAAAAGGCAAAACTATGGAAAAGATACAACTATTAGTGGTCGCCAGGGGCTGGAGAGGAAGAGGTTGAAGAAGCAGAACACAGGACTTTTAGGACAGTGAAATGACACTGCCTGATACTACAATGTGGATACTTACAGTACACATTTGTCAGAACTCACAGAATGCGCAAAGGACACTATGGACTGCGGGTGGTAATGACGTATCAACAACACAGACTCATCAACTGTACAAAGGAACCACTAGAGTGCAGATGCTAGTGGGGGAGGTTGTGCATGTGTGGGGGGCAGGGGTTATATGAAACTATATTTTCTATTCAATTTTGCGGTGAACCTAAACTGCTCTAAAAAAAAGAAGTCTTTTTTTAATCTGCTTATAGCAACATTTTAGTCACTAACACACAGGAAACATTTTCCTAAAAAATTTTCTTTAAAAAAATCAGCACTCAAAGAACATGAGGAGTTTTTAAAAGAATACAAGAAATTTTGATGTGAACTAAAACTGCTCTAAAAAATTAAACCAATTAGTAAGTAATATTAAATAAAAGGAAACAAAGTCTCACTAACCAAAATGGATCAACCCGAGCAGTCAATGATTTTTAAAACACTGAATAAAATAAAAATCCATAAACATACATGGATGCAAACAAATTGCTGCAGAAAACTCTTCCTTACAGTGGAAATCCAACTAATATATGAAAAAGGATGACCAGCTTACTAAATCACCATTTGGCGGTCTTCAAAACTGACTCAAGAAGAACCACTGGTGAATGTCCAAACCAGTGGGTGAAAATGTGAGTTACTGATGTATTTAAAGAGCCCACCAAGTATCTCCGACATAAATAAGTACATTATGCAATCCGACAGACATCACCTTAACCAAGAAATCAAAGCCAGCACCCCAGCAAAATTACATCATTTTGTTCTTGCTTCCGGTCCTGGCCCAAAGAGCACAGCATCACCAGAGCAGCAGAGATGCCACGATACAAAGTGACCAGCCCCACAGTCAGAACAGCACGGTGGCAGACAGGGGCTTCACTGAGCCAGTTCACGCGCCTGCAAAAAACAAATTAAAACATGGCAACAGACTGCAACATATCATCAGGAACTTTCTTTTGCCTTTATAAAGAACAGTAGTGGAACAAGTGACTAAACTTGGCAACATTTACAGAACCTCATTAAGGTTCTGTAGACAATATCATGTAGTACTAATTGCCTGATCACAGTATTTTTGGCATGTGAGAGAAAGAACTTGTTTTTAGGACAAACACACTGAAATATTTAGGGATAAAAGGTTATCATATCTGCACCTCACTTTCAAATAGTTCTGGGGGGAAATAGATCAGTATTTTTATATATATATCTATATCACACAATAAATGTTACAATTAAAGTACTTTCACACACATCACTTTCACCCTGACAAAAACCAAGAAACTGGTACAGAAGCGCCCTTTTATGTAAGAGTAAATTTGGCTTCCAATATCCTAAACCCTTCTCAAGAGTTTTCCTTCTTTCCATTCTACCACTGACCCCTTACTCATCAACAATTTACTTCTCTACCTGCCCTCCTACCTTCACACTCATCACTGCTGATCGAATGGTCTTTCAAAAAAAAAAAGCAAAGCAAAGCCTGGTGCTGCTGTCCTGCAGTTCGTGTCATTCAGCACCCTATTAAAATGAAAACTCCTGAGCAGGAAGGGCATAAAGGACCCTTCCAGAAATGTTCCACAACTGGTCTGAGTGTCTTCTCACCACCCTTCCAAACAGACAGACGTGCTCACATCAAGAGCCTCCTCCGGCTTCCCCTCCAGTGATGGAGTACCACCTCTCCCCAAACCCTATTAAGGTGAAATCAACATTATCTGACAATGGGAAGGTCAATCCCACCTCTTAATAGTAATACCCAATTCTCTCATACAGAAGAAAATATACTGCATTTCTTTTTTTAAAAAAAGATTTATTTATGCACACAAGAGCTGGGGTACAGGCCAGAGTCGCGGGAGGTGAGAGGATTCACCAGAGACAGAGTAGGGAACAGAACAGGCAGATGGACTGAAACACACTGCTGAGGGGAGCAGCAGGCGAGGCAGGAGAGGTCTGCTGCGCCATGTGGGTCCACCCCCTGGCCAGTGGCAGGGATCGAACTCGTGTTGCAGTGGCTGCTGTTTGCTTTATAGTGCATTGCTTAACCCGCTGCGCCACCAGGGAGGCCCGAAAATATACTGCATTTCTTATATGTGAGTTCATGCCCCTCTCCAGCTCTTACTGAACCTGGGAGTGCAGGGTCAGAGAACTAGCAGGTCTTCCCACCCTCCCACCACTGGTATAATGATGGACACCTGTGGTGCTGCGCACATGCCGAGGTGGGCACGCCAAGTGGGCGCAGCTGGGTCTGGACACGGGCATACAGAGGTGGCGTCGTGAGGACGCCAGGACCAACACGAGCAGCGGCAGAACGAACAAGCAGCAGGAGTACCAACGCGAGCAGCAAGACCAACAAGAAACGAGAAGCAGCAAAGCAGCCGAGAGGGTGAGATGCACCAGGGGCTGGGAGGCCTGCCAGCCTCCCGGCCCCCCAGCACCCCTGCTGCCATGTACCTGGTCACCTCTGAGAAAATGGTTCCACCTCTGACAATAAAAGCATTAAAGCTAAAAAAAAAAAAGTCACCGAGGGCTCCAAGACTCTTTAACCTGCCCTGTGCCACCTTCCTGCCACTACAACCAAGGGCTCCAGGACTCCTTCCTTTACCCCCATCCGCTAGAACCATCCAGAACTTGCCCTGTGCCACCTTCCTGCCACTACAGGGAGGTTAGCTGTAGCGGCAGGATGGAGGTGGCACAGGAGGCAGGTTCGGGATGGTTCTGGGCAGACGGGTCAAGGAAGGAGAGTCTTGGAACCCTCGGTGGCTTTTCATGCTTTATTTAGTAGAGGTGGCCAGGTACATGGCAGGCACGGGTGCCGGGGGGCCGGGAGGCTGGCAGGCTCCCAGCCCCCAGCACATCTCACCCTCTCGGCTGCTGCTTCTTTCTCTCTGCTGCTGCTCGTCAGTACTGTTGGTCGATCCTCGCAGTTCCGTCTGTTGGTCCTCGCAGTTCTGGCGTCCTCATGACGCCGCCCATTTATGCCCGTGTCCAACACAGGTGCGCCCACTTGCGCAGGCCCACCCTGGAATGCTCGCAGCACCACAGGTGTCCATCATCAGTGGTGGGAGGGTGGAAATACCTGATCAACCCTACATTAGCTAAACCCTTAAAACCCAAGCCTCTTCGTGTGGAAAAAAACTCGTAATACCTCACCTGTCCCTTTAAGGAGAGGTTAAAACCGATTATATTTCAAGGTTCAAATCCTACAGTTTTATAAACAACCGCTAGCCTGAAAAGATACCACCATAAATTTTATGACACTTTAGCCACAGAACATTTATACTTTTCATTTCATCCTCAGAACTCCCAAGTACTGCCCGCTAAGGTACCCTAGAATCCTCATAAGGTACAAGTGTCTTCATCTAGTGACAAAATCTATGGTTCCAAAAGGTGAAAAGATTTGTTTAGGATGAAAAACTAAAAAGAACCCCCATAGTCTGCTTCCCATCTCCCTTAGTAGGGAGTTAGAGACCTTTTGAAAAAATGAAACATAAATATTGGCTGTAAAGCAGGTTGGCTGTACCATCACTGCCTCTAGCTACAAGGCAGCATTAACACCTCCAAGCAAGTCCCAAATGTTTACTGTCTCCAGAGTCCCCCTCCTTGTCGGAGCCACCATTATCTCGATTACCAAACAGCCACCAGCTGATTCTGCTGCTTCAGCTCTACCAGCAGGCTACGCAGAGCCAGAAGCGCCTGCCCAATAGAAATGTAAACCAGGTCACCGAACAAGGCTTAAAATCCCCTAATGGCTTCCCAATCCACCCAGAATGAAATTGAAATTCCGATCTTTTACAAACAGTTCGTTCTCCCCATAAGAGGCTACATTAGAAACGCCCTCTGTTCTTTCTCAGAATTTTCCTGGGCCAGCTATTGCCACTGTGATGGAGGTCTAAACAGCACCCCAGGAAATTTCCTGACCAGGAATCCTCCACAGCAGCTCCCGCAATTTCAACACCTGCACAGCATTTATCACTAGCTGGCATTCTTTGTTTCCTCCTTGACTGCCTCCCCACACTAGAATGTAAACAAAAGTAAGGTGACTTGGTCTCATTCAGAGGGCAACTCAACAGCTAGCAGAGTTACTTTCGGAAATGCCTGAGATTGAACAGGTCATCATTAAAAGTCTCTAATTCCCCTTTTCAACAGTTTTTTATGTCATCTACTTTCTGAAAATCCTAAACAACCTCAGATCTCTATTATTGTTAATTTGCCAAATAAATTTCTATAAGAACAATTCTTTCAGGGAGGGCCTCCGGGCCTCCCTGGTGGTGCAGAGGTTAAAGTCTTAAGTGCTATCAAGCCGTCCCAGACACAATGAGTTCTATCGTGGCCAGGGAGCTGACCCACAGGGCCCAGCAGACCTCTCCTGTCTCTCCGCTGCTCTCAGCAGTGGATTTCAGCAGATCTGCCTGTTCTGCTCCCCACACTGTCTGTGAATCCTCTCACCCCCACACCTCATCCCGACCCCTAGCACCTCTGGCCTATACTCCAGTTCTTGTATGCATAAATAAATAAAAATAAATTTTAAAAAAACCTTCAGATTTTCAAACTACCCCCCATCCTAGCCTCCCACTTGCCATCTGTGCAAATGATCCACACTGAAGAGGGTTACTTCTCCCTAATCCCCAGCTCCTTGACAATACCAGCTCTGTGCGAACATGACAACAAGGGACAGGAGACAGGGTAAGGCACGTATGACCAGGTGCCAGGAGTGCCTTTCCAACATCAGGTGCAAGCT
This sequence comes from Galemys pyrenaicus, assembly GCA_019455555.1. Taxonomy (NCBI): domain Eukaryota; kingdom Metazoa; phylum Chordata; class Mammalia; order Eulipotyphla; family Talpidae; genus Galemys; species Galemys pyrenaicus. The sequence goes on along the minus strand of JAGFMF010011658.1, from coordinate 13,299,930 downwards.
TCACCACAGTGAGCCTCTTCTAGGCCTTAGCCACAACACGTGACTTCCACGTCTCCATGCTTTCCCTCACACAACTCTGCACAGGATTCTCTCCCACGCCCACCCACTGTTCTTATCTGGCCCAAATACCTAAAAGGCTCAGGAGGAGCGCAAAGGTTTCCACCTCTGTAAAATCCTCCGTAACCCAACCCTAATCTTGTACTAAATTTAGTCATCTTTTAACCACTTCACAGTACTTAGTTTAGTGGATTCTGATTTGTTCCTAATAAACAACTGGGAAATTTTCACTTCTACGTCTCTATAAATAGTGTCTTATGCAACAGTTCCTTACTAATCAGTCAATAAAAAGCAACTTGATATTCTATAGCTATCAAAGGATAATCCAAATAACAGCCCAAAATAGTTCTGAAAATTGCTATAGTTCCCCTGCCTAAAAACAAACTCTAGCTTCACTAAGTACAAAAAGTGAAATTAATTGCCCAACCAACCAATAAAGCAAAGGATTTAGAAGTGGTTTGTTAAAAATCACAGTAATAACGTCCTGCCTTGAAAATTCCAATTATAAGTGTATCGCTGCAATTTAATGTGTGCACACTAAGTAGAGATCCTTTTCTCCATCTGCAAAATAAGGATAATTTATTCAGATATCCAGAGAATACTGTCTTGCAACAATCAACTTGTAGGTGGGAATAATTATATTCCTAAAGCAAAGTACATTTCAGGAAAAGGCCATGGGACAAGTGGATAGTCACATGCAAAGACCAAAGCTGGATCCTTACCTCATACTATATTCAGAACTTAACTCAATATCATCAAACTAATATGCTAAATGTTAAGAGTTAAAATTATACAATTCTTAGAAGAAAACCTAAATGTAAATATTCTTGGTCTTGGACTAGACGATGGTTTCCTAGAGACATCAAAAAACACAAGGGAAAAAAGGAAAACAGTGAAGTGGACTACCTTTCGTGCATCTAACCTTTCGTTGCGCTAAGGACACCATCAAGAAAAAGAAAGGACAGGAGGGCCTCCCTGGTGGCGCAGTGGGTTAAGCAACGCACTATGAAGCAAACCACAGCCACTGCAGCATGAGTTCGATTCCTGCCACCGGCCAGGGAGGGGACTCACATGGCGCAGCAGACCTCTCCTGCCTCGCCTGCTGCTCCCCTCAGCAGTGTGTTTCAGTCCATCTGCCTGTTCTGCTCCCCACTCTGTCTGGTGGGTCCTCTCACCTCTCACACCTCTGGCCTGTACCCCAGCTCTTGTGTGCATAAATAAATAAATCTTTAAAAAAAAAAGAAAGGACAGGAAAAAATTATACAAGTGATCTAAATCTGACCTGTATCCAGAATACCTAAAAAACTCTTCCAACTCAAAGATAAAAAGACAAGTAATCCAACTGAAAAATGAACAAAGAACTGGAATAAACACCTCTCTAAAGTAGGTACACAAATGACCAATAAACACTTGAGAAGACGCTCAACACTATTACTCATCAAGGAAATGCAAATAAAAATTAGGTCATGACACCTGAGTAGGGTAGCAACAATAAAAGCTGATGAAGATGCAGAGGAAAACCATCACACTTTGCGCACAGATTTTCAGCAATGGCACAAACACTTTGGAAAACCGTCTGGAAGTTCTTTAAAAGTTAAACAGAGTTGGTACGTGACCCAGAAATTCCAGCCCTGGTAGATACCCAAAAGAAACAAAAATGTACTACCACACAAATACTCAGACAGAAATGTTCACAGCAGCACACTTCACAACAGCAAAAAACTGTAACAATGTAATAGTCCATTAATTAATAAATGGATAAGCATAAGCAAAATATGGAATGTATCTACCCATTAAATGATGAAAATGTTCTGGATAGTGGTGATGGTTGCACAACTCTGTGAATACACTAAATAACGCTGAAATATATACCTTCAAAGGTTGAATTTCAGGATATGTGAAATAACCTCAAGGAAACTATTGTAAAGAAGAAAAAAAACATGGTATGCAACTGATTTCCAACAATGCCTCATCCACCCAAATATTATTAATTATTTGAATTCAATCTACATAAAAAAGACTTGTCAGAGGGTGAAAACCAAAGTCATGTTGTGTTGGCTGAGGGTCTGACAGTTTGCCTTCAATATATGAACTGTAAGAGTAAAGGAAATTAGTTTTGCTATTCATTACTAAAAAGTTCAATCCACTAGGCAACTGGCAATGTTATATTCAATTTATTTGACCAACCCCCAATATGAAATTCAAACTGATGGCTCTTGTCAAAAACTTCATCTTAACCAACATACCATGCTCCTAGAAAACAAAAAATGCTTACCAGATTTCTCAAGCCATGAAATTACTGGCATAATTCTATATAAGTGTCACTCACAAATGCAAATACCCTAAGTAAAAATGTCTAGTGTTTCTGGAAAGTTTACTACCAACTAATTTTAGCCTCACTTATGCTAAAAAGGTTTCTGAAACAAAGTTTTTACGTAAACTATTTTCTTTAAAAATCAGTCAAGTTCAATGGAAAAAATATTTTGAGGAACTGGAGGATTAAGTCTCCATACAGATACAAAGAATAACTCAAGATGATTTACTGCTAAGTGACTATCTAGCCATGAAATACCAGGCCTCCGCCTCACCCACACAACAGAAACACACACATCCATTTCCCAGCTAGTCAGCATCCACCTATGTACCGCATAATTACAGGTATTATATCCCTGGTGCACAAAGACTGTGGACCAGCTTGTTTGTGTTTTCTTCCAACAGTGTTGACAGGTCGCGGTGAATCACACATTCTCCTGAGTCTCATCTGCCTCAGGATCAATGACACATGCTGCCAACCTCCGAGGTTAAGGATGCAACTGAGAATACTTGCTATTTTCTCCTTCCCAAGATACCAAGTGTCACCTAATTACAGACAGAGTGGCCAGCTGCCCTTAGTGCCACCAGTGCCAAATGCATGCCAAAGTAACTGCCCCGGACTCAAATCTGAGGATTATCACAGAACAGGGGTTCTTGTTTTTACATGAAGATATGGTCATTATGAAAATGTTGCACATCCTCTAAGGAAGAGAACCATGCTAGTAATAAACATAATGACCAAAAACATTAGAGACGGTCATAATTTCAAATATTTTGTCTCATAACCCACGTAAGTCTCATAAACTCCAATACTCAGAAGCACACTGCATGCCCTAGCTCCTCGGTAACCAAAATACCGTAGAGTCGTATATACATATTTTCAGTGTTGAATAAAAGGTCTCCACAGAAAAGAGGGTTCAGGGCTCATAACCATTTCTTTCTCGGGGATCTAAAACTGGTTGAGAAGCAAAATTAAAAAGATAGAAACTGAAATCAGGTCAAGAAAAAACAATCCAAACAAGAAGAAACAACTCTCCTGGGGTTGAAGAGTAGTAGGGCCTTCTCAGGAGATGGCACTCAAGCAGGCCCCAGGTAAAGAGCAGCTGAGAGAAGAGGGTTCCAAACAGAGGGGCAGAAAGGGCCAAGGGAGGGCCTTCTCGGAAACAACAAACAGGCCTGTCTGGCTGAAATAAGGATCCACAACAGGAAGAAACAGGAGTTAAGAGAACGGCTCAGAGTCAGGTAACAGAGAGCGCAGAGCAGCACACAGGTGCCGACATTGCTCTGCGTGTCATGAGGAGCGTTTTGGACCTTTTTATGTTGTGCTGTAAAAAAATGATGGTGTTTAAATGTGCAAGGTACTCCTGATGCAAAGCAAAGTGGGCACAAGTATTCCAAATAAAGGGCCACATCAAAGTCCAGGGACAAAATTGGCCTATTGGGAAAGTGGGGCGTGAGCAGCAATGCCCGGAAATAAAGCTGAACTAAACTACAAGAAAAACCACAGTGGTCTACTGTTGCAACTCCCAGTTATCTAAAGCTTTTAAATTAGAAAAGCAAATGCACACTGGACAGCTCTCACTCTATTAACTTCCCATGTTTACCTAAATACTGTACAACTAAGGTGTGAGTTCAGAACCACGTTAATCCTCAGTGTTTAAATGTGATATGCCATAACCTTTAAAGCGTACAGAGCTGGATCAAGGCCACAACTTCAAATACGCTACCAGAAATGAGTTCATCATACTAACCTCGGTACATTTAAAAAGTTAAATGGATGTCTTAGTGCTCTGAAGCATTAATAAAAGGTGTTGAAACAGCAATGGAAATAAAATTCCCTCATGACATTCAAATAATATCCTCCCCAAAAGTGTAAAATGTGTCATTACCATCTTCTTGGTCCCCCTAATAGCCCAACAAAAACAATGTTATGAAACTTTAGGGTAAGGAGGAGACTGCACACTGTCATAAGACGCAAAAATCAAGGAAGAGCAGGGTTCTAGATGTGTTTTTGAACTCCTCCTGTACATAATAATAGCCAGGAGAAGGTCCAGCTTTATTTTTCAGTTAAGATGACTTTCCCAAGGTCCTTGGCACAGGGCAAGATCAAAATTCCTTATGGTTTGCACACTGAGTCACCCTGTTTAATCAAAACAGGGAGTCCCTTTGAGGGACTATGTAGAAAAAGAGAGCAAAGGAAAAAGAGAGAAGAACCACTCACTATATGACATTTCCAGGCGCTCAAGATTTCTCTTCAGCTATATTCCTAAACAAAGTATTTGGTACATTAAATGCACTGGCAACCTAACAGCCCAGACGGTGAGCAAACAGACCTGGGTAGAGAGAAGGGCGTTTAACCTGCCAGTCCAGGAAGTCAGGACAAACTGAAATTCCAAATTCTCCTAAGAGTTTCAAAACACCAGTGCACCTCAAAGATAATGGGGTCGGTTCAAACTTCCAGACTGAACCTAAACTGCCGGTCCCTTGTGCTTCATGCAAGTATTCATTACAGTTCTTTTGTCTGTGAAATGGCCAAAACCAAGCCACAGCAGTGAAAATAATAGATCTTCGCACTGAACAATCGTTGCCGCGAGCAAGAGCAGTAGGAAATCTTTCCACTAGGTCCGGCTCCTTTCTCCCCAGGCCACCCCCACTCCCCCACCCTCATTTTCTTAGACAGAAATGGCAACAACGAGAGGCCCCAGCGGGAGGCGGAGAGGACGCGGCCCGAGGACCGAAAGACAAGTTTGGACACCAGTACCAACTCGCGGCGATGGACCCAAGTAGGTAGGGCCTATGGCAGAGTGGGGGCGAAACCCCCTCGCTCGCCCGTAGGTGGCAGGAATGAAGTGAGGAGGGGTGGAGGGGGGAAGGTGGCGGAAGAGAGGTGACAGGGCGGGCGGCGCGTCCAGCCGCGGGTGATCGATGGTCGGTAAACAAGCCGGCGGACCCACCCTCCCACACCCCCGGGCCTGGCCCCGCACCCCAAGAGCCCAAGATGGAAGCGCAGCGGGCGGCAGGCCGTGCCCCCTCCCCTCGCATCCCCTCTCGCTGCCCGGCTGCGCCGCGGCCGCACTGAGGGGAGCGGGCGGCGGGCGGCGAGGGACGCCGCGGCCAGGGCGCCGCCAGGGAGCGAGGGCCCGGCCGACCGTGGCGGGAGCCGCGAGGGGCCTGCGGCGGGGCGCCCTCCGGGGCCCGGTTACCTGGCGGCGGCGGCGGCGGCGGCTCCTCCTCCAGCTCCGGCTCCTCCTCCAGCGACGTTCGGCGCCCGGCGGCGGCGGCGGCGACTCCCCGAGCAGCCCGCGGCGACGAGCCGAGCCCGGCCCCTCTCCGCCTCCCTCCGTGCCGCCGCCCGCCCCGCTGCTGCCGCCTCCGCCCTCTCCCTTCAGTCAGGACATGGTCTCCGCGGGCCCGCGCGCGGCTCCCGACTGCCGGAGACGGGGGCGCAGGGCCCGGGAGCGGGCGCGGAGGCTGGGGCGCTCCCGGGGGAGGGGGCGGCGATAAAGGGGGGCGGCTTCGGGCGCTGCGGGTTCCTAATGGCGGCGGCCAGGGGCCCGGGAGCCAAATAAACCCCACGGCGAGCAGCACAACGTCAAGGCTGGACCCCGCTGCTCGTCGCCCGGTCATTGGCCCCGAGGCCGCCAGCGGCGCAGCCAATGGACGACCGCCTCTTTCCGGGCGCAGGAGGCGGGCCGCGGAAAGGTGACGTCACGCCGGCGCCCGACCCTGATTGTGAGGCGGCGGCGCTCACGGGCTCCGCCTCCTGGGCGCGCGCCCAGCGCCCCGCCCCCTGGTCTCTGGCCCCGCCCCACAGGCGCAGCCCCGCCCCCTGGGCCCCTGCAGCCTAGCCCTCCGAGCTGTGCGGGGTACGCGGGAGGGACACTGGGGGGGCCGGCTGGCAGGATCCCGACCATGCCGCGCAGAGGGCGTCCCCTCGGCGGTTCCCTCGACTCCCTTGACCGCCTCTCCGCCCCAGAGCTACCAAACTTCTAAGTCAACCCCCAAACTTCAGGTCTGCCAAGCGATTTCTACTTGAGTAAGCACTTTTTCTTACCGTTTCGAGCTCTTTATAAGACACCAGGGAAGATAAGCGTTTAAATACGATAGCTTTAATTTTTATGAATCTCTTTTTCACAATGTGTGATTTTCACTCCCGCCTTCGAGGAGGCTGGCTATCCACTTACATGTGTGGGACTTCTATTCCTTCTGCACAGTGATGCATGATAAGCCACGGAGCCTTTGCTTTCCACTCTCTTCTGCTACTTCCCAGCTCTAATCTTGAGTAAACCCTGCTTTCTTATGGCTGCCTGCTCTGTAAATTGTAAATTTGAGTCATAGGATAAATCACTGCGAAAAATATTCAGCCATGAGACTCCCCAGAGCCCAAGTTCTAGACAGTGTGTTAGCTGGTGGGTGATATATGTTGTATATTTCTGTTTCTTTTTACCATAAATACAGCCAAATCCTCAAAATAAGTCGTTTGACCACTTGCTAAAACCCCATGCGTGTCAGATTGTAGCTAGAGAGATCTTGTTTTTTCCAGTGGAACTTTGCTTTGACTTTCTCATACTGCACATTTTATTTCAAGAACTTGAAAGACCTTCAAGCAGCAAGTCTGTAAAAGTTGAAGGCGTCTTTGAAAGTTATCTTGAAGCAGAACCATAGCACCATCAAGATACTTCACCTCATAGGAGGTGTGCGTAATTCAGTTGAATTGGGTTTTTAAGGCTTGGGTAGAGACTTCATTTAGTAAAACTATTCATGGTATTCTCAGTCTCTTCATAGATATGGCAAAGAATGTGTGTACAGCCTCACTATAATCACAGAACAATAAAACCTTTATACCTTCCCCTCACCAGCAACATTTCATAATTGTTGGTTATTTAACCCTCACAGCCATTCCTGATACAGCAGTCTTCAATCATCCCCAGCTTCTCAGAGCAACATTAAGTGCTCCAGGAGCTGTTCACATATTAAGTTTAAACTACAACAGTCATTTGCTACAAAACTTACACACACTCCCGAACACTAAAACGATTAAAACCGTTGTAAATGAAATCAAACACCACGTTATTATGTAAGAGCAAGGCTGAAACATTTCACTGTGAAAATATTTAAAGGACTCCTGAATACTTCATCACCCGTTCCTAAAGCACAGGTGCAGAGCATCTACAGGTTAACAAGAACCCCACTTAGGCGTTACTGTTGTCTTCAGTTTGCAGGGGGAGAGGGTTGTGTTGGGATAAGGTTTATGAAGTCTTTTCTCAATTTAGCAATGTGCGTACTGTGTACCAAGAACAAGATGAGTGTTTGGGGAAATTCTACATAGGAAAGATGGGCAAGGCCAAATACTGGCTATTATAATGCAAGGTGCAATGTGTGAGGTCAGTCCTAAAGCAGTTGAAAGAAAGAGCAAAGCCTCAAATGACCTTGACAGCTGGAAGGACACTGGATATGACCCCGTGGTTCTCAGCCTTGACTATAGGAGAGAATTCTTAGAGAAGTTTTTCAAAATCCATGTCTCTGAGCTCCTCACCAAGCTTACGGAAATCATCCCCAAGAAAGATGGGGCAATGGTAGCTTCTAAACTCTCCCCAGGTGACTGAAATATGAGGCCAACTACTGCAGATCCCCACCCCGCAGTTTGCAAGTGCAAACTGAGATTTTAAGCGGCTTACCAAAATCTAGACCCCATAGATTCAAAATCAGAAAACCGCTTTGATTACCTTGTCCTTTCCATTGTACGTTTTTGAGTAACAAAGAAGCCCACAAATACAGCAGATAGCTTTATCACAGTTAAGGAAGAATTTTGTTGTTTGGAATTGATGAAATTATCATTCTCCTTACATTTATTCCTGAGAACTACTTCTGAGTTCTGAGAAATATTTCGCTTGGGAAAAAGCTAACCTTTTAATTTTTTTTAAAGTGATTTTTCTTAGAAACCTTGCACTAAAGTACAGGGACAATATAAATATTTCCCGAACTACCATACATGATATCCTTCCATTTTACTTCTCTTGCCTTATTGGGAAGGGCGTGGATGCCAGACTATAGGTCTTTGCTTAATTCCACTGTTACTAGGAAGCTGGGGAAAGGTTTTGAGCAGGAGAATGCAAGTATTAGAGCTCTACCTTACCCTGTAATGTTTGTGGAACAAACTCGGGTGAAACTAGATATAGAAACAGCAAAACCAATTAAAGAGACAAGAACCTACAACCAAAATCACTGTAATCATGGAAAGGAGGGAACAGATGTGAAGCAGGACCCCAGAACACCAGGGTTGTCTGAATCGGGAGCAGAAGAATCAAAAGTCAGGGCATGGAGCATAATCCCCTCCAGCTCCATCAGTGTTGCCCCAACTGACAAGAGTTTATCCTTTTTGATAGCTGAGTAGTATTCCATTGTGTATATATTTCACTTACGGATCTGCTAAAGGGAAATAGGAGGAGAAAGACAAATACCAGATGGTGTCACTTATGTGTAAAATACAAAAATACCAAACAAGGGATGAGATAAAGCCAACTTAATACAAACCCTAGAAAGATGTTTATAGAGCTGGAACTTTCAGAGGGGGAGGAGGATGGGGAGGGGTGAGAACAAAGGAGCACAGGGGAAAGTGAGGATGGGCTGTGTCGGGGGCTCTGGTGGCAATACCTGGAGGGAAGACCCTTCACCTCTAAAACACAAGTAACTCCGAGAATCAGTGTTAATGAAATCAAAAAGAGCACTGTGAATGTGAGTGGGATGGTTACACCTGGGAAGCCCAGGCAAGGGGGCGGTCAGAGGTGTGGCCGTGGGCAAGGTGTGCCGCGAACAACCTATGAGAGCAGGCAGAAGGCGAGCCTGAAATCTGCCAGGCTGGAGCTGGCACTGACATCAGGGAGTTGCTGCTCCTGAAGCCACAGGAACAGAAAAGAAGAACAAAAAGCTCCCGAAGGAGGAAAACGGCTGGGCCTGAATGGCAGGAGATGAAAAAGGCGTGTGGGGGAATAAACAAGGTCAGACTGGACAGACGTGGAAGCTGAAACAGAGAAGAGGTTACCGTATTGACAACCCTGAGCTTAGTGACCTTCTGGAGGACGATTCTCAGCGGGATGGCAGGGAGCGCAGCCAGATTTGGGGAGCTGAAGGCGTGGGTGGGCCACGAGGCGATTCCAGATGCCCGGCCGAGATAATGGCAGTGAAGGCAGCAGTGACGCCGGCCGAGACCTGGTGGGTGCCAGGCATGGGCAAGGTTTTGGTTTCTTGCAAGTATTCTTTTCTAAGAATGGGGATGTGAGCACTTCTGCCAACACGGAGGAAAACCAAACCACACCAGAGGGCGGTGTCCAGGGCATGTGATGTGTTGCAGTTTCTTTCTCAGAAATGAGGGGAAGGGAGGCACGAGAAACAGCTGCAGACATGCTGATGGAGAGGGCGCCTTTCTTCTCCCCAGGGAATCAAGCCTGGTCACCCGCTGAGGGCCCAGGGCAGCTGGGAACTGGAGAAGAACGTGGGGCTTTGGGACAAGCGTCTGGGGAAGTGAACCAAAGAGTGAAGAAAGCAAGCACTTTCTCAGAGAGGTTCGGTGGCCCAGGGTGACCCCAGAACTGGGAGGCAGGCCACAGAAGGCCCGGAGAAGTGGACATTCCCAAATGAGGAACACAAAGCCACTTTGCTGAAGAGAATGGCAGTGGCAGCAGCTTCAGCTTGCTTGAGGTGGTGGTTGGGGGGGCTGTGTTTTGATAGAGCAAGTCTTATAAAATGGGTGAGCGCCTCTGAAAAGAAATACTAGAACCCCTAGAATTGTAAACCACTGTCACCCTAATAAAAGTGATACAAATTTTTAAAAATGCTTGAAACTTTGATTGTCACGAGAACAAATTCTTAGCCACGTTCCAGAAAATGTCAGTTGAATAAACAAAATATCTTCCATTCATTGGGTGTGATCAGCAAGATTTCTCAGCCGGAAAACTTCCCTGCAATAGAAAATAACAGTCTGCCAATGTTGCCTGATCCTTTCTTGTGCGATAAATGCCACTGTTTCTGCACTGTGGGCTCACCCTGTGACCCTTCTGGATGCCAACCACAAACTGCCCTTCCTGGGAAAGGGAAAAGTCTGCCCGTCAGACACCAGGCAGAAAAGCACTCACGCAACTTGCCCACCGCTCCTGGCCCATGCTGGAACTAGTCTTGTCTCCACGGTGAGAATCTCTGCTCCTGGCATCCAGATTAAGATACACCCAGAACGCTTCCACTAAGTATCCCTGTAAGCTAGCCTGCTGACTCAGGAGAGGGTTGTTGAAATCTTAGAGTCTTTTTAAGGAGTTTGGAGGCATCAAATATCTGCAGCCACCACCCGGGTTATTTTCTGGACTTAGAAATGTTTTGCAAGTGGCAACAAGGTGAGGCAGAAGAGCATGGACTTTGGAATTGCCCAGAGCTTGCATTCTGCTCTGCAGGACAACTATCTGACCTCAGGCCCTGTTTCCTCAACTGAGAAACAAGCAGGCCGTCAGCGCTCCATGAGATGGGACTTGGAAAGCTCTGGCAGTAATCACCCACACTGGACAAACGTGTGCGCTTCATTCAGCTAACGTTTATTAAGGCGTGGCTCCGTGGAAGGCCCGCTGCTGAGTAGTAGCCACACAGAGAGGAACCAGGAACCAGGCTGTCTGCACCTGAGGGTCTCTGAGCTCAGATGGAAGAAAAGAAACCTTTATTTCCACTAACCTTTTACTGAGATGTAGCATTTACCGCCACTATCAATATCATCAACAAACGAAGCCGACAGCTTTTACACCAACGGAAATCAGAGATGTCTTAGAACGCTGTGGATGCAGGTGTCGCCTGTCACCATGGCTGAAAACCGTGGTGGCCGCTAGTCCTGCCGCTGGCTTATTATTGCATGGCCTCCTTTCAAAACCCAACATCACAGGTTTTGGGGATTCCCTGTAATCTCATTCACTTTATGCATTTAAAAGATTATTCTGAAGTGGCCAGGACACAAGAGCCTAATTTTATTGACTTGTATTCAATTTTAGTCAATTCTCAGGGCAAGAAGGCATCGTTCACATAAAATGTGAACTTTGCAATTCGCTTACAAAATAGAAATGGGGAAAAAGACTGTGTTTTGCAGGTAAATAAGATCAGCTGAGCAAGAAGAAAAGAGTAAATCAGGCAGAGGTCGTAGGGAAATCCCGGGAGGAACCAGACGTGTATCAATCAGGAAACCCTGGAGAGGTGAAAGGCAGACTCCTAGCTAATCGACAGCAAATGTGCTTCCATCTGACCTCAGCGGTTATAAGTTTATTGTTCTCATAAACAAAACTTCCCAGCCTAGTGCCGACAAGCTGACACTACCACTCCCACCCCCAACGAGTGTGCATGAGTGTGCACACACACACAAGGAAAAACAGTTTCTAGAATCTAATGCTTCCTCACATATCTTATTATACAATGCTCAAGGAATTGAAAAAATTATGCCCTTTGCCAACACTAAGCTGACAACTTATCTAAAAGGTTAGGAATGCCCCAATATTTTCATTCCTTTCCTTCCAGTCATGTCAGAGACCACATAGTCTAAAAGTCTTCGAAAGTGTTCAGAATGCCTTTCAAGTATTTCTTAAATTAATAGGAATGAGCTATGCAAATGATTTCATTTGCTTAAAAATATGTAAATTCAAGTGGTGGATCAGAGAGAATAATCTATTTTTGCAGGTGGCTTCATAGCTAGGCTGAAACTAGGAAGTTCACAATAATTTATTGCTTTCAATGTGGAAGATGTATCGTAGCTATCAATTTAAAATACATAAGCTGGGCCTCCCTGGTGGCGCAGTGAGTTAAGCAGTGCACTATGAAGCAAACTGCAGCCACTGCAGCACGAGTTCGATCCCTGCTGCCAGCCAGGGGGGGGACCCACATGGTGAGGCAGACCTCTCCTGCTGTGCCCGCTGCTCCCCTCAGCGGTGTACTTCTGTTGATCTGCCTGTTCTGCTCCCTGCTCTCTGTGGTGAATCCTCTCACCCTCCCACACCTCTCGCCTGTACCCCAGCTCTTGAATGCATAAATATAAATCTTTAATAAAAAAAAATACATAAGCTAAACACTAAAGAAAGAAAAGGGGGGGCACTGACTAGACAGAAATGCAAAATTATTCAGCTGTTCCACAGAAGAATAAAGCACGAATTATGTAACTAATGAAGTCACTGGCTCCTAGCCATGCATTACCTGGAGCTTCAACTAAGAACAGAAAGTGCCCTCTCTGTATTTCCAATGTTTTGATTTTTTGTTTTTTGGTTTTTTTTTTAAAGATTTTGTTAATTTATGCATACAAGAGCTGGGGTACAGGCCAGAGGTGGGAGGTGAGAAGACCCACCAGAGACAGAGTGGGGAGCAGAGCAGGCAGATGTACTGAAATACACTGTTGAGGGTAGCAGCGGGGAAGCAGGAGAGGTCTGCTGTGCCTGTGGGTCCCCTCCCTGGCCAGGGATCAAACTTGCACTGCTGTGGCTGCGGATGCGTCACAGTGCAGCGCTCAACCCCTTGCACCACCAAGGAGTCCCTATATGTCTGATGTTTTGACTGATTCACTCACTTTTGCATCCTGAGAACTTAAATTGATGTTTGGCACGCGCACACACACACAGACACACACACAACAGTACTCAAGAACTATTCACTGAATTAACTTACATTCTTGATTTGATACTTCAGGGTACATTCAACTATCATTATTCTAGTTCAGTAACCTAATGCATTTAAATTTTTCTCAAGAACTAAGAATAGTTTGATATTTCCTTTGATTCTCTCCCTTTCAGTTTGCAATGTATATATCTTGTGCAGAATTTTAAATGTCAAGTTTTATAAATGCATGCAGATGAACATGGCAGCTAACACAATAACTTTTGCTTTAATCTTTTTTAAAAAATGAGATTATTTTATGAAGTAGCTTCAGAAGATCTGTAGGTGTCTTGAAATTGGCCTAGGGAATCTTCTGGATGGCATAAGCCATCCAGAAAACCCATCCAGGGTCTGTACCCTTCCTCAACTCTCTAAAAACATTCGTGACCCCAAAAAGATTAAAACCACTGGTTTGGACCACTATATTTTGTATTTTTTAGGCAAAACCTAGAATTTGTAATTTTAGGGTATTTACTTTTCTAGGCACTGTCTCCTCTGAGCCTCGCAGCGCTGTCTGCTGGGGATGCTCTCCCAGTGACTGAAGGACAAGCCAAGGGCAGGGAAGTTACAGGGAAGTTAAGTTTAAGCCGTGACCCTTCTCCCAGGCTTTTCTGTTTTCCTTGCTGGGACCCAAAAGACATATTAACACATCTCACCTGATATTTTGATAAAAGATGTGTGGGTTAAAACTAAGTATCAGCACCTTCTCTTATTTATTTTTTTAAAGATTTATTTATTTATGCATGCAAGAGCTGGGATACAGCCGGAGTCACGGGAGGCGAGAGGACTCACCAGAAACAGAGTGGGGAGCAGAACAGGCAGATGGACTGTAGGGTCAGAGAATGATCAGGTCTTTCCACCCGCCCACCACTGTGATGACGGACACCTGCGGTGCTGCGTGCATTCTAGGCTGGGCATGCGCAAGTGGGCGCACCTGAGTTGGACACAGGCATAAATGGGCGGCGTCATGAGGACGACAGGACCAACTGACAGAGCCGACAGGACCAACCAACAGGACCGACAGTACTGACGAGCAGCAGCAGTAGAAAGCAGCCGAGAGGGTGAGATGCCTGCCACCTCTACTAAATAAAGCATGAAAAGCCACCGAGGGCTCCGAGACTCCCTTCCTTGACCCGTCTGCCCAGAACCATCCCGAACCTTGCCCTGTGCCGTCCTTCCTGGCTGCTACATGGACCAAAACACAGCAGGAGGCAGGAGAGGTCTGCTGCACCCTGTGGGTCCCTCCCTGGCCGGGGATCGAACTCACGCTGCTGTGCGGTGGATGCTCCACAGTGCAGCGCTCGACCCGCTGCGCCACCAGGGAGACCCCACCTTCTCTGATTTTAACATTAGTTTTTTCAAGAAGCCCTCCTTGCAGATAGCGTTTACCAGAACGCTCCTTCCACATAGGAAATGAGCCTTCCCACTTGTGGGGAAAGGAGCAATAGTAGAAATCCCCAGCTTGAAGCCAAACTCAGTCACTGAAGAAGGGAAGCGCTGGAGCTGAGCGCCTGTCTCCCCCGGCCTTGGAGGACCAGTGAGGAGCACCCGCTGTGGAGCTGTCTCGAGCGTGCAGCCCGGCTTCTCTCGCCAGTCTAGGCCCAGTGCCCGGCTGGGAGTGGGGTACAGAAGCAAGCAGCCAGAGAGATGAGCTGGAGTCCGTTTGCTCCCCGCAGGAGCAAACTTCCAGTATCTGGAGAGATACTGACAAGACTAGAGCCGCTCACTGCCACATTTCTGGGACCCCAGGCCACCCCGGTTAAGACTCTTGTTGGGGAGCCCTAGCACGAGGCGCACACCTGCTCCAAGAACTGCGTGAAGTGTGCAGTCACTTTGCAGAGCCTCGTCCTCCCTCCTTGCATCCTCCCGAGAAAGCAAACAACCGGCAGGCCCAGTAATGACGAGAGAACAAGGGAAACCGAAATCGCCTGGGCCCGCTTTCAATTCTATTCCGTCTCTAAAAGCTGGTCACGGGCAAAATAGCCTGCCCGCCCCATTCCCACACTACCTCAGAAGACTCCTGTGTCGGCACAGGCCGATGGGAACGTGGAAGTCCTTCACAGAGGTGTGGGCAGGGTGGGGGAAGCAGGAGCATGGTGACTTCGCCCCGAGCCGCCTTGAGTCAGGAACAATCACGGGTGGCGCTTGTGGGGGCCCGCCAGGCAGGAGCCAGTGCTGGCCCTCCTGGACAAACAGCCGCTGTCCACCCGAGGCCGGTGGAAATCAAGCTGTGGTAGATACCCTGACCTACCTTCTCGCCCCCCAGCCTCTGCCCAGGCCTCACGAAGTCACCGAGGCACGTGGTCTGCCCCAGGGCACAGAGCCGGGTGAGAAAGGGCCAGGAGAGCCCCAAGAGGGCTGGCCAGCAACTACAGAGAGGCTTCCCAGAAACTACAGCAGAGCAAGGGTAAAAGAATGGTTCTTTCAGGGCCTGGGGCAGCCCTCTGGGAAGGGGCTTCTCAGATGTGCTGAAGGCCGTGCTTCACCCTGAATGGGGTCTCAGGAGCCGGAGGGAACAGCAGCTCATCTCAAAATTAAGGTGTTTATGCTTGAGAGGAAGCGGAGTTCTATCTAGGCGAGAGGAGTGAACAGGTGAACAGAGCAAGGAGTGCTGGGGACAAAGGAGTGAAATGGAGGCCCAGGTGTGCCCTGGAGCCGGTGGTACAACACCCCAGTTCTGAAGCATCTGCCTGAGAAGGCCATAGAATGAATCTGTGTGACGCTATACCCCTCAAGGACTGAAACTTATTAAAAAGCCAACAAATAAGTGCATTCATTCTCTTGAAAAAAGAGAGAGAAGAATGGATATTTCCAGAGCTTTGCTTAGACACCACAGTTGTTCCCATTTTGAATCCCTTCGTCTAAGCAAAGTCTCTTCCTCTTGAAGACAATTTATTCTGGGGACAGCTGAATTTTCCTCATTCTTCTACAGCATGGAGTTATGCCATGCAAAGAGAATTATCCTAATCCATTCTATAGCAAGAGCTGGGGTACAGGCCAGAGTCCAGGGAGGTGAGAGAATTCACCAAACAGAGTGGGGAGCAGAACAGGCAGACTGACTGAAGCACACTGCCGAGGGGAGCAATGGGCGAGGCAGGAGAGGTCTGCTGCGCCATGTGGGTGCCCTCAGGGATTGAACGCGTGCTGCAGTGGCTGCGATTTGCTTCCTAGTGTGTTGCTTAACCCACTGCGCCACCAGAGGGGCCCTTCTTTTATGACTTATGTCTTATGTTTTGAGTCTGTCTGCAGGATTTCCATCACTGAAACAGGCTTAGAGACAAAGAATCCTCAGATTTCTCAGCAGGAAGAATTATGTTAAGAAGCCAGCCCTAACTATAGAGAGCTGTATTTTAATAGAGCAGAGAGATGCCTACATGACACGGGGCATTGCGGTTGCATAATTTTCCTGAAAGTTTCTCTATTCATCAGGGAAGCTTCTCCCCCCCCCAATAAAATATGAGCAGTTTAATCACGGGGCGGCCCAAAGGATAAGTGGCATGGGAGTGTCCGTCATTGTCACTGAAGGAGGAGTTTTCTTGGGTTGCTAAGACAAGCTCTGTCACCAGTTGAAACAAAATGAATCTCTAAGAGGAAGGCATGCTTTGCTCAAGAGCTAAGAAAATAGACCTCTTTTTTTCTTTAAAGCAAGAATACATTAGTTTTCCATCAAAACAACACCTGTGTGGTGTTAAAACTCCTTGAGCAGTACTGTCTTGTGACATGGGTCAAGAGAAAGAAGCTTTCTTTGTTGGAGATGATTTTCGATAACAACAAAATGTATCAGGCGTACTTGGAAACGCTTGCTCTCAAACCTAGAGCTTCAATTAAGAGCATCGCCACCACCCTTGACTGCTAGTTCCCTTCTGAAATGCATGCTTAAAGATCATTTTGTCATTCCGTACAGAGTGAAATCGTCTTCCACGAGACTGCTCACCTGTCCGAGTCCAAAGCAGGTGAAATAGTGACTACTCAAAACTAATAAAGTCACATGCTCACAACGGAAAGAAATGACAGGCCTGAAATGAACTCCCTTTTGGGAGTTTTCATCTGCATGTACAGAAGCTAGAATGGAAGCATGTTAAACTGCACTTCCTTAAGGCCCTATAGCTAAGGATTGATTTCTTTTCCTGAAATTTCTAACATTCATAAACTTAAAAAAAAAAACAACGCAGTGATTTTGGCAGTAATTGTTAGAAACTCTTCTGAAAATGCATTCTTCTTTCTGTCCCAAGCAATTGAAGATCAGTTTTAACAAAATTGTTGCTCAGCTAAAAACCTTCACTGTTCTTCCAAGTCTGAAACACATACAGTGTGACCACGTAGTCAGGTTATGGTTCCTAATATGTTTATTATATATATGTATATATATATAAGGGATGTGTTATAAGGGATTTTTGGAGAAATTTTCCTTGTAAGGAAGGGAATGAGTCGTTCTGTTCATCCTATC
The DNA here is from genome assembly GCA_019455555.1 of Galemys pyrenaicus. Lineage (NCBI taxonomy): Eukaryota > Metazoa > Chordata > Mammalia > Eulipotyphla > Talpidae > Galemys > Galemys pyrenaicus. The sequence goes on along the minus strand of JAGFMF010011658.1, from coordinate 13,282,451 downwards.
TTCTGCCCTGAAGTATGGATGTGACGGCCGGAGCTCCTGTGGCCTTTCTGAACCATGAGGTAATTTTGAGGTTGGTAGAGCAGAAAGACCCTGCATGGACTGTGTGTGGGAAAGATACTTATTTGGGAACTTTTTTTTTTTCCAAATAGCCCAATCAGGCAACACTCTACTTCCTGATGTGGAAGAATTGCTTTCTCTTTCCTTGTCCTGCCGCTGGAGTCTGGAGTCTGGAATAACAGAGCAGCTCTTCACGGAAGAAAACCTCAAGGACTAGCAAATGTGAAAATGCAGTGCCAAGGGCTGTGCGGTGAAACAGGGAGGAGCAGCTGCACCTTGTAAACATCGGATTGATGAAAAGGTCAAATCTCAACGCTGCTGAGCTATGTGGCAGGTGGGGACGTACATCTGTGCAGATACTTAGGACAGCAGCTTGGTGGTGCCCAGTGTAACCTAAGACGACGTAACCCCGGCTGTCTTCATCTGGCTTAGTTCCAGAAGGCCCCACCGTACAAGGGGACAGACCCACACGTGCAGAGGACACGCACGCAGTGCCACGGGCCCCACATGCAGGGGACACTCACGACGCTTTTATAATCACCATCACTCCACGCCTCATCATCAGCTTCCTCAGTCAACTCGAGGCCGGTCTTGGTTCAGTTTTCACCCCATCTGCTTCTCTCTTTCCACATTATTTTCAAGCAAGTCCCATACATCCTGGCACTTCATTCATAAATATTTCTGTATCTCTTCAAGTAGAAAACAGACAAAATTCCTGGAGTCAACTGTGATCAGGGATGAGGGAGAGAAGCTGGCTGTTAAGGGGGTCTTGAGTTGGTTGGTTTTAGGGTGGTGCTTCTAGTATTTTCCCTGCTTCCTAACACACAGCAGCCTCTGGGGACATCCTGTGCTCACAGATTTTGAGGTCAAATCAAATCTCTGCTAAGTAATCAGCTTAGTGGAAAATGAACTAAGAACTGACCTTGTGTGGTCTTGACAATGTCCCCCTTGGTTCATTTCCACAGCGTCCCCCTGAATGTTGTACTTTTCCATTATTACTCTAAAATGTGTGCTTAATTAGTTATGCCCACTAAAATAGAAGCAAATGCATAAATAACCACACCAGGGATGTCTAACATGGCGGTGGTCTTTGATTGCTAAATTGAAAGTGTGATGTTTCATACTGGAGAAAAAAGTTATGCTGCTAGCAATGGTTTTCCAGATAGTTATTAACACTAATTAAAATAACTCCCCTTTCCAAATTGCTGCATTAGTCTGTGCCTTGTGGAAGGAGCTTGAGAGACCTGTCTGAATCTAAAATTAAATTGATCAGAGGTTGAACGTGGACATGGAAAGCTACGAGGCCATTTTCCACTTTAAGAGACGCTGCATGCAGACCATGATGCAGTAAAGATGTAGCTTCCAGTGAAGTGCCAGACCAGCACGACCGAGAACAGTCTCCACACGGAACTTGTTCTCATGAGCCCTACACAGAATTTGCCGAAACTGTTTCCTGGCTCACTTTCACTCCGAAAAGTCATTACTGACTCCCCCACAGAAGGGGACCCCCAATAAAAAGATGACCCAGTCAAGTCCGAGGGTGTGTGTTTCATCTTTTGCTTAACACTGCACACTGGCTTGTGATCCCTGGCGTCCCCCTAAGTTCACACCCACCCGAGAGGCCCGTCCAGCCCTCATACGTGGCAAGCACAGCCCAAGCACATGGAGCAGGGCCCACGGGTGCCCTGGCCACCCAGCCTCAGCACAGCACGCACAGTCCTGACTGCAGACACCAGGCCCAGGGCTCAGGGGAAGGCGTTGCAGGGGTCCTGGCTTCTGCCCTGGAGCAAGAGGACGAAGCCACTCCTCAGGGGCTCACTTCTTTCCTCTCCTGCCCGGGGCTGTGCAGAAGTCTCTTGAAGGCCCTGCTTCCCGGTGGGCCTGAAGAAAGGGTTGGGCCAGGAGAGGCCCGTGGGGGTGGCCAGAGCCCAGAGGGCTCCCGAGGGAGGGTAGCTGACACAGTCCCGGGGGACAGAGCGAACGGGCGAGGTGAAGCCACGAGTGCACACATAGGAGGCGCCCCAAAGCAGGTGCTGGGAGGACCCCGGTGACATGAGCCAGGGGCCTGGGCGGCCCGACTGGACCTCAGTAAAGAGGCTGCACTTGCACTCGCATCCAGCCAGTGCCCAGTCAGGCCACTGGGGGCGCGGGGCCCCAGACAGATGCCCGCCTCCTTGAAGATACTCTTCACGGGGTGGGGGGGGGATCCTGTTCAGTCACCTTTGGCGGGGCTGAGGTCACGTGCCCTAGTCCACTCCTCTTAGCAGGGCCTTGGAGGCCCACACTGAGTAGGGACGGAAGGCGCCCCCGCACGTCCCCAGCAAGTGGGCTACGCCAGGTGTGTATGACAGCAGTGGTCAGTGAGCTTCGGGCTAAAGGGTCAGGGTGGGGGTTTCCTGAGGCTGGTTAACTCTCCCCGGACTCTACCCCAGCTTGGGGATCTGTGCTGAGCAGGACCGACAATGGTCGAGAGGAAGACACGGAGGGTTGCAGAGGAGCCACAGACGGGAAGCCGAGCAGGTGGGGACACATCCCCGGAGCCTGACCATCACCAGCCTGCACCAGAGGAAAGCCGGCACCTGCCCGGCAGCGACAGCCCACGAGAGACCCAGACCCGCAAGAACGTCACCGCCTCTGTGAGGCCAGCACCCGCTCGTCAGCCGGGTCATTTGGCGATTTTAGCAACTGCTGTGACTCGGTCGGCAGAGTCCAGGGGGGTCGGATGGGGGCCTGAAAGGGATGCAGACCAGCCCCTCATGTCCAGCCCCACGTGTAGCCACTCAAGCCCACACATGACCAGTCCCTCCCCTGCAAGACCACCGTGAGCTTACAGGCTTCAGCACGTCCGGCCGCTTCCAGCACCATGGCAACCCAGGCCGCGCAGCCCGTCAGCATCCAGAGATTCAGAATCTGAGCCTGGGGTCTAGAGAGAGAAGAAAGGAGGCCCGTGGGCGTTCAGAGGCCCAGCCCTTTGCGGGCAGAAGCTCCAACTGAGGATTTGGGAGTAAAAATATTAGTCACTGACTGGACGACTTTCTCTCAGCTAGTCTGCAGGAGGAAAGGGACGGTGGAGCCTTGGCATGGGCGGAGCAGAGGCCAGGACGCGCTGAAAAGCCAGCCACAGAGACCCGACATGTGAGTCCTGTTTTTGAGGTCAGCATGGAGGAAACTTGAGCTCTGGTCTTTGTGTGACCAGTGGGAGGAAGGGCTGCCCACGAAGGAGAGAAACAGCGTCAGGGCCAGAGGGGGTGCTGTCGGGGCCAGACACACAGGCTGGACTCACACTTGTATCCTGGACTCCGAAGAAAACTGCTTCCCAGGGGGCCAGGAAGCGATTCACCTCCGACAACTACCAAAAAGAAGGGGCGTGATTCCAGGGCATGGCAAGTTCTGACGCCCCTCCTCCATCAGTCCTTGGAATGGCGCAAACCTGGGGAGCCAGGCAGGCCCCAGTCTGTAAGGCCTCACCCAGTGCTTAAGAACCCAGACACACAAAGAGAACTAACGTGAGAGTGTGAGGGGGAAGGGTTGTCCCGAACGGATTACCCAGATGGGTGTGTGGACTCCAAGCCCCGCTCCAGACCACCGGTGCTCCAGAACCACAACCCAATAAGGTGATCATCGAAGAGGATCCCTGGGACCCGAGGGTGGAGTTCAGCAGCCGGCTGGCTGTAAGCCAGAGCGGTGAGCCCTGGGTTCGTTCTTCCTTCGCAGCCATCAACCTTGACTCGGAGTCAGCTCTCACCGCCGTTGGGTTCCAGCTCGGAAGATCTGGTGGGATATCTCCGGATTTGTATCCCTCTCCTCTTTTTGTGATATTTCTACTCTATTCCCCTTCTCTTATAAAACTCTTTAATCATTTTTGTCGTGTGTGCCTGAAGTTGAAGCTTCTTATAAAAGTCCTCTGAGCGCAAGGGTGAGGACCCAGTCAGGGAAACCCATTTTATTTTATTTTTTTTAAAAAGATTTATTTATTTATGCATACAAGCACTGGGGTACAGGCCAGAGGTGTAGAGGGGTGAGAGGATTCACCACAGAGAGCAGGGAGCAGAACAGGCAGATCAACAGAAGTACACTGCTGAGGGGAGCAGCGGGCCCAGCAGGAGAGGTCTGCCGCGCCATGTGGGTCCCCTCCCTGGCCGGCAGCAGGGATCAAACTCGTGCTGCAGTGGCTGCGGTTTGCTTCATAGTGCGTTGCTTAACCTACTGCGCCACCAGGGAAGCCCCGGAAACCCATTTTATATTAGAGTTGCCCCGTAACAAAAGGACTCCTTTAAGTAGGGAGTGAAGAAAAGGAGACTTAGAGAGAAAAGTTGATGTGTTAGCCAGCAGTTTCTGGAGGCAGCTCCCCGCCCGACAGGCGGTATGGGTGGAGCAGCGGCCAGGAAGTCCCTTTGGCCAGCCAAAGGGACCAGACATGTGTTCCCATTTTCAAGGTCAACGTGGTAGCCCAGCTCCACCCCGACTCCCTGCAGCTTCCTTTCAAGGAGCTGTGGAGTCCAGAAAGCCCACCTTGGCTAAGAGCGCCACCCTCTGGCTTGGAGGTTGCTCCTCGGGCCCTGCCAGCGGGGCCTGCCTTGTTCTTGGGTCCACCAGGGAGTGGAGCCTGGCGGTGGGTCAGCTGCCCAGGGCATCCCCTTCCAGGCAGCAGGGCTGGGGCCGCCCGAGCTTGCACTTCCCATGTGCCTCCAGCTGGGCCTTGCCTCCCCCACCTTCGCTCCTGCCCTGTTCCTGCTGCTGCTCCCAGCGGACACCTGGGTTTGGCCAAGACCAGTGTCTGTGGCCCCTTATCAGGCAGCAGGAGGAGGAGTCAGGGCACAGTGACTGACGGAGCCGGCACCGGCACCGAGCAGCGCCCTGACCCAGCGCTTTATGGTGCGGTCATAGAGGTCCTCCCACCAGCTGGCTCCCGGGACTTCCCGGCCCCACAGGAGTGCAGGCCTGCCCAAGGCGGTGCTCACCCTCCACCCCCGGCCTTTGTCCATATGATTCCTGACTGGCCCCTGGACTGTCTCTCCTGCACGCCTCTTCCTGTGTTGTGGCGCTGGCCAGTTTATCCGGTTTACTCTGTGGTGTCGCCCGGTGTCCGCCTCTCAGATTCCCAGGCGCTGTGCCACGGCCACCCAACCTGCTCATCAAGGGCACCCTGCTTATTAGGAGAAAATCCAAAAGGCATCATTTCTTCCAGCAGGCTGGAAAACAAGGGAAGGACTGGAGAAAAGCACCCACGCCCCGCGCCAAGTGGGATGATTACAGATACCATTTTGAACAATTTTTGGGGTAAAATTTGTAAGACTTATTTGAAAACATTTTATTAAATGACGCGCTAAGATCCTGTTTCACAAACACACAGGCAGCCAGGCCGTCCTGACCGGACACTTAGGCTGTTTCTGACGATTTGCAGGAGGGACAGTTTTGCTTCTGTGCACGCTCTTCTCAGCGTACACTGGAAGACACTCCCGCCATCCTTCCTGCCCTCCTCCTCCTCCCCGCCCTCCCCCCCCATCCCCATTCCTCTAGGAGAGGGCATGTCACAGAGTTCGCCCTGGTCTGGATCAGTGTCTGGCTAGCAATCAGCGTTCCTGTGCCTCAAAAGTGGGTGCCAGGCAAACCCTCTTTCAAGGGCTGGTTCTTTTTTTTTTTTTTTTTAAGATTTATTTATTTATGCATACAAGCACTGGGGTACAGGCCAGAGGTGTGGGGAGGTGAGAGGGTTCACCACAGAGAGCAGGG
>JAGFMF010011658.1:13209036-13268739 GCA_019455555.1 Galemys pyrenaicus | reverse complement strand
TGTGGGTCCCCTCCCTGGCCGGCAGCAGGGATCGAACTCGTGCTGCAGTGGCTACGGTTTGCTTCATAGTGTGATGCTTAACCCACTGCGCCACCAGGGAGGCCCCTCTTCTACTATTTTTATGAGTTCTTTTTTATTTGTACCTTTTTTTCCTTCTGGGGTTGATTTGGGGATATATTTTCGGAAGTGACCACCTAGCTTTCTTAATATTTTTACTAAAGCATCTACCTTTATCTCATTGATATGAGATGCCACCTGTATTATGTACATAGTAAGTCTGTATACTGGTGTTTAGAAACTAGACAATTGCTTCTGAGGTTTCTATAGGTATTCAAAGAATAGCCAGAAAAAATTCAAAGAAGGAAGTAGAATGAAGACAGAACTTACCCAACCAGGTATTAAAGTGTATTATAAAGCAGCTAGTAATTCTTTTTTTTTTAGATTTATTTATTTATGCATACAAGAATTGGGGTGTAGGCCAGAGATGTTGGGGGGGTGAGAGGACTCACCAGAGACAGAGTGGTAAAAGTGGGGAGCAGAACAGGTGGGTTCACTGAAATACACTGCTGAAGGGAGCAGCGGGGAGACACGGAGAGGTCTGCTGCGCCCTGTGGGTCAGCTCCCTGACTGGGAATTGGATTCATGCCACAGTGGCTGGCGATAGCTTGACAGTGCTGAGACTTTAACCCACCCTGCGTCACCAGGGAAGCTCCTAAGTTGCTAGTAGTTCCAATTACTTGTTTTTTAGACCATGAGTTCATCGTCTGCAAAGACTGAGTCATCTCTGTGCACAGCGCAGCAATGATAAAGGAATTGGTAAATGTTTCTTGAATGACTAACTGCGCAGATGGGAAAGGGGAAGGGAACTATGTTGTCAAGCCCCTACTCTATCTCAGGTACTTTACATTTGTTCTTTCCTTTACCTCCATTTTTTACCCAGTTTACTGCTAAGCAACAGGTTCACAATAGTCAGCTGCTGTGGGGTGGAGCTGAGATTTGACTGGACAGCTCGCCCCACGCTCGCCCCTTGAGGAAGCCTGTTTCTGCAGCCTGGCCCATTCTTCCAAAACCAGCTCCTGTTGGGCCGGGCCCCCAGCTCCCCGCTGCTGCCAACCTTGCTGCAGAGATTGACTTGAACAAAGTCCAGCTCTGCTAACAGGGGCTGGGACCCCACCCAGGACCTGTGGAGTCTCCCGGAATCCCAAGGCCCTCGCTTTGTCAAGCCTGGCGTGTGCATTTCGGTGACACCCCGTCTCTTACAGGACCTCGATATCTGCTTTCCAATGCAGCACTACGCTTGAGAAATAAGTCGGCGAGAAGGAAAATATAAAATTGTTCTTTCTCAACATCCTGCTTGAAAGAGATGACCTTGGAGTGACCCCTGGAACTGGGTTTTCCTGGGCAGTCAAGGCTCTTGCGGGAGCACTGAGCAGCACCTCCCACAGAGCCTCACACTGGCATCTTGCAAGTTTACGGCAAATTAGATGGGAAAAAAGTCCAGCTGGGCTGGGTGTGCTTTAAATTGTTCAACATCCAGCTCATGAGTAACTATCTCTTCGGAATTTTGGCTCCTCTTTTCAAAAGCGCAATCCCTGGCAAGTGATGTTGTGGTTTTGCCTTTTTCTGTTAAAGATCCCTGAGCTTTCTGGAGCTGAGAGGAGAGCGGAAGGGGCCTTGACTCCAGAGGCGGGCTCCTGGGTGGCTGCCACAGGAGGAGGGCCCTGCCAGGCGCAGTCAGGCCCGGGCAGGGGACAGCGGAAGGACAAGTGCCTGGCCGAGAACGGGACATGGCAGCCGCACAGGCGTCTGCTGACGTTAGCGACGGCCAAGCTCCGGCTTCTCCCGTTCAGGCCGCTGAAGCGCGAGGGTGGCATTTTCCGGAGCAACCTCTTCGAGGGTTTCAGGGAGACGCAGAGCACGTGGGCGACCCTCCCATTTCAGGCCTTGGGAAATTTGGCACTGCTGGCCTGGATGTCTAGGATCAAACCAGGTCCCCCACTCTTTCCGGAAGGCAGTCCCGTCTGGGGCAGCCAGGCTCCGGGGAGGACAGCGGGCTGCTCTGGGGCATCACTTTCCTGCTGGGTAACCTTGCCCCCTCCTGGTCACCCCAGGGCTGAATGAGGGCACAGCTAAGGTGGAGCTGCACGCCAGGCTCTCCTCCCGGCTGCGCCATCTGCATGTCTCTCACCCAGACTCAGCCAGCGCCTGGAAGTCTCGGCTTCCCTGGGGTGCCCTGAAGACAGCAGTGGCCTCCTGCTCTGCCCGCTGTGTCCTGTGCCCAGTTCCCGAGGTAATGAGGTGGGGGCCGGCCCGGCCAACAAGCCATTCTTGACTCCGGCAGGAAGGTCTAGAATTCAGTCTGACACCCGTACCTGGAGGTAGTGCCGGGCTCCTCAGGATCTTCTCTCACACTGCCGCTCTTCAGACGCCCGTCAGATGCCTGCAGAAAGCCCAGGCAAGGCCTGCTCCGGCCAGCCAGCTCCAGAGAGGGCCCCACGTGTCTCAGACTCGGGCTGGGCGTCAGCCCCAGACTAGGACCTGAGCTTCTGACCAGCTGGCTGTAAACCTCACATTCCCGGGACACCACCCCACGTCGGAGTAACAACTCAGGAACCCCCTTTACTCTGCAGCTCTGGATTTACTACAACCCACAGCCTGATGGAAGAGACGCCTTGGAGAGGAGTGAGGGGAAGGCTCAGAGAGCTTCCTCCACTCCCCCAAATCTCCAGGGGATCACCACCCAGAGCGTATTCCAGGGAAGGAAATTCCAAGTGAATCTCCTTCATGAACAGGGATGTAAAATCCTCTAGCAAAATATCAGTTAAATAAGCTCAGAGATCCAGGGAAAGGATAATACCTCACAAGAAAGTCAGTTTATCTTACAAATGAAAGATTGTTTTAACATTTAAAAATCAGTGGCAATTACCACATGTAACCAAGTGAGAGGGAAATCAGATGCATTTGAGAAAAGTTACAATTCAGTCCCAGTAAAGAAAAGAAACTCAAGAAATTAGGAATAGAAGGTCATAGAAAGGTGAGAAAAAGTCCTTAGTCTGATAGGCTATACACAAAAATCCTATTGTTAGCATTTCCTTTCTTTTTTTTTAAGATTTATTTATTTATGCATACACATACTGGGGTACAGGCCAGACGTGTGGGGGGTGAGAGGATTCACCAGAGACAGAGTGGGGAGCAGAACAGGCAGATCAACTGAAGTACACTGCTGAGGGGAGCAGCGGGTGAGGCAGGAGAGGTCTGCACCATGTGGGTCACCTTCCCAGCCAGCGGCAGAGATCGAACTCGTGCTGCAGTGGCTGCGGTTTTCTTCATAGTGCTTAACCCAGTGCGCCACTGGGGGGGGGGGGGGGGCTATTGTTAGCATTTCACTGAATGTGGGGTGTTGNGGGGGGGGGGGGGGGGGGGGGGCTATTGTTAGCATTTCACTGAATGTGGAGTGTTGAGTGCCTTCTCCCCGAGGTCACAGATGAGACAAGACTGTCCTAGCGACACTTCTAGTTAACATTATATTGAAGGTCCGTGCAAGAGCGAGAAGGTGAAAGGAGGAGGTGGTGAATTGAGTGAAAGGGGAGAAATAAGACTGTCACCTACACAGGAAGTGAGATTGCACATATCAAACAAGTTTAAACCTAGGGGGAGGGTGGGAAAAGTTTTTCCAATCTACAGGTAAACTTTCAGAACTAGTACGTGAACTTAGCAAGGTCAAGAGCAAGAATGATCAGTAGCATCTCAATGAACTAGTAACAAACCAGTTGAAAATGAAGTTTTAAAATATTGCTGTTTATATTATACATGTACGCACATCATACCACATCAAATACCTTGGGGGGAAAAGCTCACAGAAAATGTGCAGATTCTCTCCACGGAGCCCAAGTCTGCACACCAGAAATTCACAGTCCTAAATAAGCGGACAGATGTATCGCTCGGTGGGTTTGAAAACTTGATATTATAAAGATGCCACTTCCCAGCTGACCTGCAGATTCAGTGCAATCGAAACCTCAGCATGCAGCTTTAAAACATGTCTGGACTATAGATGGACTCTCACCAGTCGATAAGCAAAAGGCAAGAGAACAGAAAAATGGGCTCAGACACAGCTTGCCAACAGAGGTTATTCCAAGGGCCATGAACACACAGAAAGGCCCACAACCTTGTCAGCTTCCAGGGCAGCACAGTTTCAACCAAGGTCCCCGTTCCCTGACCAAAGGACTCACAGGTTGTGTGAGGATGGTCCCAAGTGTGGGTGAGGATGTAGCTCCTGGCGCCCCCACTTGGCCATTGGGATTGTGGATAAGCAGAAAATTAGGGTTTTGAGCACTAGGCATGTACAGAAGTAGAAATTATCTAAACAAAGTTGCTTGGAGGTCCCATGACCGTTCACCCAAAAGACTCAGAACCTGCATTCCACATGTTGCCAAGTCATGAAGCTGGAAGGGAAAGAGCAGAAGGCAAAGCCCTGCCATGGAAACCAGGCACAGCTTGATCCAGGAGAAATATTCTAGATAAAAGGATTGAGTGGCTTTGCTTCTCCCACGTACATTAGATCTGGCCATGAAGTGAATGAATTTCTTTTATTTTTCTTATTTTTCTTGTGAATGAATTTCTTAAGGTACACAGTGGGCTCTTACACCCCTTACATTTAACCAAGAGTGACAGAAAATAACCAGACCCCTCAGTGTCAAAAGATCCACGCACCTAGGGCCTCCCTAGTGGTGCAAGGGGTTGAGCGCCGAGCTGTGGGGTTTCTCAGCCACTGTAGTGCGAGTTCGATCCCCAGTCAGGGAGGGCACCCACAGGGTGCAGCAGGCCTCTCCTGCCCTGCCCGCTGCTCCCCTCAGCAGTGTGTTTCTGTTCTGCTCCCTACTCTGTCTCTGGTGAATCCTCTCACCCCCTGACCTCTGGCCTGTACCCCAGCTCTTGTACGCATAAATAAATAAAGATCTTTTTAAAAATAGCAAAGAAAAAGATCCACGCACGTTGTCTGCTTTGCACAAAAGCCTGTAAACTGCAGTCTGAACTCTGGGTGGGGGTGGGGTGTTCCGTTTACCAGAGTTTTCTGGAGCCCAGTAGCGCAGGTTCGAATGCTCAGGACAGCCCTGGCGTGGACCCTCTCACCGGCTCAGCTGTGCGTCACACGCTGTCAGCTTCAGCCGGCAGCCGACATCTGCACTGCCAATGTCCAGCAACCGGCTCGCAGACAGATGTCCAAGAACCGCAGGCCTCTGAGGCACATCCCAGAGCAGGACGAGAATGTCCCACTGCCTCACTTGCACCTTGTGCTCCAGGAGTCTCCAAGTCCCGCTACCATGGACGAACCGCTCTTCTCAGCAGCGATGACTCCCACACAGAAGGCTGAGTGGAAGAAGCGGACACATCTGCAGTGACACAGTTCACCTGTAAGTGTCTTTGTTGGCCGGGCTGCGGCAGCAGACTCCACGGAGACGGGAGAGCGTCCCCCACTGCTCTGGGGTCGGGCGTCTGGGGTCCAGGGGCGCTCGCGAGGCCCGCCTCCCGGCTGGCAGGTGCCTCCTGTGGGTGCCTCTCTCTCTCCACCTACTTCCCCGTCGCTGAGGTGCTGCTGGACCCAGCACGTGTGGGCTGTGGACTCAGCCTCTTCCCATCCGTTACGGCACCACGCTCACCACCCGAGCCCCACCCTCAGATCTGCAGTCAGGTTCCAGGGTTTGTTCTCGCTTGGTTTTGTGTGTTCCTTTGCCCTGCTTCTTCATGTTCCACATGGGAGCGAACTCGTCTGGCATCTGTCTTCATCCATCCGAATTACTTTGCTTAGCATCATCCCCTCTGGTTCCATCCACGTTGCCACAGTGGCGAGATCTCACCCCCACCCACAGCTGAGCAGGGTCCCGTAGACCGCATCTCCTTGACCACCCACCCGAGGCTGGGCTCTTGGGCTGTGCCCACACTTAGCTACTGTATAGTGCCTCAGCGCGCCGGGGTGTGCACGTCCCTTCGAGTTAGTGTTTTTATATTTTTGGATAGACACCTAGGACTGGAGTTGCTGGGTCATATGGTAGATCTATTTTTAATAATTTAACAAGCCTTTATGCTGCTTTCGATGGAGGTTGAGTCAGTTTTCATTCCCTCTGTGGGGGTGCAAATGAAATCACCCCACACCCCTCTGGATTCTTCTAGACTGGCAAATAATCAAACAAGCATCAAACATATTGGTAAGAGAAAAAAGCCAGTAAGAAGTTTAATAATAGGGCCTCCCTGGTGGTGCAAGGGGTTAAGCATCGCTCTATGAAGCATCCACAGCCACTGCAGCATGTTTGATCCCTGGCCAGGGAGGGGACCCACATGGCACTGCAGACCTCTCCTGTCTCGCCCGCTGCTCCCCTCATTCCATCTGTCTGTTGTGCTCCCCACTCTGTCTCTGGTGACTCCTCTCACCCCCTGCACCTCTGCCTGTACCCCAGTTCTTGTATGCATAAATCTTTTGTCAAGAAAAAGTTCAATAATAATGTACATATCTCCTGTCAACATGGGAGAGAAACCGTATAACTGAATGCTCTTTATAAGGACCCCAGTCTCATCATAAGGACCCCACCCTTGTGTCCAATCACCCCACCAAGGCCCCACCTCTAGATACCATCCTGTTGGGGTTAAAGTCTCAGTATATGAATGAGGACCCCGAATAGAGAGGTCAGGAGAGTAGGGGGGACTGACATTCTGGGCGCAGAAACGTTGTTTCTTTTTCTTTTGTAAACTGAGATATTACTGTCCTCTAACATGTCAGTTTTGGGTATACAACATCAGTCTCAATGTGCTTTTCTTTTTTTTTAAAGATTATTTATGCACACAAGATCTGGGGCACAGGCCAGAGTCCAGGGAGGTGAGAGGACCCACCAGAGACAGAGCGGGGAGCAGAACAGGCAGGTGGACAGAAACACACTGCTGAGGGGAGCAGCGGGAGGCAGGAGAGGTCTGCTGCGCCATGTGGGTCCCCTCCCTGGCTGGGGAAGGAACTCTCGCTGCAGTGCTGTGGATGCTTCACAGTGCTGAGACTTAACCCCTTGCGCCACCAGGGAGACCCCACAATACGCTTTTCTTGATCTTTGTGCTGGCTGGGTGGGTTTGTTTTGTAGAACCTCAGTAAGTCATCCATTTATAATTTGTACCCTTTTCTGTGTATATGTTACACTTGGATAAAAATGTAAACAAAAGAGAAGGGAAGGGGAGAGTGGGGGGGGAGGACAAAAAGTAGAGAAGTTGGGAAGGAGCGGCAACCCCAGGCTGTCGAAGGAAGTGAGTGGCTGCAGCCTGATTTCTCAGCAGAACCCGCTGGGTTAGCTGGGGACAGAGGCTAGAGAGAGGCATCAGCGGTCTCGCCCTCCGTCCCCTTCTCCTGAGGGCTTGGATGTTACTCAGCCGCCTTTCCATTTCCGCGCCCACTCTTCCTGGGGGGGGCGCAAGCAGAGTGCCAGCCTCCAGGTAAAGAAACGGGACTGATCTGCTCCACCAGCCGGGCCCACGGGCTGGGTCAGCCAGGGGCGAGTGGGCGGGCTGAGTCGCAGAGGGGTGGCAACCTCCCCTCAGTCTGGTCCTTCTTGTCCCAGCTGGGCCGAGGCTGCTGCTGCCCAGGGAGTCGCCTGCCTGGGCCCGGGGGCCAGGGCATCACAGGCTGGGCAGGGGACCACCGAGCTCCTGAGCACGGTGCCAGCCCCACAGGGGCTCCGGAGCCAATGCCGCAGCCATCTGTTTACTTGGATCTGGGACAAGCGCACCTGAGACCCGTGTCCTTGCTCCGTGGCTGCGTGGGGACGGGGCGGGGCAGCTCCAAGGACAGGCGGGAGGCGGGCTCTGAACTCTGAGCTCATGAGCTGGCGCCTCGGCTCCTCTTTGAGACACAGGGGCCGGTCCTGCGCTGTCCAGTATGCAAGCCACTGGCCACATGGCCTCTGACTCTCTAATCCAAGGTCTGATGAGTCACAGATGCGTGAAGCCAGCAGTGCACTTCCTGCGGGAGCTGGTCTGTGTGCACGCGGCCGCAGGAGCTGCGCCACCCCTCGGGAGTTCTGCTGGACGGTGCGGGGCCAGGCCATCCCGCTTCCCACCAGGCACGCCCAAAGCACTGCACGGCAAACAGCTGGAGTGAGCCAGAGGTGCCCTGAGCCCCTGGGGCTCTTCCTGCATCTGAGGAAGGGCCCAGCCTGGCGCCTGCGGAGCCTAGCCTGTGGCTGCGGGCCTGAGGGCTTCCGAGACCGCAGCAGCACCAGTTCGGGGGTCTGTTCTTCAGGTCTGGGCTGCTGCGTCTCACACAGTCCTTCCAACAGCCCTGGGCAGGAGCTGTTCCCGCCCCTCCCCTGCAGATGAGGCTAGACGGGTCGGGGAACCTCCCGGGCACACAGTTAAGGAGTCAAGGTCCAGGTCCTTCGGCTCCCAAAGCCCATCTCCTGGGCTGCTGTGAGGGCTCAGCACCCAGGTCTGGGAGGAGGCCAGCGGGCCCTGAGGCCACGGGGATCTTCATCACCAGCGGACAAGGTACCGCTTTCCACAGGACACCTCAGGGCCTGGGACGGTGGGTGCGCTGGAGGAGGGGCGCTGGGAGAAGCCAGGGCTGGACAGAGCAGCGCCGCGGGCCTGCACAGGTGGGGGCACATGGCAGCAGAGCGCTGAGGAAAGGACAGTGGGCTCATCGCTGCAGAGCGCCAGGGCAGGTGAGCGGGCCCTGGCTCCCCGGAGGCCCTGGCAGGTTCAGAGCTCCCCACGGAGGCCGGACGGGTGTGCACGTCCCTGCTCCGGGGCTCCGACAGTCACTGCTCCCGGGCGTCTCGTGTGCCCACACGCCCGGCGAGGGAATGCGGTCGCGGTCCGGTTCCACCAGGTCCAACTGCTGGGCCAGGATGCTGCCAGCTTGGCCGACTTTCCCAGGAAGAGCAGACCGCTGCAGCAGGCCTGGGGCTTCCACAGAGCCGTCGTCCCTTAAATGCGTGTCAAATGCCAGCTGATCGTGGGCTCCGTCCTGATTCACGGCAGAGCGGCTTTGAGGAGTCCAGGATGTGGGGATTTCACTGCCAGAACTGCGAAGTCCCTGGCAGACCAAGGCGAGCTGGCCACCCTAATTAGTGGTTTCTCTGCAGGAAACTCACCCCTCTTTCTGAGTGTCGCTGTCCCATGGGAATGTAGCACTCACGGCGCTGGGAGAACGCCAAGCGCGCGGTGGGGAGCTCAGCTCCGCCTGCGGCCGTGCGGCCTGCAGTGCCTGCAGTGGGCAGCTCACAAGCGAGCGGTTGCTGAGGCAGGAGGAAGAGAGCAGGGCAGCCAGCCCCCAAGCCACAGCACTGGGGGAGGGGGCCCTGTGCTGTCTGACAACAGAGCTTCTGCCGGTCCTGAGTGGCTTTGGAAAATAGCCCTGAGGCGGGCGAGGAGAGAGCCCTCTGAGGGCCTGCTGCCTGGCTGAGCCTGTGATTTCCGTCCCTCTCAGGAGCGGAATCTGTCTGGGTTTGGACCTGAGAGATCCAAGCCAACATAGCATTCACCGAAATACCCGGGGACAGCTGACGGGGCAGGGAGGTTTGTGGGCCCATGACCCCGTGGGCATGTCCGACCGCAGGTGACAGATGGCGGCGCGTCAGGTTGACCCCGTTTCCTGGGCTACTCAAGCTCCTCCAAGCCGTTCCCTTGGAGAACTGCTTCCACACGGTGCAACTGGGACACGGCGCAACCGGACACGGCTGCACTTGATACAGCCAAGGCACGCGCAGGTGAGGGACCTTAAAACTGAGAGGCCTCTGAGGAGCAGCCAAAATAGCAAGGAGGGGGCTTCCCAGGCAAGCCCCACCAAGAGAAACCCCAGCTCGTCAGCGTCCACAACTGGCCGGTAGGTAGTAGCAGACGTCCCAAGCAGTCGTGTTTACCTTGGAGTCAAACACCTCACAGGGCCTCCCTGGTGGCGCAGTGGGTTGAGCAACGCACTGTGAGGCATCTGCAGCACAGCAGCGCGACTTCAATCCCCAGCCAGGGAGGGACCCACAGGGCGCAGCAGACCTCTCCTGCCTCGCCCGCGGCTCCCCTCAGCAGTGTGCTTCAGTCCACCTGCCTGTTCTGCTCCCCGCTCTGTGTCTGTGACTCCTCTCACCCCCACACCTCTGGCCTGCACCCCGGCTCTTGTGTGCGTAAATAAATAAACCTTAAAAAAACAACAAAAAACACCTCACAGACATGCTTGTCTGTGGCTTGAGCTCCCACGGTCTGCACCCCAACACTTCCTGCATGCAGGCAGGAAGGACCCATGCTGAAGCCGAACAGCAAGCAGCGCTCCTGACACGGAACTGTCTGCAGGCCAAGGAGATCGTTCTTCGTTTTCAGCCCCAAACCCCTTTTGTCCTGAGTGCTTTTGGCCGAGGGAACTATCAAAAGTAACTGGTGCAGCTTTGGGCTGTTCTCAGTCTCTGGAGACACTGAAGTGCTTCCTGGGAACTCAGGAAGTGGCTCCTGAACTAAGTTGCATTGGCTCTAGATTTATGAGGAGAAAACTCAGTGTCGATGCAAAACGCAATATAAATAGACGTTTTCACCTGGAAATATGATAGAAGTGGACGGCAGGGAAGCAAGCAGCCTCCACAGAGCTGACCTTACATTGGCCACAGATCTGAACATCTGAGGTAAGAGGAGAAGAGACCAGAGAATAATTCACGGAGCCAATGACGCATCGTTTCCTAAGTCTTTTATTACACACTGAAGAAAAATTAGAAGATGCAAAATAAAGAATCACTCATTTTGCCAACTACCCAGAGACAACAATGCTGGCCATTGGGTGAATGACGCTCCAGGCTATTTTCTGCCAACAGCAGTGTCCCATGGATCTTTGTCCCCACACTAAAATCAGACCAGGGGGCCTCCCTGGTGGCGCAGTGGGATAAGCAACGCACTGTGAAGCAAACCGCAGCTACTGCAGCACGAGTTTGATCCCTGCCACTGGCCAGAGAGGGGACCCACATGGCACAGCATGCATCCTAATTGTATTATTTGGGGTTCCTGCCCCGCCTGCTGCTCCCCTCAGCAGTGTTTCAGTCCATCTGCCTCTTGTGCTCCCTGCTCTTGTCTCTGGTGGGTCCTCTTACCTCCAGCAACTCTGGCCTGTACCCCAGCTCTTGTGTGCATAAATAAATATTTAAAAAAGAAAAAATCAGACCAGACCCACACCCTGGAAACCAGGCTTCTTCATTTGCTATCTGGAAACTGGATTTCCGTATCATGAAATCTTGACGTGCACCTCGTTATTTTTAGTAACTGCCAACTGCTCTTCCGTGGGGGCACCAACCTTCAGCCATCCCACCATTGTTAAGGTCCTTTTCCAGATTCTTTTTTAAACGGTACAGTGAACTTCCTTTCGTTAAATCCGCACAAACAAAAGGCGATTTCTAAGCCCTACATTCTGGCCATGGGCAACAGCTGGCACTCAGGGGGTGTCTCCCCATCCATGTTCCAAGGTCTTGTTAAAGGGAGACTGTCCCCCACTCCAGGAGTCAGAAGAACCCCAAATAATCCAACTAGGATGCATGCTTATGTCCTGACTCTCCTGCCTTATTTAGGACACCACAAAACTCGGTTTGGAAAAAAAGGTACGCTAAATTCCCTGACGTCCCCCAGGTCTGTTGGTCATAATTCACGCAGAGTAAACACTTTCCGTTATTTATTAGCACTGCACTGGTAGCACCGGCTGCCCGGAGGCTCAGAGGGAGGCTTCCTGTGGGAAAGGACCAAGCAGAGACCTGTCAGAGGAGGACCTTTCAGTGACGAGATGAAACCTGCGCGAGGCCAGCCGGACCCAGACCAGTCACCAGCCTTCATTTCTGCTGCCCTTCACAAACCTCTCAGCTCTTTCTTTTTACCTCCTTAAACCAGGACTCACAGGCAACGGAAATGACCTTATTAAAGCAGTTGTCACTGCGTCACTGTCCGGAATTTAAAGAGCCATCCTGGAGGTCTGGATGTTTGGGGATGAGCTTTCCCGTTTTGTTTTTGTTCTTTCTCCAGAAAAGCCAATCACAACATGTAATTCCAGACTTCTAAGGAAGCAAAAAGAATCCAGTCTTCTCTGGAGGAGACGCAGAGTAGACTCCTAAAGGCTACCCTCCATGTTTTGAAGTCCTGCTGAAAACAGAGCGTCACCTGGGACTTGGGAAGCTCGACTGGAACGGCTCCCCCAGAGCCTAGAGTGCCCGCCTCAGCCGGGGTGGCCCTGGAGACCCCAGCACCACGTGCTGCGCCCCCGGGTGGGAGACCAGGCCTAGGCATCTCTTCCGGCAGTTCTTCTGTGGAAGGCGCTTCCTGGGGGCTGCTAAGATTCGACTTTATACCTAGTGGACACTCAGTCCTCACGCAACTGGACACGCCACACCTTCTCCTTGAAACCAACAGCAACATTTTACTAAACCGTGTTCCTGGATATCCTCTGAAACCAACATAACAAAAAATCTGCATGGAGATGTCTTCATGTCCTTGAAAACCACTGTACTCGTTCTACGGAGCACGGCCAGAATAAGTAAACTGAGGCAAGACCTCGGCAGGCAGTGAGACAGACATTGAAACAATGATTAAATATGCTTTTATTGTCACATTTAACTGCTCTGTCAGATACATTGTAGATTTCAGTATGGCATAAAAATAAAAGTATTTCCTGAATGTCAACATCGGAACCAGGAGAAGGTGAGAAGGTGATGGCACTTCCAAAAAAAAATTAAATTCACACCGGTGCTGAAGCCACCGGGAGGTGGCCCGGCCAGGCCGGAGACACCTGCAGCTGAAGTGGTCTGCGGCAGCCCGGCCGAAGGGCCGAGGAGACGCCGCAGGATGCAAACCGCGCTGTCCGGAGAAGGGCAGTGTTCGCGCTTCCTCGCTCGGCCCACGCACGCCTCTAGTTCTTACCCGAACTGGCGTCCAGGGGCCAGCTCCTCTCCTTAAGGCCGAAGCACCACGCCTCCCGCAGCTGCCGCGCTCCCACAGGTCTGCAGTCCGCAGGAAAGGCAGCTCCGTCCCAGCCAGAGCGCGCACTGCGGGGGCTGACGGCGTCAGCCACGGCGCATCTGGGCGAGCCCGCAGCTCCCATGCTCGCGCCGGTCTGGCGCGTTCACACATTCCGGCAAGGCTAGGACGGGGTAGTTCGGAATACAAATGCACCCCCAGTGAGAATCTCAAGACGACCCACAGTCATTCTCCAGATGGCAACTTAAAGGGGTTTGGGCGTTGAGACTTGAAATGCATCTTTATTCGCCAAGATTCCCAGCTTAATAAATGTCTCTCCTCCACAAATAAAATTAACAGAAGGTCTAAATGAGCGACACCCCTTACACGAACTCAGCCAAATCCACCAAGCCGGGCATTTGCTCACGGTGAGCCCGGGTCTGGCCCGTGACCCCCTTCTGTCGTCACTGCTGTGCGCCCCTCACGGAAGACTCCGGGGCAGAGACCACAGCCGTGGCCAGCGCGCGGCCCAGTCACTGTGACACCCCAAAGGAAAACAAGTGACCTATTTCATGACATACTTATTTGGATGATGACTTACTGGTGATTAGTGTTTCTAACATTGTTTTTAAAGGCAACCATTTCAAGTGACACACGACTGGGCTAGCAGAAAACAGCTGAGCCGAAGCCCTCTCCTTCGCCCTCGCCAAGTCATGCAGACAGGGCGGTGGGTGGGATTTGCTCCAATCAGGCTTTGTGGAATTATCAAAATTTCTTTTCTGGCAAAGATGAATTTGGCTCATCATACAAAGAAGATTCTTTGAAGGCTGCAGCTAGACTAGTTTCCCTTTGAAACAGTAAATTTCAAGGCATGATAGTGCAAGAGGTAAGTTTTTGATTTATAGAACATTATAGACTAATTGTGCTTAGTCTCTAATTTCCAATTTATTTAAAGAACAGAAACTACGTTGATAAGTTTCGCTTCGCCTAAGTTGGCCAGTACACCCAGGAGTCGCACCAGAATTAGGACAATTTGATTATCTTAATGATTCTCTCGTGAAACCTGGCCTCCGTGTCCCAGGTGGGCCCGGCAAGGGGCCCCTGCAGTCCTGGGCCCCAGGGCCTCCTCCTGGGAGTCCAGGGGTCCGAGACAGCGGTTCTCCCCTCAGCTTAGGTCCTCAGAAAACTCTCAATGAGTGATTAAGAAAAACAGCTCGGAGCAGAGAGGTCTGTGGTTCCGTTAAATCTGGGAGGTCTGAGTGTTCCTGGGGCCCCCGTCGGGGTGTGTCACGGGGCGGGGGTCGCTTTCCGAGGGCTCTGTGGGGTCAATCAAATTTTCGTGATCGCTGTCGTCGGACTCCTCAGCGCTGCCCCCCGCCGCTCGTTGGGAAGGGGGGAGGTCCGCCCCACCCCCACGGTACTTGAGTCCGGCGCTGGTGGAAGCGTAGCCGGAAGAGCCCACGGCTTGCGGTCGAGGCATAAAGACGCTGGTCTCCACGCGAGAATGGCTCACAGTACTTTCTTGATTGTTTGGGTGAAAATCAGAGTAAGGAGGAGGGGGATCGCAGGCCTCTGCCTCTCCCAGCGGACTTCTGCCCTCAGCGGCAAAGCCAGAGTAGGGCGCGCGGCCGCTGCACGCCGAGGCCTGGCTCTCCGAGGGCATCTGTCTGCTCGCCATCACCTGCTGCAGCCCTGGGTGAGAACAGAAGGAAACGATAACTCTTTCTACATTTCTCATCGCGACGAATCTCAGCGCATCAAATGATCAGCCTGAGTGCTCTGGAATCAGGCCGTGAGCGTGAGCAACCTCCTGAAGCACGCCTGCCGCCCCGTCACCGCGGCTATGCCCGCTGCCCCGTCAACGCGGCTACGTCCGCCGCCCCGTCACCGCGGCTACGCCTGTCCTGCCAGCGCAGGAGCCAGAGTCCAGGACGTCGGCGGCGCGGCCACAGGCACAGCCAGAGACCCAGGATGCAGGTCTTCCGGCCTCACTCCTGAGCTGTTTTCAACTTCGGGGCTACCCTGTGTGCCGAGGCCGTGGGGACAGGAGGGGAGACAAGAATCTCAGCGCCCCCGACAGCCACGGGAAGGGGAGCATCATGCTCGACGGCGCGACACCAAGAGATGTTTCTCTACAACCACCTTCAGGCTGCCCCGCTGTAGGGTAAAGGTTGATCAGGTATTTCCACCCTCCCACCACTGATGATGGACACCTGCGGTGCTGCGAGCATTCCAGGGTGGGCGTGCGCAGGTGGGCGCACCTGTGTTGGACATGGGCATAAATGGGCGGCGTCATGAGGCCCAACAGACAGAACTGCAAGGACTGACCGAGAGAACCAACAGCAGCAGCAGCAGAGAGAGAAGAAGCAGCCGAGAGGGTGAGATGCGCTGGGGGCTGGGAGACCTGCCAGCCTCCCGGCCCCCCGGCACCCCTGCCTGCCACGTACCTGGCCACCTCTACTAAATAAAAAGCCTGAAAAGCCACCGAGGGCTCCAAGACTCTCCTTCCTTGACCCGTCTGCCAGAACCATCCTGAACCTGCCACCAGTGCCACCTCCATCCTGCCGCTACACCCGCTCATCTCTTTCTCCTTCCAGTGTCAAAGCCGACGCGAGGCTCTCAGCTTCCAGGTTCTGGGCCATGACTGCTGCGCTCTGAATGGCCTAGCACAGCCCCATATGCATGTGGCGCATCTTAAATAGGGTTAACCTTTTACTATACTATGAAAAATGACAATCGCTAAAATTTAGACAAGAACAAAGAAAATAAAAACCTCCCATAGTTCTACACCCAGACCATACTGTCAGAATTCTGGTAAAAAGAGCTTAAGATGTGGGGTTAAAGACGTACATTTTAGGGGTCAGGTCCCAACTTCTTCCCTGAACCCCAGCCCTGTGTGGGCACGTGTGTGTGCTTTAAACACAGCCGAGATCGCACTTTGGTCACTCATTCCCATCCGGTGCTGTCACTAAGGGTCCCCAGCGGGCAGTCTGCGCCGCGATGCACTCCCACACCTGCCCAGCACCGGGAGACGCGCGTGCCCTCACGGCTCCGCTGCGGCCGGCCCGGCCATGCTAAAGGCCGCCTCAGGGAGTCCATAAAGCTGCGATTAGCCTTCTTGTGCACACATCCCTACTTGCTTTTCTGACTGTTTCTAGAAAAATGCAATAGCAGAAGGAATCAGATAACTTTTACCTGAAAATATAACTTGGATTTTAACTGGTGGGCAAATACCCTCATTAAAATATAAAATGTTGGGACCTCCCTGTTGGCTTAGGGGTTAAGTCTCAGCATTATCACCCTAAGTTCCATCCCGGCCAGGGAGCTGACCCACAGGCGCAGCAGGACCTCTCCTGTCTCCCGCTGCTCCCCTCAGCAGTGGATTTCAGTGGCTCTGCCTGCTCTGGTCCCCACTTGGTCTCTGGTGAGTCCTCTCACACACATACCCCCGCCCCCGCACTCTGGCCTCCGCGTCAGCTCTTCCATACAAACAAAAAGAAGAGAAGATGTTGGCTGCACCCTTGTTTATTTTGCCCTTGATATTATCTGATGTGCATTTTATGAACTTTATTAACAGATGTTAGAGCTGGTGGCATTAGAGTAAATGTGCCATCACCAAGCTGGAATCGATCACGTCTGGGGTCTCAGTCTCAGTCAACAAGCCGCTTCCTTAGTGTAAGGACCTACGCGTCCACAGCTCCCAGAACCCAAACACTCAGAGCCTCCACTGCGGTGCGCAGAGTCCAACACAGGTTCAAAGCGTTTCTGGCAGCTCCTTCACGCAGCCTTCCAGAACACGGGACGCCGGCCTGCGAGGGGCTCCCGGGGTGGCTGGAGACCACCACCACACGCACCGCCGACAGATCAGATGCCCAGGTGTCCGCACACATCCCCCCAGCCACTTCCGCCCCCGCCCGTGCTCCCTCTGGCCTGTCCACCTGGGTCTGCTCTACCTCCGTGTCCAGAGAGCTGAGCGGATGAGAACGAGCCCTCCCTGCCAGAGCGGCTCCACCACCAGGGAATGCCCTCTCCCCAGTGTCTCTTGGGCCCGATGAGAGGAGGCAGTGTCACATCCTTTGTGGACAAACTGATGTTTAAAGCCAGCCATTTCCCTGACACTGAATGATAAAATTAATAAGAAACTTACTTCTTTCTTGTTCCTTTTCATTTTTCCTCTGAGTGATTTGTCTTCTTAATTTGTTCACTTCTGCCTGACAAGATTCAACAACTCGCTCACTCTTTTCTACATCTACACACACCGCCTGAGGGAAAAATGACAACAAGAATAATTCATTTCAAATCCAAGTAGGAGGCATTCCATAAAGACAGCACTGATTATAGCCCAGAAGAACACAGCCCTCAGAGGGGCTGGAAGCAGGCACAGTGGGTAAAATGAAATCATAAAGGTCTGAGAAACCAGTATTCTGTGTTATTCACTGCTTCACTGTTTTGTTAAAATGATCGTGCCATTTAGCATGTAAATTCTTGACAGGTAAGGGTAAGCCTGGAAAGACTTAAACTCGTTCCCCTAGTTTCCATCTTATGGAAGGGAAGAATTTGTGATGCCAGTCTAACATACAAGGGAAGAAAAGGCCAGACAGGAGTGGGCTGCTTCACTGCTGGACTTATCACCAATAATCAGACATCAGATGACATGACCAAGTTTACCTAGGAGAATATATGTGTAACTAGGGAAAGCAGAAGAAGAAAGGACGCTGCACGGCCCAGTGCCCAGTGACAGAGGGCAGCGGGGAGGTGTCGGCACACAATGGATACGACTCGGCCACAGCGAAGACGAAATGCCGCCACTGGTGACACAGACGGGCCTTGACGGGATTACGCTAAGTGAAATAAATCACAGGAGAAAGATTTCACTCATCTATGGAATTTTAAAAAAACAAAATCAAAAGAAACAAACCCTCAGACTGACAACAGAGGGAGGCAAGCCGAGAGGAAGGAGGGGGAGGCAGGAGAGGAGGGCGCCGACTGGCTTGTGGCGATCGGTGACTGGCCCTTCGGTGGTGACATGGAGAGGACACAGTCCCGGAACCCACCGTGCTGTACACTAGCGTACCTCAGTCATAAGCAAACAACACACCCGAAATGTTGAGTATTTTTTCTGGAATTTCCCCGCGACATAGCATGCAGACAGGAAAGGGGTCTCAAAGACAAGAGGAGACACAGCCGCCGTGCCGCGGGTCCTGGGGCTTCGGAGCTGCCTGCTCAGCATGCCGGAGCGCAGAACAGCCTCTCTGAGGCCGCGAGACGGGCCCAGAGTCTGAAAAATCACTAAATCAGGACAAAAAGCAGTTTTCACTGCATGTTCCTTCCACGGTGGAAAGAGCAGACGCCGGGGGCCGGCTGGTCCCGGGCGAGCGGCATCAGTCCCTGTCCTGCTGGGCGCCGTGGCCGTGGGTGCTCTGGTCCAGGACCCCGCCCGAAGGCTGCTTCCCTCGGGTGCCCCTGGCCACACTCAGGCTGCTCCCGTGGTTAGCAGGTGCCTCGTGCCCGCTCCTTGGGGTCTTCCTCCTGAAAGCCAGGCCTTCTGCGGCTGGGAGGCCTCAGCCAGGCCGCTTCCCTTCTTGTCCTCTAAGCCTCTTTTGTTCTCAGGGCTTTAGAGCAAATTACTCTTAAGAACACCCTGGGGATGATGAAAAGAATGTGGGAAAGCACTGTCAGCACCTAGCTCGGGGTCCGGCCCGTGGAGCTGTTTCCATAAATGTTTGTGGCATGGAAGACTAGGCAGGGGCAGGCAGCGCTCTCCTCCCACCGACGGAGGCAGCTAGGGGCAGAGCGAGTGAAGGTGAGAACGAGGGTGCGGAGCTGAGCCTAGGGACAGTGGCTTCCATGGCGGCCGCGACACAGAGCGCGAGGGCCAGAGGCTGTGTGCTCTGCAGGACCTCTGACCCTCGGAAATGTCTCCACTGGGAAAACATCATCCACCACGGGATGTGGGCAGTAATCAGGGACCCTGGGAGTCGCTGGGCACAGGGGCAGGACAAGCTTGGGTAGGCCGGCAGGAGGGAGCTCGCTGCACAGCTGGCGTTATTTCAGGAGAGTTCATTCTGGCATTCGGATCACGAGTTATTTGTTAGGTGGGAGTGTATCAAAGTAGAAGCAAAAGGATTTGGGTAATAGAAAAAAGATGAAAACTAGTAAACAAATCAATTACCTGCACTTTCTCCTGCAGTGCGTTATAAACCTGATAAATTGCCCTGATGTCTTTCATTACTCCGTCCTTATCAAAAAAGTCAGTACTAGAAGACAGACAGAAAAGAGATGTCACCAAGTTATTACATAGGCTTAGAACCCGAAAAGCCCTGTCCTGTGACTTAAGTGCTCAACCCCAGGGTGACGGCCACTGGCGCGCTCTGCAGTGACATCACTTTTAGAGGCCAAAACACATATGCTCTAGGCAGCTTTTATATCGATGCAAGAATAAGTGAATAAACTGTGGCGAATGATGACGAAAGGCAATGCTGGTGAAAGTAAACTACCTTTCTAATAAGAATAAGATGTTAATATTATAGAGGTGGTGGTCTAGAGAATGAATACTTTATTTTCTAATCACATCGAACTTCAGTTCATATTTCTCCACAGACCTATTAAATATTGCTAACAAAGGAAATGGGGTTGACAAAAAGAAAACAAACCATCCGTGTTACCTTCAACTTACCCATGTTCTTTGATGACTTTGGCATAGCTCTGAGAAGTGTTGGGCACTGAAGACACTTTGTACTCCTGCTGGCTAGTGCTGCCCAGGTTGGGGATGGTGAGGGAGAGCCTCTGATTATACCTGCAGAAGAGGGACAGGCTCAGGCGCAAAGCACTGTTCTCGGGGGAACAGCCCCAGGCGGTGGCGGTCTCCTCCCCACACAGATGAACTGACAGAAGGGTGCGGAAGCAGCCAGCTTGACTGAGTGCAAAGGTTAGGACTCACACAGCTTCATATGCCCACAGTGACTAAGTGCTGAGAAGATTCTAAGAAACACCTGCTGATTAATTAACAAAACCTTGACAGTGGCTATTTAACAATTACTCACCCTCCTGATGTCAAATTAACTTCTTGAACAACTGCATTTCTAGAGGGAAACTTCTCTGCTGCTTACAGCTGCGTCATGGTCATCGGATCTTTTCCTGTTTTTGCTTTAATATGTTCACAGTGCAAAACCCTCACTAGCCAGCAGGTGGATCAGTTTTTCAGTTTTGAAATCTATGTTTCAAATCACAATCACACTTCCAGAGCAATAAACTTGTATTTGTACAGAAAAGATTATGGAGAAGCAAATGATGGCTTCCAGCTGCTTAGTCCTGTAAGCTTTCAGGCGTAATTAACATGTCTTGCTCATCCCGATTCAGAAACAATCCTAATTTATACAACTAACTGACAAGGAAAATACATCCTCTTACCACAAAAAGAAACAAAAAAACCCTAGCTAAAAGAGAATTATCAAAGGTTTTCTTTAAAGATGCTATAAAACACACATTTTCAAAGCCACGAATCTCAATTGTATCATCATTTTCCCTGTTCACGTGAGGCTAGTGGGGACTCTTTACCTTCGATTTGGTCTAAAGAGAACATATTCTAAAGCATGAGTAGAGTTGTTGGCGGTGGAGATGAAGCTGAAGAGCAGGAAGACGAGGTCGGGCACCCCGAGGATGCGGGTGAGCTGCTTGTGGACGAGCTGCTCTCTGTACGACATCTGCTGTTGTGTGTTTCGCCGGAATCTGTACCACCCGATAACTTTCTACGACAAGAACAAAAGTAGAAAGTAGTAAAAATCCCACGAAATCTTAAAATTTAGTTCTGGATATATCAAACACCTGTACACAAATGTTCACGGCAGTTTCGCCCACAACAGCCCTACACTGAAAACAAGCCAGCCTTCCATCAACAGAACAGGCCTGGCCGGTGGCCTCGGTTGAGTCTCAGACTATCACTGAGAAGACCTGAGTTCAATTCCTGGCCGGGGAGCTGACCCACGTGGTGCAGCAGACCTCCCCTGATTCGCCCGCTGCTCCCCTTGGCAGTAGATCTGCCTATTCTGCTCCCCAATCTGTCTCGGTGGAGCCTCTCACCCCTCCCGCACCTCTGGCCTACACCCCAGTTCTATGCAAAAACAGACTAAAAACAGGTGAACGAACGCACAAATGTCCATGCACACATGGAAAGCCCATTCAGTGATGACAAGAAACAAGCTACCCACATACCAACCACGTAGGTAAATTTCCAAATAACTATTCTACGTGAAAGAAGTTAGATCCCTTTCCCCAGAAGTATATGACATAGGACTTTATTCATATAAAATTGCAGAAAAGGGAACTAATTGGCATGTGACATAAAGCAGAGCAATTGTAGACCAGGATGAGGTTGGGGAGGGGTGAGAAGAAGGGACAGGAACAGGACAAGGGGAAAATTCTATAGACAGCAAAGTTCGTGATATTACATTGATGACAGTTTTAGGGGAATGCACATTTATCAAAACTTACAGAGTTTAGTTTTGTCAAGCTCTAACTATAAGCCTAACTGGCTTAGTGAATCAAACTGATATGCTCTCTGGAAGAATATTTCTCATGATACGATTTTCTGGACATCGAGAAGACAGAGCCCCTAAGCACGCCCTGGGAGCCCCCAAACCCTCCCCACCAGAGCTCTCACATCAGAACCTCTAAGGGGAGTGGCAGGAACTGAATTTAAGATGACTTCCTTCCATTTTTCTCTTGTGCATACTTGAGTTTGAAAATCCTTTGTAGACACATTTAATGTAATTCTAGACTAGGAAAATATTCTTTATATAGTTCTTCCTTTGAAATAAACTGAGCAAAACTCTGATTTTAAGAAGTAAAGGTAGCTTAAAGCTGTTAAGTAGTAAGTTAAAGTAATCAATAAGCTTAGCACGTCCGCGCCGGAAGGGCACTCGTGGCGAGCCCCCGTGCCAGCGCCAGCCCGTGCCGTCACCAACACCTTCACTAGTTAGCACGACTCTCGGGTGAGTCACACTTTCTCCACTGAGTCCAGATCACGCTCAAGGAACTGCAGGGAGCAAAGCCATAGTTCCAGCTCTCCGGGAGCACGGCTGAGGACAGGGCGCGTCTCGGGTACACTAAAGCCATCAGTTCTGACAGCCTTAAAGAAAGTCCACCCATTTCTGCCACATAAATCTATACAAGAGTCGCTGTTCAAAGTCACGCAGCTAACCGTGACGACGGAGACCCGGGCCTGACTCTTCCAGCAGGCTGCACTAATTTCCAAATTCCAGCAGTCACAGAGGGAGGTGGTAAGTGCAAAGTAGGTTTCCTTCAGGAAAATAAAAAAGCAGTAAGAAAAACTATCACTGAAGGCGACAGCTGTCTGTCTGCGAAGGCCCGTCTGGCCCCACCCACCGTGCGCCAAGACACGTCACCCCGCCTCGGTGCTGCGGGAACCGGGCGGCTGGACTCGGGACACGCTGCTGGCACAGTGCCTGGCCAGTGGCTGCTTGCGAGGCATGCTGACTTTTTGCTTATGCTGACTCCGACTTTTATCTCATCTGTAATTTCTGAAAAGCAGGGAGTCTTATGGATTAATTTTGGACAGCAACTGTTAATAAGCAACTCACTTAATATTGAGAAAAAGATGCCCCCCCTCGTTCTGATCAATAAAAGAGGAGATGTCAGACCAGTTGGTACCGTGACACCTGCAGTTCTACCTGTCAGGGCTGAGAAGCAAGGCTAGGGAGACACCACCGCCAGTACTGAAAGACCCATTTCTGATGGCTCAGCGAAGTAAGTCAGAAGGCAAAAGAAAAATACCGGATGGTCTCCCCCTTAGGAGAAATATAAGGGAACCAAATAAGGATCAAGGAAAGGAATAAAAACAACAATAATAATAACAATTAAGACACAAAAACCAAAAATGAAAAGACAAGGACAAATTGGGGACACTTGGTGGAGAGGGAAGAGGGGAAGGGTGGAGGGCAGACGGGAGCACGGGGGACTGAGGTGCTGGTGCACTGGTGAGATGGTGATGGGGAGTACATGGGGATTACAACTGATGTCAAAAATATATAAATAAAAAATAAAATACATTTCTTCATAAAAATAAATAAATAAATGTCTGTGTCAACCTCCATTCCCACCAACCACAGTTTCCCAGAGGCTTGCCAGCACTGGAAATTAGCAAGCCTTGTATGCTTTTGCCAATCTGATGGGCAAAAATAATGGTACCGTGTTGTTTCCATTTGTGCTTGCTGATTAGGGTTGAATAACTTTTCATTTATTCCACAGTCACCTGTAGGTTTCTTTCGTGAATTTCCTGGTCACACTCTTCATTCATTCTTCTCACTTTTAATTTTTTAATCTATTTAAAATAAGACCTCCTGGTACTTTTAAGAAGTAACTAATGCTCCAGAAAACCGTGCTCCAGAAAGAGCTTTTATGGAACAAATTTTCATTTCAGGATGTACAGTGACAGTTTCTTATCTGAAATATGGAAGTAAATAGAGGCGGCTAAGGCAGAGACGGGGCGAAGAGGGCGAGGAGAGACCGCAGTGCACCTGCCCCCAGGCGGGCTGCTGGCAGGAGGCGCTCGGTCCACGCGCCTGTGGCTGGGCCGTGACACGAACTGAGCGCCTCCAGGCTGTCATCGTACTGGGAAGCCCTGCACCCGACAAGGGTCGCTGGCCCCCTGTCCTTGTGCTCAAGCTCCTGAACCCCTCACTCATCATCCATACGCAGAGTCGCACACACGTATGTTGACACAGGTGACACGCACACAGCCCCTGGGGAAAATCTCGACATTCAGCATTAACTGAGCTTGGAAGAATAACATAGCCAAGGTGTGTGACTCAATTTAAATTTCTTAGAAATATTTTTCCTGATTATAAAATTAAGGTATGCATATTAAATATGTGCAGAATTATCTCTAAAATTACAAAGTAGAAAGACATTACTACTCAGAATCAACTTAATACTGTGATATTCTGAGTGATGGTTCATTATTGAAAATTCTGACTTTTAGGGGCCCCCCTGGTGGTGCAAGGGGTTAAGTAGCAACGCTATGAAGCTGCCGGCAGTCACTGCAGCACGAGCTCGATCCCCAGACAGGGCGGTGACCCACATGGAACAGCAGACCTCTCCTGCCTCCCCGCTGCTCCCCTCAAGTATGTTTCAGTCTATCCCCCTGTTCTGCTCCCCACTGTCTCTGGTGAATCCTCTCACCCACTGCACTTCTGGCTTGTACCCCAGTTCTTATATGCGTAAAATAAAACATAGTTTTTTAAAAATTCTGATTTTTACATAATGGAATCGTTCATATAGCAGATTTCAGGATAACCTAATTCCATTAGATATTTTTTTTTTAAAGATTTATTTATTTATGCATACAAGCACTGAGGTACAGGCCAGAGGTGTGGGGGGTGAGAGGATTCACCACAGAGAGCGGGGAGCAGAACAGACAGATCAACAGAAGTACACTGCTGAGGGGAGCAGCGGGCACAGCAGGAGAGGTCTGCTGCGCCATGCGGGTCCCTTCCCTGGCCGGCAGCAGGGATCAAACTCGTGTGGCAGTGGCTGCGGTCTGCTTCATAGTGCGCTGCTTAACCCACTGCACCCCCAGGGAAGCCCTAGATGTTCTTTTAATACAGAACAAAATGGCATTATTTAAGAATCTGCTTTCATTATGTGTCTTTTGCTTAAAGCTGCAGTTTCTAAGAACCACTGATGATGCTAAGTGAGGACTTTGTGAATATCTACTTTTTTCCTACTGAGAAGTTATAAACATTGGCTTATCCGCAAATTATCTTTAAAATCTGCTTGTTAACGGAATTCTTATATACACTCCAGATTGACTGCTTCAGTCTATCCTCCTTTGATGGGAAGGAATGATTCCACATGAACGTGGCAACAAACAGGACCTACCTTTCTCCGGTCTTTAAGAATTCTGTCCAAACTCTCTTCATTAACTTTGCTTGCATAGTCATAGAAGCTGTTTTTAGGAGAAAAACACGTTTTGTTAAAATTGCATGGTACTGAGCCGAGGATGTGCCGAGCAGCTGCACGTTTCCTGGGGCATCTGGCCCTGAAGGCCGGTGATAACGACCTGTCCTCAGCAGGCACAGAGGCGCCGACATCCCGCATCGCTGACACGAGGGCCTTGGAAAGCACGGCCGGCCGCAGGAGCCGGCAGCACCCCAGGGCGAGCCTGCCTGTGGGCGGCGCCGACAGCAAGCAGCCAGCGCGGCTTCAGGTGGCTGGGACATCTTCCCTTGTTCTCAAGCATCAATTACTGATGAGATACGGAGGACACAGGCGGTCATTTCTGAGATGTGAGGGAGAAAGCAGCCGCTGAGTGCCCAGTAAGGCACGCGGCGCCACGCCTCCTCACGAGACTCCACCTCACTCTCGCCTCCAAGCCGGGAGGTGGGCAGCAATGTACGCCAAGGCCTATGCCCGCTTCCGCAGCTGCGGACACGGGCTCAGAGACCTGGCGGCGCCAGAGCCGGGAGGGGGGCCGGCGTGAAGGCAGGCAGGCCGCGCAGCTGCAGACAGCGCACTCGCCCCTGCCCGACCAGGACCCGGGCCTTCCTGTGGTCAGGGGCCCAGGGCACTGCGGGCTTTCAGAGCGCCCTGGCTCAAGAGGTGAAGTTCTCTGAGTTGCAGGAAGGAGCAGTGAACGGGAGCTGGGCCGCCCGCTCCGGCCAGGTCTGCATCGTACTGTGCCGTCTCGGGCACACTGCAAATGTAGCTGGCGCCCATTTTCTTTCCTGCAACGCAGCTGGAATGGACAGACAACTTCTAGGGCTCCTTTCAGCTCTAAGGGTGACGAGTCTATGATTTAAACTTAAATTCATGTTCTGGCACCACTTTGCTGCCAGCATTTCAAGGAATCCCTCCGCAGGGTCAGGCAGGGCACGCTGAGCAGTGTGTCCCGGCCAGACTAAGGCGATGGGAGGTTAGGGTCTGGGTCACTTCGTTTGCGCTGAGATTCTTTCCAGTGAAATCCGACTGCTCGAGTGCGCCTATTCCTTCAGGCCAGTGTGATGCGAGGCCGCAGCACCTTAGGTCTCCCGCACAGGTAGCCCTCTAGCAAACCACCAGCCTCTGAACTAGTCAGCGGGTGGGTGCGTGGCGGGGGGCAAGAGGGGCACAGCAGAGGTCTGGGTGGGCTGAGAACAGGTGAGTGGTGCCTGGGAAAGCTGCAGGGCCACACAGCGGGACGATCCAGGCAGAAGGGCGGTGAGCTACCCAACACCAAGTGCTCCAGGAGTGGCCAGCCTGGGAGGCAGGCAGGGGCCCAGCTTCTGGAGGAGCAGAGGAGGGAGGGCCCCAGGGCGGTTTAGCGAGCACCAAGGCCAAACTGTTATTCAGTCATCAGTGGCAGCACTTTGGACCGAGGGAGAAGGCCGGGGCCTCGGCAGTGGTTGGGGAGAAGTCTGGTTAGGGAGACACCAGCCTTTCTCCCTCACCCTTCCTCTCCATGAACCTCTCTGTCTTGTGCTCCCTTCTGAATGTCTCTCCTCCCATTTTTTTGTCTGTCCCTTCCATGCCATGATATGCGACTGGTGTGTGGACCTCAACATGAAAAAGCAGTTTAAGTTCCATTTCCTTATAGTTCATACTTGAACACAGGACTTTTTAAATTCCTCTTTGAAACACCCTTAAACTATTTACTTGGCTACCTTCCTTTCATTTGGCTCAAGAGCTTGCTAAGCAGGCTATTCCAGACCACCTAGGCCGGAGACCACCATTAGTCCGTCTCTCTCCTTCCCTACCTGAACCTGCCACGAGTAGACTCTGGGGTCCTCATACGGGAGTGGGCTTGGAGGGCCAGTCACCCGTGGTCCCAGCTGTGGTCGGCTGCGCGCCACGAGACCCTGGTTTTTACCCCATTCCTCTTTAACAATCTCGTAAAGAGCAAGATGTGGCTTACCTAAAAAGTTTGGAACAAGGCTGATGGTTATGGATTTCTGTAAGAAGAAGACATACATCTCAGTAAGATAAAGACAACCGAAAAGTAGCCCAGCATTCCTTGTCCCCACCAAAATCTCAGTGAAGACAGTTCTCCTCCTCCCAGCAGGACCGAGTGCATGAGCGAGGGTGGTGCGTTTTCTCAACATCCGCACGCAGGGACACGTGCTCCGGACAGCAGCAACTGAAGAGAGAGGAGTCTCTTCATGTGTCCCTGCGTGAGCTGCTTCTGCGGGGGAGCCCAGCGCTCGCACCCTCGGTCAGTGAAGCCGAGCTCGAGCAGAGACCAGCAGCAGGAAGCTCAGTCGGTGGGTGAGAGCGCTTCCCCACGCTCCATCAGAACCCCAGTAACTCTGGACATCCCGGGCCAGGGCTTGTGAAGCAGAAGGCAACGATAGCCGGGAGTCTGTTAGCCGGGTCAAAGTCAGTCAGTGCCAAGGTCATGGGTCTTCGCGAAGGCAGGTCCTGCCGGCTTCTGAAGACTGTGGCAGAAAGCGCGAGTGGCAACGTCTTCAGCGCTCCGGCAGGGCCGGGCGTTGCCGACCAACGGGCCACTGAAGCCTACGGATAACTTTCTCCTGAGGAGGCCCCAGTCCTGCTGTTTACAAAGCCGCAGCGGGAGAGTTCCAGGCTGCATTCTAAACTCGATGAAAACGAAACCACAACCCTACAGGACACGAGGCTGTGCCCAGAAGCTTCTCTGCTGATGTCAGTGCTGCTGAATGCGCAGATGCAGAACTTCCTCAGGAGAGGAAAGTTCGTTTGCCGAGTGTGGCTGTTGATCAGGTGATACAAGTAAGAAAACCTTACTCTCCTTTTATCACCAAAAATGATATAGTCTGCCACCGCAGCTTCCTCAGAGACACTGTGAGCAAGGTAATTAGGTTGTGGAGCATTTTTAGCAAAAACATGACCTAGAGCTCAAGAAAAGGAAAAACCATCTTGTACTTGAAGGAATACCTGCATTTTTGCTCTCAAAAAGGGCAGGTTTATAAGAAGGACAAGGCTCCTGCACCGACACCAGCGGGCAGAAGAGCTGCCGCTGCCAGGGGAAGAGAAGAGAAACGCTGCGGAGTCGTGGGCAGGAGAGCTGCCGGCAAGAGATCTTTAAGAAGTCCTAGAGCAAGTTCTGCACTCCGGACATACGCTCCTGTCACGTCTCTTTGTGATTTACGGCCTGGCTCACTTCTAGGACACAGCACGGGCAGCGCTGCTCAGGGGGGCAGCGCGGCTCTTAGAATTAACACGTATTCAAAACGAGACGCCGACACTGCAGGTGCAAAATGTGTTCTCTCTAGAGTCCTCCTCTTCGTCTGGAGTCAGCAAACATGTCTGGGCGTGGACTCAGGCTTTTTTCACCAAATCAAGTGTGGTCCATTCATGTCATTTCAAACACCTTACTCTGGAGGCTCTGCCAGAACGTTCCTCCCCACTAGGGCTGGACACTGCTCTCGGCCCTTCACCGCACGTCTGGCCTTTCAACCAGCTTTTCCAGGGTCCCAGTTGACCAATGTATATTTACTTTAAAAAGAAAAGTGTTACAATGAAAATCATACGTTTAAGATAATATTAGCAAACACTTTGTCCGTGAGATCCACGATTGCTCTAGACAACGAACTGAGCACAGCTAGTAATCGAAGAGAAGCTGTCAAAGTCCTTTATAAACTGGATGCCGCGGGTGGGATAGTCCCCACCGGGACTGGTACTTATGGTGATAACTAGAAGTTTAGGAATCACCCCAAAGACTCAGTACATTATGCTGTCAAATCTGAATTATTATAGCATCCCACTTCCTAAAAATAAGCAGTCAGAACACTGACAAGAAATACTGCTCTTGCGACCGTGCCAGCGTAGAGTTCTTTCTTGCACTTTGCTGTCAGACAAGTACAACTGACGGTTTAACCTTCATTCGCCAAATCAATTTTGAAACCCAAGTGCAAACAATAAATAACTGCCCCGATGCCCAATGAAACCAAAGTCTCGACTGTAGAATTTCAAAGAGTTAAGGTAAAGAAAACCGCTGCACTCTGCAAATCAACTCTTGGGCCAGGCAGTGCCGTGCTGGCAGGTCTGGCAGTGCAGCCCATTCGCTCTCGTCTCCCCAGGCCTACCTCCCCTTCTTCCTCACCCTGGCCTCCCAACCCAGGAGCTCAGAGGCTATCGGGCTTGAAGCTGAAGAGTGAACCCCAATGAACGCTCACCCCCAGCAGTTCTCCAACCACTCACCGTCCCATATTCTGTCTGAGTCTCACAACCACGCCAGAGGGAGACCCTGGCTGTTTTCTGGGCTCTGGCTCCCTGCTCCCAGACTTACCACCCGCCAGCCCAGAGTTCACCTTCCCGACTTCACCACTGGCAGTGTTTTCCAATGTGTGGGGCTGTCTTTGCTTCCTCCTACAGCACGCATCTGGCACCATCTGGTGCCTCTGGACACTTGTCGCTCTCCCCGTGCTGCTGCAGGCAGGACAGGTCTGGCGTGTCCTCTGACACGCGCCTTGCACGGGGACACCCTTGCGCCCAGGCCAGCTGTATGGCCGACGAGCTGCCCTCCTGGGGTCCGAGCTGCAGCACACGCTGCTCAGTGAGGTGCTTGAGGTGCAGCAGTGCGGGCACCCATGAGTCCTCATCTCCCTGCGTCCCTCCCCTCCTGCCCCAAGGCTGTGCGGGTGTTGCCAACAAATCCCATAAACAAGCGTGAGCATCTTCACTAGCCCCGTCCCGGAAGGGCGGGCACAGAATACCCTCTTGTTACGGACGAGGCCAACGGGATGTGGGCAGGGGGTCGCCCAGGTTGCACATCCGATGCCAACCACGGCTGTGTGGTAGCACCACGCGCTTCAGGCAGAGCAGTGCAGTGGAAGTGAAAGGGGCGGTGGGTGAGGGACAGCTTACTGACCTGGATACCTGAACTGAGGCCACGCTCTGTGAGGTCACACTGACTTCGTTTATAAGCAAAAATAATTTGCACTGTGATTCTGGTTATCTTCTGTGTACGATTTCAATGCTGGAGAAGTCAGTTAAGGGCCCCAGGACAAACCAGACCGTGT
Source organism: Galemys pyrenaicus (assembly GCA_019455555.1). Lineage (NCBI taxonomy): Eukaryota > Metazoa > Chordata > Mammalia > Eulipotyphla > Talpidae > Galemys > Galemys pyrenaicus. The sequence goes on along the minus strand of JAGFMF010011658.1, from coordinate 13,238,803 downwards.
GAGAGGTTGGCGCTGTGCGGCTCACTTACCAATCACTTGCAGAAATTCTGTGTTGCTGATTTGTGAGTCACTGATGCTGAAGGTTTCCTCTTGTCTTACCTCTCCCAGCAAAAATCCTTCCTAAAAGTAATAAAAGAAAATAGTTGCAGGCTAAAAGTAAAGATGATTTTTTACTAAAGAGGAACTGAGGACCTAATAATTTTATGATAATTTTGACAATAATTGAAACAAGTTTGCCACGTAGACCAACATGCAAGACAAAACTAATCCGAAATTCAGCTATTTACTGGATTGTTTGAAAAAAGGGTTCCATGACTAGGTGAAATACTTTATCCCTTCAAGTACTCTGTTTTTTGCAAGAAAAATAAGTAGTGATTCATTATCATTTAAATGCTATGAAGTATAATCAAAGTCAAAAATCCCAGGAAGCAGAAACAGTCCAAAGTTATTTTCCTGAGGCAGCAGAATACTGATTTCATTGATTTAAAAACACAGCTAATGATAAAAGAATAAAGTTAACACAACACACAACTAATTGCTCTGGGACAGACTGACATGGGAAACCAGGATGTCACAGGTAAGGTAAATCTTCTATCGCTCACATGAAAGTTTTTCTTTAGCAAATGCAGAGGTTAACTGAGCGACACCTTTGGAGAACACACACCATCAAGACCAATTCTGGACTACTCAGCACAGAACTTATTGTTCAAGTGCCCGGTGTCAAGTTCAGTGTAAATGTGGCTGGAGAACACACACTCTAAATGTCAAGCAACATCTCTGTAGAGGGTGAGCTCACAGCTGACTTGGTATGTCTCCCCACACGCCCACATGGCTCACCACCTTCCCTCCATCAGGCCCTTACTCAACTGGCACCTACCAGAGGCCTTCCCCAGCCAATGCCACAGACACAGAGTCTGCCAGGCACGCTTTTCCCTTCACCCCACATCTTTTTCTTCTTAGTCTTCTCTTTCACATATTATATAGTCAGATTAAAAAAATAAATAAATGCCTACCTCCCACTAAAATCTAAGCCTCATCAGGGCACGGAGAGCTTGTTCATTGCTATAGCCTAGCACCTAACAAAGTACCCCATACCTATTAAAGACTCAATAAATACTGGTTGAGGACCTCCCTGGTGGCACAGTGGGTTAAGCAACACACTATGAAGCAAACCGCAGCCACAGCAGCACGAGTTTGATTCCTGCACTCCTTGCTGCAGGCCAGGGAGAGGACACACATGACGCAGCAGACCTCTCCTGCCTTACCTGCGACTACCCTCGGTGGTGTGGTTCAGACAGTCTGCCTGTTCTGCTCCCCACTCTGTCTCTGGTGAATCCTCTCACCTCCCTAGACTCTGGCCTGTACCCCAGCTCTTGTATGCATAAATAAATCTTTATAAAAAAAATACTGGTTGAATAAATTTGTTGAAACAATGTCCTTGTACTATATGACTTTCTATTCCAGATTGATCCTTAAAGATATTTCCTAGTTTGAAAACATTTCCAATTGGATGTGAAAATCTGTGGGGTTGAGAAGGGAGAGACAGATGCTTTACAGCATAGCCTTGTATTAGACTAGGGGAATGGATTATCCTAAAATCTCAAATTCACGTAGAGGGCATTTCTCAAACTTGAGTAATATATAGATTACTTAAAAATTTTTTCCAGACCTGAGGGAGAGTCCATGAATACCAGTTTGAGAAACATCTCCTAAAAAAGCTTGTTTAATCCTATGAAAAACTTTCAGTTATGAGTTCTCATTACAAAAGAGAAGCTTTTCTTTAATTCCTACAGAACGTTAGCCCTTAAGAACCTATCTATAGATGCCTAATGTTCGGCAGTCAAGGAGTGACAGATTTAGCAAAAACAACACAAGACACCTAGGTCGATCTGCATTTCAGATATGTAACAAATAAATTTTATGCAGTATTTGGCATATGCCTATATAAAAAACATACTGCTTCTCTGAAAGCCAAACGTCAGTGAGCGCCCTGTGCTTTACCTGGCTCCTCTCTCACAGCCCTCAGTCTGAAGAAGTTAGCGGTGACTGGCAAGCCCCAAAGCCCCGTAGGAAGTGAGCGCTCACTGGTCCACTGGCCAGGCTGCTGGAGCCATGCTACTCCCCAGCAGGAGCTACTCCCCAGGGGTGGTAGCAGGCTACCATGGGTGGGGCTAAATCCAGCCCCATGCTTCTATTGTTTAGTTCACAGCTAAGAACCGTTCCCACACTTTAAATTGGCTAACGAAAAATAGGAATACTATTTTATGACATGCGAAATTTATATGAAATTCAAATTTCAGTGTCCATAATTAAAATTTCATTGGAACTAGTCACCCTCCTTTATTTATTATCTATGGCTGCTTCTTCCCTACAACAGCAGGGCTGAGTAGTTGCCATAGAGACCAAATGGCCAGCAAAGCCTAAAATATTTACTACCTGTAAAATATTTACAGAAAAAGAGTGCTCTACAGAATAATATAAACACCCGCACTGTAGAATAATGAGTGGTTTCAAAGTAATTTCTTTGAAAATTCTGGACAAAACAACACCGTACCGTCAAAGAAAATTCTTGGTTCTTAACTTTAAAATAAACAAAACTGATATGACTTTAAAGTATTCCACACATGTAATTATGGCAAGGTTAATATAAACAGGTATGGTCATGTAAGGTACAGATACTCAGGGCAAACTACTGCCACGAGTGAAGATTTCCATGAACCCTACCTAGCACCAGGCCTGACACAAAACAGGTATTAAAGAGGTATCTCTTGAATTAAATTTAGTAATCTAAGTAACATAACCATCTTACAGCAGATGCAGAAAAACCATCCACTTTTGGGCCTCCTTGGTGGTACAAGGGGTTAAGCACTGCACTATGAAGCATCCGCAGCCACTGCAGCATGAGTTCGATTCCCCACCAGAGAGATGACCCGCATGGCGCAGCAGACCTCTCCTCTCTCCCCGCTGCTCCCCTCAGCAGTATATTTCAGTAGATCTGCCTACTCTGTTCCCCACTCTGTCTCTGGGGAATCCTCTCACCCCCCACACCTCTGGCCTGCATGCCAGTTCTTGTATGCACAAATAAATAATTCTTTAAGAAAAGAAAAAAGAAAAGAAAAACGATCCAGTTTTCAACAGGTGACTGATTATTCTTATAAAAGTCTTGCTTTACACACAAAGAGTGCTATTACTAGGCCCTGCAAGAACTCAAACAGCAAAGAAGCACTAACAACACAACAGTTAACATTTCCACCCACCTTAGGAGTATCATGGACCACCTATATGTGAAACTGCGGTACATTATTAAACAACTGGGTGCAGTATCGAAGGCCTTGGTGTCCAGAGACAGGAGCTGCCTCTGTAAAGACCCATGTTTTCTACATTCCTATCATTAATCTCTTCCATCAACACTTAAGAGATGAAATTTAATGCTATCCAATTTACTAATGGAATCACATCTCTATGAAATCAGTTTTTATTGATGGAAACTAAGATTGCTGACATCAAACCAAATTCAGTTCTTTCTTCTGCCGGCACCCCACAACCACCTTCCCCAGACTTCTTATTTCACGAATTTCAGTAACTCACTATTAACATCTTTTAAAATCATCCCCCAATGTGGTGAGCAAACTAAAAACGTGCTTTAATATAAAGGTTTTCTAATTTCACAAAAAATGTCCATTCCGAGGCCTGTGACACGAAAAGATTATTGAAAATAGACACTGAGGCAATCAGGTTCTGCTCCCTCTCCAAAGCCCTTGCATTAATGATCACGCAAACACAAGCCTGCCACTTCCCTATTTCACTGAGACTAGTTCCGAGGTCTTAGAACATTCGCCAAGGAACTAAACATGCAACTTGGAGGCAAGAAGACCTCGTGCATAACGCTCCTATTTGCGCTCTCCATTTTCTGAGGCAAAGAAAACACATGGCTGTATCTAACAAGTAAGAACGGTGACAGCTAGTGTTTCCCTCACCGCACCCCAAGACCATCGGTGAGACCAGCGGGCATTGTCAGATGCCTGAGCCGGCTCCTTTACGACCCCAGGCGCTCCTCTCAAGTCTAGCAGCCCGGCTCTCAGGGAGTGGCAGGCACTCGGTCTCCACTAAGCGACTCCTGACACTGCCAGTCGCCAAGCGAGACAGCTTTGCTAAACGGCGGACGGAGGGACAGTGGAGGGTACCGAGTGAGGGGGCCCAACCCCAGGGTGAAGGAGCCCGGGCAGCAGCAGCTCGCTGGGGTCGGGAGCCGCCCGGTTCACTAGCGATTCGGGCCGGCCCGGGAGCCAAGGGAACGAGCCGAGAGTAGCCCCTGTCCGGCCGCAGGCATCGGCCCGAGACAGAGGCTGGAGGCCCCAGCGGCCGCGACTGGGGGCCCGGCACCTACGTGGTCGGCGTTGCTGTTGGCGCTGTGGAAACACACAGCGCTGAAGGTGTAGCCCGAAATGGAAGCCGCCATGATGGAAATCTCCAAGTCCCCCATCATGCTCTGCGGAGGGCACACCGCCTTCCGCCGGCCCGCCCCGGCGCATTCTGGGAGATGAAGTCTTGGGCGCAGGCAGCTCGGGGCGGGCGCGCGCCGCAGTGACGGCTGCTAGATGCGCCGGTGCTGCGAGCCCGAGCCCCGTGCTGTGAGCTAAGCTCCGCTGGGGCTTGGCTGCCGCCGGACTCTGCCTGCTGCGTGTGGCTCCCGACAGTGCCCCAGACTGCCTTTTCTCTTTGCAAACGAAATTCTTGGTATTCAGAGTCAGCACCCGCGGTGTCCGTGGATGAACAGAGGGAGACGATGGGACAGTGGTACACTTGGGGCCTGGACATGGCAAAAACTTGATGTGATTTCACCTTTCACGTGGAAGGCCGAGAATGTAGTGCTGGGGAGGGAGCAGAGGGGAGGAGGTGCCCTTCCCGCTGGAGGACTGGGGGTGAAATGGGGAGCGGTGGTCAGAAATGAAATGGTGCCGTTGGCGCAGTCGGTCAGAAGAGATTGGATTCCAGCGCCCAAGAACACAAATTTAATAAAAACAAAGATTTTAAAATAAAGAAGCAATATTTGTGCTAAGTAGCTAAAACTGTAACAAAGTTAGGAAAAGAAACCCAGCAAAGGGACTAGCATTACTGTTACAGAGTACGGAGAGGGACACCCCAGAACTTTTAAATTTGCCCTCTCAATGGGTTTTGTTATTTGCTGTATTAAGATAAACATATAAGACTTTTAACGTAAAGGAATTTTAATATAATTAGAGTATAATATAGAAAGGATAAAGAATATAGTTATTAAGTTAAGCATTTAAATTTACCTATTTTTTTTGAGAGTAAAAGTTTAGCTAAGTAGAATTGGCCCAAAGCAAGGCCCAAAAGCTGCCACGAGTCTAAAGGACCTTTTAGTAGAGACCCATAGAAAAGGGTCAGAAAGAATCAGATAAATATGGGAGGAAAAGAGCAAAATTAAAATTAAGATGAAAGCTGCCATTATTAAGCTCCCCCTGGGTCTCTCACCCACATCTGTTCTAACCAGTCCAAGACCAAAAAGTAAGCGCAATTTTTTTACATGTCTCTCTGCTCCACGTGCCTCCTCCACATCTCCTTGCTGCTCTCCATCCTGCTTTCTTCTTTCTCCTTTCCTTCTGTCCTCCTTTTTTTTTGTGCAGAATTTTTTTATCCCTGCTCGGCTCCACCCACTTAGGGCGGAACAGGGATTTTAGAACTTTTTCCTTCTTTTGGGACCACCCTATTACATAACTAACCATTATTCTTTCAGTGGCTAATTTTTCATTTCAAATTGGGCTCCTGATCGCTCCCAAAATTCCTTCCACCACACTCTACAAGCTCAGCAAACAGGGCTGTTTCTGACAGGTGGAAAGCCCCCAAATCTTGGACTCAGTCTATATACACACACGTGCACACATGCTCTTTGCTCACATTTGATGAGTCAGCAAAGTTTTCAAAATTTATCTGGAATCCTACAACTCACCACCACCACCAGTACCCTACCGTGGTGCTCCACGCCATGCCTGGGTCATTGTAACAGCCTCTAACTCAAGGGGTCTGAACAAGGGGAAGTTTTGTCCCTTGAAGGCAATGTCTGGAGACATTTGTGACTGTCACAACTTGGGGGAGGAAGTCACTGGCATCTAGAAGTTTTATGCCAAGAGTTCTGCCAAACATCTTACAATGCACAGCACACAGCCTCCTCCCTCCTTCTTAAAATGCCAATGGGGATCAAAATCTTGTGTTCCAACTTTTGCTTTTAATGCCTTCCCTGCCAGATCCATTCTCAACATAGCAGCCAAGACTTAAGTCTTGCTGCTTCTTTGTCAAACCCCAATCAATTATCTGGCTTCTTTGTCTGACTTCATTTGCTGCTACTGCTGCTTCTTTGCTTCCTGGTTACTCCTCTCTCTTTTCACCTCAGAACCTTTGCACTTGCTGTGCCCTTTGCTTGAAATGCTCTTGATAGCTGCAAAACTGACCCCTTTATCTCTGCTCTAGATACTGTGGTATGCCATCCAGACCTCCCCTTCCGGGATTGATTGAATTCTTCCCAGCTGCTTGGAAGGTTGTCAGCTGACAGCTCTCCTGAAATTATCCTCAGTGGAAGAGAGTCTCATCATCCAGGATTAATCCTCCTTTCCTGGGCAACAGGTAATCACTGCCCGGACAGTGTATACAGAAGAAGCCCAGCTCTTTCACTTTAATCTGGGGCACTTCCAAAGGATCCACCCAGCTTCATAGTGTCTTATGAGGACAGCTGGGATGAGCTGAGATTCAGCTGGAATGGTAGCCCGGCCCAGGTGTTTTCCCTGCCCATCCCGCTTCTTCCTCTTGCCTAACCAGCAGAGATCCTGTCAGGAATCCCTAGTAACCATCTTCCGCATTCATCCCAGTCTTAGATTCTGCTTCCCTGGGGATACAATCTGTGGTAACTTCTTCGGTTTTCACTCTGCCACCTAGAGAATTCTTCCCCAGTGCAAGTCTCCAGATCTCCCATCATAGTCCCAGAGTATACATAGTCTTGCTGCTGGCTGTGCCCCTCACCAGGGGCTAGTCTTTACACAACATTCCCAATATTCCTTCCCTGTTTTAATTTCCCCTTTACCACTTATTACCATATAACATCATCTTTATTTTACTTACTTTGCCAGCCTATTGCCTTTCTCCCTCCACCAACACGTGCTGAACTTCATGAAGGCATTGATTCACTTTTGACTTGCTTACTGTAGTAGTTCCATCATCTGGAATAATACAGTGGCAGCAGATGTTACACAATACATGATTATTGAGTGACTGTTGCATGAAAAGGTGCTAGGGGCCCATGGAACATGGCTGAGTTCTAGCAGCAGCGATCTAAAGGGATGGAGAACGGAGCTGATAAAAGGAGTAAGCTTACTAATAAGGAGGTCCCTCAGGTTGCCCATTAAGGAAACAATTTGCAAGCAGGAGGAGATGAAATAGAAAAGAGAATCAGATGGAATGGCAGTGTCTGTGGGGAGAAGGGGACAGTAAAATAAGGGCAGATGAATAGTTAGTGAGATTCTGGACTTTGGAGAAAAAGGAGAGGATAAGGAAATTTTAGGCTCTGGTGTATGTATGTGATGTCATCCCCCTGGGCTGACTTCTTCATGAAATATTCAGCAAAACATCTAAAGTGACAGAGTACACTGATGTAGTGGTTAAGTTGGAAGACATTACAGTAGATTGCTTGGGTTTGGGTCTCTGTTCTTGAACTCACTGTGACCTTGGGGACCTCCACATGGCCTGGTTTTCTCATCTGTATAATGAGGATAATACTAGTACCTGCTTCATGTGGCTATTAATAAATAACTTGTTGGATGTATTTAACGTAGCCCCTGGTACACAGTGACTGTTTTATTAGCAGGAAGTAGTTTAAAATCTAAAAGGGGGCTATACGCATTGACAAAAGACCTCCCCATATATCATATAGCTATAATTTTGTTAAGTGACTGCAAGTTGCAAACGATACAAATGGTAGGGTTCCATTTATAGCTCTCTGTCAAAACAGATGGTGTGCGTAAATGAAACATGCTGCTGGGATGGGTTGAAACACGTGGGAACAAGAAAGCCCAGTGTCATATGGATTATGCCCATTTTGTAGTTGAGGAAACCAAGGCATAAGAGGTTTAGATTAAGAAACTCACCTGAGATCAGACCTATGTGGCTATGGCCAAGTTGGCTGGACTCCTTAGTCCCTCACCACACAGGAAAAGTGTGGGTCAGGCCCTAAAGAGAGGATCCCTGATTGACTCTTGGAGGGAAAGGGCGTAGTTGGGACTTGAGGTGGGGTGCAGAGCCGAATGGCTCTTGGAAGCTTATTCGAAAGCTGCTGCAGTGGCCCCTTTGAGCTGTGAGCCTGAGGAGTATGGGAAGGCAGAGTGGGGACAGGATGCCAGAGTACCCCTGAGTCCAGAGGCTGGGGACGTGAGTTTAGCCAGGAGAAGGCAAGGACAAGATGACACTCTGTTCAGGTGACAGTAGGCTGCTCAGGGCCTAGATGAACAGGGAAGAGAGGGCTTGCAGGTTTGGGGGCTGAGAGCTCGGTTTTGAGTAGGGTGGGGTTTAACGTAACAAGGGACCTCTAGGTGGCTGCAGTGAAAGCTGAGGACAGAGAACAGAACTAGCGTCACTCGTAACAAGAGCCGACACTTACTGGACACTCAGTGTCAGGCCTGTGCTAAGCTCTTCACCTTTACAGCGCGATAACCTTTTAAGCCTTGAATAGTCCCGGAGTAAACCCATGTCACTCCATTTTAAACAAGAAACTGATCTAGCATGGACAGGTAAAGGTAAAGGCACTTCGGACTTCACAGAGATGCTCTCACTGGTCTCGAGGGCTGCCCTTCGCTGTTATCCCGGTGGCTATGCGGGTGGGCACGCTGGGGGCCCCAGGACCAGGGAGCTGAGGCCAGGCTTCAAAGCTGGTCCAACTGCACAGCAGGGCTCTGCGCTCCCCTTTTTAAAGGCTCGCTCCCTGCAGAGACAGGAAGGGGTTTTCTTGAAGTTACTTGCTACTCGAAGATACTTGCTACATCCTACTGATGGGCGCAGGAGGTAGAGGCTGCAGGTTGGGAAGAGTTGGAGGACTCCTGAGGGCTGTTTCAGCTGCAGGTTGGGGGTGGACAGAGGAGACCCAGGGTACGTAGTCTCCCTCCTCATCCGAGGGGCACCCACCGAGAGGGACTGTGTTCCTTGGCACAGCACAGCTTCTCCCTGGTGATGGGCAGCTCTACTCAGATTGAGCATCTCCACCCCTCCCCACAGAACCCTGTTGCCCTGGGTGATCAGAGGTGGGGGGCCACACAGCCTTCAGGACTAAACAGCAGAGAAATCCTGGAGCCAGAGAAGGAATTCTGTATAAACGGAGACCTTTTCCTGGGCCCCATACCAACAACTGTTTATAGTGTTCGTCACACACAGCAAAAACATCTTAAAGTGTTGGCAAGACACCAGCTTGAAGACGGCCTTATGTTTCATGAGTGCTTCTTAATTAGAACCTAAAACTTTTTAAGACCCACTCAGTCACATTCAAGCTTGCTTTCTCCAGCAACTAGAGTCTAGAAAAGATCAAAACAACCATTTGCCTAGGGCAGCACTAATTGGCTGTGGCATCCGGTGGTTTTATTGCTCTGTAATAAGGTTACTTACGCTCTTTCTTGAGTTCTTTAATCACTATACACATGGGCTCCCATCTGTCTTTTCCCATATTGTCTCACCAGTGGTGGCCTGACGATCTTGGGACTTCTCGCAGAGGGGGAGAAGCACTTTCGCTGCTGAGCGGGATTTCTGTGCACTGGAACAGCAACCGTTGATGCTGTTACCTCTGGGGACTTGTTATTGGGCTTCTGTTGGCCAAGACAACAGAGACGTGGCCTAGGAAACACTCCTTTCACTAGGGAGGGAAGGCAGCCTTGCAGGGCCTTTGAGAGTCGTGCCTGGATGCTGGACCGCAGGCACCTCACTGCTGCCAAAGGCCGCCCGTCCCCACCCCCGCCCCCACCCCCTTAGCCTGTTAGCAAGCAATGGGTTCTCTGCCCTGCCTGCACAGATCGGGTAATGAAATCAGGTATTTGAGAAATCAGCTTTATTTACAGATAGGCTGCAAGGAGGTAGGAGACACATTCATATCTACCTGCCTTGTTAAGAAATAAGGTTACATAGGTTTTGGGCTCCAGAGTTGAGAACACAGGATTTCACTGGCTAAAAAGTGGGTTAGGGTGAAAAGATGTGGACTTGGCTGAAGTTCACTGGCTAGTCACAGGGCAGCTCATACATGGGAGCATGAAAAAGCTTTTCTTCAGACCGTTGGTGTAGGGTAAAGGTTGATCAGGTATTTCCACCCTCCCACCACTGATGATGGACACCTGTGGTGCTGCGAGCATTCCAGGGTGGGCATGCGCAAGTGGGCGCACCTGTGTTGGACACGGGCATAAATGGGTGGCGTCATGAGGACGCCAGAACTGTGAGGACCAACCGAGAGAACCGACAGCAGCAGAGAGAGAAGCAGCAGCCGAGAGGGTGAGATGCGCTGGGGGCTGGGAGGCCTGCCAGACTCCCAGCCCTCCGGCCCCCATGCCTGCCATGCACCTGGCCACCTCTAGTAAATAAAAGCATGAAAAGCCACCGAGGGCTCCAAGACTCTCCTCCCTGACCCGTCTGCCCAGAACCATCCTGGAACCTTCCTCCTGTGCCACCTCCATCCTGACACTACAGTTGGGTTGTGAGTCTCAGGTGTGACAGCGCCTCAGGGTAGCCTGCTCCTGCTGAGTGCTGGGTCTCCCGCCACCTTGGGGTGCAGCTCCCGGACTTCTGCTTCTACTTGCTGAGCCTGTGTCCCATGAGGTCTAGGTTCTGCTGTGTCTGTAAAAGCAAACCTCAAAGAGAAAGTTAGGTAAGACTTGACCTCACTCTTGTACTCTAGGGTCTGGGACAATTGAACCGCTTGGCCTCAATTTCAAGCCCATCAGATGAACCGCATTAAACGGCAGCTGCCAAAGGCCTTCAGACCACAAGGCAGGTGAATCTCAGCTTCCTTAAGCAGTTCCCGGCTTGGCACAGATGGGGAGACTACAGCAGCTGGCGGCTAGGAATCCTGGGCACATGGTCCCATCCCTTTTGCAGGTGTGCCCAAGACCTGGCAAAAACTATCAGGTGACTTGCTTATTCTAGTCGAGCAGCGCTGGTGTCCCCTGCCTGCCTATGCAACACATTCCGAAATGGAATGGCCCCTTATAGACGACCCCCAGATATGGCGCAGCTTGGGCGGGCCCCTGGACGAAGGAGGTGCCTCCACGCAGTCTGGCGGGGGTAGGGAGACAGGTGAGCCTCCACCCGGCCCACGCTGGGCTTGGGATCCCCGCGTTGTGACGAAGGCGGGGCAAGGAGCCGCGCGTAGGACCGCCCACTAGACCGACCCCGCCCCCGGGCGCGGGGATGGGAGCAGTCGAGATGGAGGCCTCCGGACGCCTAGAAGCGCCAGCCCGACTCCGCTCTGCCCGCGGCACGTCTCTATGGCCGTCCCTACGGCGTCCAGGATGCCGGTCGGCGAGAGCGCGGGCGCCGGCAGCGGTGGCGAGGGGGCTGAGGGGCCGTCTCGCGGGGGTAGCCCTGGAGGAGGTGGCTTCGTCTCGTCGGCGCTGGGGACCCGCGAGCAGTGAGTGTGGCCCAGGACCGGGGCGTGTGAGCGGCGCTGCCCGGGCTCGGTGCTGGGAGGGGATCGAGGGGGGCTCCGGGGAGATGGGGAGACCTTGGGGGCGTGGTGGGAGGCGACCTGGGGACCGCCTGGGACGGGGTCGGGGGAGGGAAGGGAGCGTCCTGAGGGACCGTCCTGGGGCGGCTGAGGGGGCTTTCAGAGCGCTGACGTCCGTCGAGGGGCCGGTGGGGCCGGGAGGGACCGACGCCGGTGGTGGGCAGGCTGGGACAAAGGGGGAGAGGGGGGCGGGGGCTGCGGGCGCGGGGACGAACTGTTGAGGCCGAGGGGCGCGGGCAGGGAGGTGGGCGAGGAGGTTGTGGGCCACCGTGGGCTGGGAGAGCGATCTGACCTAAAGCAGAAGCTGGGTAATGACTGAGTGAGGCGGCGACGCGTCAGTGGATGGCGGGCAAAGGCTGAGACGGTAACGCGGAGCGGAGGGAGAGGGAGCCGGGATTCTAGGGGTGCAGGGGGAGCGGGCGACTTAGGAGTAAGAGTAGGACCTACACTAAAAGCGTACCCCTTCAGCAGTTCATCTTTGCTGAGTTCCTTTGTGAGGAACCGCTGAAGCGGTTGTCTCCACACCTGAGACGACCGAAATGTGCTGAAATGACTCGATGCCAGTTTGGGACTTAGGGATCCTTGGACACATACTTATTTGTATTTTGCTGAGCTAAAATATATAGTATTTTCATGTGTTCGTTGTTTTAAGAGCTTTTTACTTGAGTAAACTTACCTGCTTGTCCTTGTCTTTCATTCTTTTGCACGAAGATGTTAAGAGACTGAGCTATGTGAGTTATAGCGCTGATAATGTTTTACTTAAACTTGTCATAAATATCACTAATATATTAGAAACACTTAATTCATAATAGTATTTAATTCAAGATCTTGCTTTGCAATTGATTATTTATGTAGCTGGGATGCTGTCTATGAGAGAGAGCTGCAAACTTTCCAAGAATATGGAGATACAGGGGAAATCTGGTGAGTTAGAAAACGGTGGTGGAATTGTGATCCAGAAGCTGTGTGTGTTTCAAGTACTTATCCCAAAGAATGTGTAGAAGTCTTGGGAACCTTGGACTGATTTGAGTTTTAGTGGTTAGATTTAATTTAGTATACTTCCCTCTTCTCTCACTTAATAGCCCCCATTTAAAACTGATCAGATTATTAGGAAGTTTCTCTTATGCTGTCATGTGCTTTCAATAAATAACAAAACTTGGAGCTCACCAACATGTACAAGTGTTAACGCTCCTGTAGGGAAACATTAAAGCTTACCTGTTCTGTTCTTTTTTTTTTGGGGGGGGGTGTTTTAAATAAGAGCAGAGATGAAGCAGAGATGAAGTCACAGATAATTCTTATTTTTATGAAAAACCTAAAGGAGAATATTGAAAAATCTGCTTAAATTGATCTTTGTAACCTTTGCTCTGTAGCTTTGTTATTTGATTAATTGATTCTGTTTCTAATAGGTTTGGAGAAGAGAGTATGAGCCGACTAATAAGGTGGATGCAGAAACAGAAGATCCCGCTGGATGCATCAGTGCTTGATATTGGAACTGGAAATGGTGTTTTCCTGGTTGAACTTGTTGGTACTTTTAGTATTCATGTGTTAAAGCCAATTTTAAAATGAAGTTTAAAATATCTTGCAATTGAGGACACCAGCCATCTAAATCTAAAGTGTTAAAGCCATCATGCTGTTTCCTGGGCGAGGGCACACAGGGCCAAAGGGAGACTACGTGGATTGTGAGAAAGAACTGAGCGAGACGCCGAGGAGAGTCCTCGTCTTAGCCCTTTTGGTATAGCCTTGACCTTAGAATGTTAGTTGTAGAAATCTATAGCTAGTCGATCAGATTGAGGCCATTCCTTATATTCCTAGTTAAGAGTTTTTTACTTGTGAATGGGTGTTGAATTTGATCAGTTGCACTCTGATCTCCTTTGAGATGATTTTTTTTCTCGAGTCTATTAATGTTGAATTGATTTACTTTTGTTCGGAGAAGTCCTCAGCTGACATAAATGTCATTTAATCGACATGTTTGTTGAGAGCGTTTCTGTGATTATTCAGTGGTAAAACAAATTACCACTTCTGAAGTAAATCAAGTTGGAGTGTGGTGTGTTAGCCTTTCCATGGATTGGATTTGACTTGGCAGCATTTTGCTTAGAATTTGTATAGCAACAAGAGAGAGATTAGCCCGTAATTTCCTTTACTAGGAATTTTCATGTAAGGTATCAAGGGTATGCTGGTCTCATAAAATTAGTGTCTCTAGTTTCTTCTTTGGGGGAAGTGTCTCTTTATTCTTTGGGAAAATTTGGGTAAGATTGACTTTGCTTCATTAAATGTTTGGGAGGAGTCAGGGGGACATGCTCTGGGTGTGGGTTTTTCTTTCAGGGTTTGAGTCAAGTTTGTGTTTTTCAAGAAATTTATTCACTTACCTAAATTTCACATTTTTATTGGCAGGAAGTTGTTCATAATTTCCTGTTAAACTTAAAAAAAATTACCGTATTGTAAAAATAACTGTTTTGCATATAAGTCTATGAATCTTAACACACGTAGAGATTTAATGTAATATCACCATCAGCATGCAGAATAGATCCATCCAGAAAACTTGGTACTGTCCTATGGAGCACAATCCCTTCCCTTAGTAGTCGATATTTTTCCATTTTAGCCTTTCTGAAATAGACAGTGGCATCTACTCGTGGTTTTAGTTTGTATTTCTTTAGTGGCTTATGATCTTGAATGTCTTCTTGTACTTATATGCTGTATGTAGTCTTCTTTGACTATATGTCTGTTCAAGTCTTTCACTCATTTTTTAATTGAATGTTTTCTTTTGAGTTTGGAGAGTTCTTTATATATTTCTTTTTTTGTTATTTTTTTAAAAAGATATTATTTATTTATGCATACAAGAGCTGGGGTACAGGCCAGAGTCGCGGAAGATGAGAAGATTCACCAGAAACAGAGTGGGGAGCAGAACAGGTAGATCTACTGAAATCCAGTATGCTGAGGAGGAGCAGACCAGGCAGGAGAGGTCTGCTGTGCCATGTGGGTCACTCCCCTGGCTGGCGGCAGGAATCAGCACGTGCTGCAGTGGCTGTGGTTTGCTTCATAAGTGCGTTGCTTAACCTATTGCGCCATCAGGGAGGCCCCTAATTTAAATTTCTTTACTTTTTTTATAGTTTCAATTTCAGTGAGTTCTCACTTTCACTATTTTATTTTTTTGCTTTTAATTTACTTTTGCTCCTTTATTCTAGATAAATGTAGACATTTAGATTGATTTGAGACTTTTATTCTTTTTTCATGTAAACATTTAATGCTAGAATTCTATAAATTTTCTTGTAAGTATTACTGTACCTTGCTCATTTTGATATTGCATTTTAATTTTCACTCACTCTGAAATATGCTTTGATTTTCTTTTTACCCATGGATTTTTGTTGGGGATTTTTCTCTCTGCTGCTGGCTAACCTAATTTATTCATGGTCAAAGGATATACTGTGTTCTTGGGTAGAGCGCTCTGTAAGTGGTAACTAGGTCATTATCGGTAGTGTTGTTCAGTTCTTTATCTTTACTTCTTTTCTATCTATAAATTCTGTTA
This sequence comes from Galemys pyrenaicus, assembly GCA_019455555.1. Taxonomy (NCBI): domain Eukaryota; kingdom Metazoa; phylum Chordata; class Mammalia; order Eulipotyphla; family Talpidae; genus Galemys; species Galemys pyrenaicus. The sequence goes on along the minus strand of JAGFMF010011658.1, from coordinate 13,223,522 downwards.
ATTATCGAGATAAGAGTGTTGAAAACGTCCGGCTCTGATTGTGGATTTGTCTGTTTTTTCTTTTTCTCCTGTCTGTTCCCCTACATATATTTTGAAGTTCTGTTGTTAGGAGCATAGACATTTTGGGTTGTGTGTGTATTGGTGAACCGACCCTTTTGCTGATCTGCTTTAACATTGGTTGTTTTGTTGAATTTTTTTGAATTGTACTGCAGTCATAAAGCTGCGAAACTGTGACAGAGACTGTAGGACTGGCAAAGCCTCTGGTGTTTATTCTTGGTACCTTTAAAAAAATCCTTTTTCTTTTAACCACCCTCTGGTTTTTATCTGACCTTTCATTTTTCTCAAATTAATCATTTTTAAAAAATATTTATTTATGCACATAAGAGCTGGGGTACAGGCCAGAGTTGCAGGAGGTGAGAGGACCCACCAGAGACAGAGACAGGAACAGAAGAGGCAGACTGACTGACATACACTGCTGAGGGGAGCAGCGGGCGAGGCAGGAGAGGTCTGCTACGCCATGTGGGTCCCCTCCATGGCCAGTGGCAGGGATCGAACTCATGCTGCAGTGGCTGTGGTTTCCTTCAGAGTGTTGCTTAACCCACTGCGCCACCAGGGAGGCCCCTCAAATTAATCTTTTTAAACACATAACTCATATTTGCCTACGTGGTATATAATGTATTTTGTGGTGTTAACAGCCATGTTTTATATTCAGTACTTTCTTCAAAGATCAACTTTAGGGGCCTCTCTAGTGGCGCAATGGTTTTAAGCAGCGCACTATTAAGTGGACTGCAGCCACTGTGGCATGAGTTCAATCCCTGCCACTGACCTGGGAGGTGACCCACATGGCGTAGCAGACCTCTCCTATCTCCTTGCTGCTCCCTTCAGCAGTGTATTTCAGTCAATCTGCCTGTTCTGTTCCCACTGTCTTTGGTGGATCCTCTCACCCCCAACACCTCTGGCCTGTACCCAGTTCCTTTTTTTTTTTTTTAAGATTTTATTTATTTACGTACAAAAGATTGGAGTACAGGGCAGAGTCTAGGGAGGTGAGAGAGACAGAGCCAGGAACAGAACAGACTGAAACACACCACCGAGGGTAGTCGCAGGTAAGGCAGGAGAGGTCTGCTGCGTCATGTGTGTCCTCTCCCTGGCCTGCAGCAAGGAGTGCAGGAATCAAACTCGTGCTGCTGTGGCTGCGGTTTGCTTCATAGTGCGTTGCTTAACCCACTCACCACCAGGGAGGCCCTGTACCTAGTTCTTATATGCATAAATAAATGAATCTTTAAAAAAAAAAAAAAAGAGGCGGCGGGTGGCTGGGCCGGCTGTGGGCGGCGGTAAGAGGCGCGCGCTCGGGGTCCCGGTCGCGAGGAGGAGGAGGATGTGGCGCGTGGCGCGCGGAGGGGAAATGGCTGCCGAAAACAAGCCGGAAGAGCGTTTCCCAAAGTGTATTCTGCGGAACTAGCACCTACTGTGTTCTCAACACCGTGCCACCTATAGAAGATGATCATGGGAACAGCAATAGTAGTCATGTAAAAATCTTTTTACCGAAAAAGCTGCTTGAATGTCTGCCGAAATGTTCAAGTTTACCCAAAGAGAGGCACCGGTGGAACACTAATGAGAGATCATGACGCAGCCGTCCTTTTGGATTTCTTTTTAATAATGTGTGACCCTTCACCTTTGATCCCCTGACCTGCATTACCTTGGTAACCATTTCATTTTTTAATTTAATTTCATTTTTACTTTTGGTGTACAGCTGTAACATTTCATCTCTCAAAAGTGTAACACGCTGATTTCCTCAAATAGAGACACTCCTTTGAGCGATAAATTTGCAAAATGCTGTCTTCATTTTCTGTATTAAAATTCATTTCAGTTTTTAAAATAAAGTGTAATCTGTGTTTTCATCCTCTTTAAAAAAAAAAAGATCAACTTTGTTTTTTGATAAATTTTTAAACTTTTTTGGCTGGTTATATAATTTTAGATTGGCATTTTTTAAATTGTTTTTTGGTCTTCATTCTTTATAACTTACTGTCAGCCTAAATGTTTGTTAAGTCTTTTGAAGGTAGTTTATCCCTTGTTCCCCCACAAACACATTCCCTGGATGCATTTGAGATTTTTCTGTTTATGGTTTTTATCAGATATGTTATACTCTGTGTTTTTTTTTCTCATGTAATCATGCCTGAGGTTTATAGTATTTCTTGAATCTGGTTTGGTCCCTTTATTGGTCTTAGAAAATTCTCATCCAGAGGCCATTTTCTCATCTGCTCTATTTTCATTTCCTCTCATCCTATTATATATGTTAGATATTATACTGATATCTAATACTTATTTCTGTACCACATTTTTTCTTTCTGTTTTACTTTTTCATCTTTTTGTCATTCTTTGCTTAACCAGGGATATTTTCTTTGGACCTTTCTTCTAGCTCTTTCATTCTCTCTCTCTCTCTCTTACTCACACACACATTTGGGTCTCCTGTAAACCTTTATCTAAAGTTTTAACCCTTTGGTTTTTGGTTATTTCCTTAAATGCTTATTTTACACTGAGTGCCACAAATTGCGTGTGAAAAATATGGGCGATAGTTTGAGACTTTGAATGATTGTTTTAGGAACCTGTGTATGATTTTTGTAAGTTCTACTGGAAGAATAAACAGGTGTGGGAGAAGAGGGAACTGGTAAGAGTCAGTAAAGCCATTTTGTGTTTTTGGTCTGATAGGGGAGTTGAGGGAAACAGAGAAAATGAAGATACTGAGGAATATGGAGTGAGACAGCTGAAAGAGTAGGAGGTTGGCATCAAAGAAGGGATACCTTAAGGTTAGAAGTGAAAAATAGAGAACAGAACGCTCAGTGGAGTGTAGTTGGCGTGTTACTTGGGTTTGGATTAGTGATAAGTCAGGTAAGCTTGACCAGTCTAGGTAGATCTTAGTGGATGGTATGGGGTCAGGCTCGGTGTTGCTGGAAGTACCTGTTTAGTAAATGAAGAGCAGGAAGGGAATTTCAGACTACACTGTGCTTTGCCTTCTTCAGATTCCCTTTGACGTTAACTGTAGCCTGATGGGTCTAAAATTGTTCAGCACAGCGAGGGCTGGAAGCTCGGACCAGAAGCCGGCCCGCTCTTGGCGCAGGCCCACTGCAGCCTTAGTTGGTCTGCTTGATGAGTAAACAGCTGGCTTGGGGCCTTTGTCTTGGAACTTTCAGATCAGTGAGCCTTTTTCTTTTTGATTCATTGGGGATATTGATTTCATCTGCCCAACCTGCTTCGCAGTTTTTTTGTGAGGATCTGTTTGAATATATAAAATATATAAAAAATGAAAAATAAAATATAAAAAATAATGTACAAATATAAGGTGATTAATAATCACTTGGCTGGTGGAGAATTGCATAATTTATCGTTACACTAAAGGGAAACTTAAAATGAAAAACTTAACTACTTATGCTTAGTTTAATTTATATAACGTAATTGTGTTAAGTAAAATTTATGACAGACTTATGTGTGGGTCAGCATGAGAAGTTGAATGTAACCCTACACTTTCCTGCTGGAGGGCAGAAATGTTGTACATATATTCTCATTAACCTTGAGAAAATGAGCTTCCTTTTGAAAAATAAGTCAAATATAAAAGCAAATGAATTGTGACATTATATAGTTAAACATTTAGTTTTTATGTAGATTTTACAATAAAATGTAAACAGTGTGTGTGGCCCCCCCCCCCCCCCCCCGTGTGGCAAGGGTTTAAGTCTCAGTACTTTAAGTCTCAGTACTATGAAACTATCTGCAGCGACTGCAGTACGAGTTCAATACCTAACTAGGGAGGTGACCCACATGGCGGTGTGGACCTCTCCTGTCTTGCCCACCACTCCCCTCAGCAGTGGATTTCAGTCGATCTGCCTCTTCTGCTCCCCACTCTGTCTCTGGTGAATCTTCTTATTCCTCCATACCTCTGGCCTGTACCCCAGTTTTTGTATGCATAAATAAATCTTTTTTAAAAAATTAAACATTGTAGTATATTGGGCAGAATGTATCATTTTATCTATTAAAAAGTAAAACAGTCTTAGTCCTAAGGAAATATACTTCAGAGGCAAAATATTATATTAAAATATTTTAAAACTAAAACACAAAATTATTTCTCTGTCTCTAGGCAAAATTTGGTTTCTCTAATATTACTGGAATTGATTACTCTCCTTCTGCAATACAGCTTTCTGGAAATATTATAGAGAAAGAAGGTGTCTCTAACATTGAGTTGAAGGTAACTTTTTTACAGTACTGTAATTTATTTTTATAGTAAAAGTTTAAAGTTTAAATGCTTCTAAAGTGTACTGATATCTGACATCTTTTGAACTCAACTATAAATAATCCAAATTGAAATATTTAAAAATAACTATTAAAAATCGCAATCTCGTCAGTTTAGGGAAGTTGTTTGCTCTTTTTGTGTGCAGGTGTTCTTTCTCCACAAAGAGCAGCTAACTTTTAATTAACTCTGTCAAGCAGTTGTAGATCCATAAAGTGGTATAATTCCACTGAAGATTAATTTGTGTCTGTGAGGAGGCGGTTCCTCTCACCATTTGTGCTTCTAGTCCAGCTTCTCCTCTGAGCCCTAGAATCATAAAAGTTGCATGTAATTCGGTTCCATTGGGCTGCCCAGTAGACTCTGGTTAGCCCAAAGTGACGCTCTTGGTTTCCTCCTAGACTTTCCCCAACCTTTCCATCTCTGTTCATTATACTACTTGTGAATGATTCACTTGCTACACTAACCCAGAACCCAAGTTGCCATCCTTGGTCCTTCTCTTTCCCTTAATCTGACATCCAGTTCAGTTGGTTTTGTCGTCAAAGTGTACCAGGAATGTTTCCCTTCGTACCTTTACTGCGGCCCACTGACCCAGGCCCCCACATCTCTGACTGGATGGCCGAGTGACCTCTTGGTCACCCTACCTATTTCCACTCTTGCCACCCTGCTGTCCTTGCCCACAGGCCAGCAAGAGTGATCTTTTATGATGTAAATCATTGGGTTTCCTTCCTTGCTCACAATATTCTTCCCCATTGCAGAACGGAATGTGAACATCCTCGTGCTCCTAGAAAGCCCCTTACTTCTTCCACTGTCCCTCTTTATCAGTAGAATCTCAGTCCGCCATCTTTTTTGTAAAGTGTGTCAAGTCTCTTCTCCAGTCTTTGTAGCTCTCCATCTGCCATATTCTTGCCCAGATTTTAGCTTCAGGGACTCACTCTCATCATTAGATATCTCCTCAAATACCACCTTAGACCTTTCCTGTCTACGTTTTCCAGAGCATTTCTCTTCCTAGTCCCTCACTGCCTCCGTTATTTTGATTTTATTTTCTTCATAGCACTTTTCTGAAATTATTTGGTTAATATGTTTGTTTGTCTCTCCCTGAAGAGAATATAAGTTATGTTCTCATTTCTCTTTTGTTGCTATTCTGTTCCCAGGGCCTGTGAAGTCCCTGCGTGTAATATGAATTCCTTGAAAAATTAAGTACTTTTATATAGGCATTTAGGATAGGAACTTTTATATAGGCATCTCCAAATTTAGCTCTTAAGAGTATAGTTACTGTTTTGTTACATGTATAATGTGTGTGTGTGGGGGTACCCACCTTCAAATGCAAATAAGCATAAAATTCACAAATTTAAGTCAAATAAGTTAATTTTAGATAATCACCCATTTATGATTATGTCATTAAATTCGTGTAAATAACTATGAGGTAATTAGTTATATTTTCAAAGTAGCTTTTCAGAATTAAGTCCACTGACAAAGTATTGTGGATATTTTGTGAAATTGAGTCAGATCACTATTTTCAATGCTTATGTCAGTAACTTATTAAAAATGAATGATATTAATGTGTAACGTTCAAAATCTAAAGGCATGATATTGAGAAAGTGAAAAATATTGCCTTTCAAAGTAATCGTTTAATTTCTTAAGCTTTATGCCATTTATTATATTTGTCAGTTTTTGAGTCAAAGTAAAGAACTTTTGGTTTATTATTTACTTTAGGTCACACAACTGGTAGCAGCAACTAAAATCCTCTTATTTCTCATGACTTGTTTGAGTTCTAGGTCATTTTAAAAAATGTCAAAATAAATGCTTTTTCATAAACCAGGCTTGTGAGTTCCATTATGTGCTTTTATTATTAGGCAGTACACCTGGCTTTGATTTGTTTCTTAATTTGTAGTGATTTGAAATGTCTGGGAAACACTGTCAGTTTCTCTAACTAATTCTAGCTTTAATGATCTTGGAATGAAGCACTTAAAGGTTTGCTGTGTAAAGTTGGAAATAGGTTTATTATATGCAGAATGCTATCATAAGTAATGGCCTCTTATCTATAACATTTTACAGATTATTATCACTTAAATTCAGTAAAGATTGTGTGTTGATTGCTCTTACATAGACATTGATTTTTAATATAGGTAGAAGACTTTTTGAATCTTTCCACAAAGCTGTCTGGATTTCATATTTGTATTGACAAAGGGACTTTTGATGCCATAAGCCTTAATCCTGACAATGCAATCGAGAAGAGGAAGCAATATGTGAAATCTCTCTCCAGAGTGTTGAAAGTGAAAGGCTTTTTTCTAATAACTTCATGTAATTGGACCAAGGAAGAGTTGCTAACTGAATTCAGTGAAGGTAAATGGCTATATGTTGTTTAAATGTGTGCTTATCTCAGGTTTAATGTATTTAAGTAGGCTTTTTTTCCCCTTGGTATTTGACTGTTTTACCTTTTCTATTTGTGGGAATTGCTTGCTTTTCTTCTCTGTTAATGACCTTGGTAATACTTTGAATGGTATATGCAAAGAACAAAGAAATAACATTGATTGAGATTCAGAGTCCTTTTCAAAATTTTCCAAGAATTCTTTGGAGTTAAGTACTAAACTTTATGAGCCTCTAAAAATTAGGATCTTTAGTTAAGCTATATAACTTATTATTTAGAAACCCAAATGAAGCAAGCACACGTATTGTGCTCCTGACTTAAGTGCGTAGCTCACTGGGACTCGCAGGAGTAAGCAGGATCGCAAATGGATGTGTTACTCTGTAAGTCTTTCATGATGTGATGGATTTGTCGGATGTCTTGCCTAGTGTCATTTAGATACTTGATTATCTTACTGTTTTTAGTGCATATAGAGCAACTTTTTTTTTTTAAGATTTTATTTTTATTTTATGCATACAAGAGCTAGGGTACAGCCAGAGTGCAGGAAGTGAGAAGATTCACCAGAGACAGAGCAGGGAGCAGAACAGGCAGATGGACTGAAATACACTGCTGAGGGGAGCAGCCAGCGACGCAGGAGAGGTCTGCTGCGCCCTGTGGGTTCCCTCCCTGGCCGGGGATCGAACTCGCGCTGCAGGGGCTTTGTTTTGCTTCATAGTGCGTTGCTTAACCCACTGCGCCACCAGGGAGGTCTTAGAGCAACTGTTTTGAACATGGCACAGAAACACAGTGTGGCATCTGATAGTAGAAATACTACCCATTAGTTCTTGAGGCAATCTCTATGTTTTTCAAGATTTTGGTACCAAGACAGATTCCATTTTTGCCCCACCAGCAAAGTATTACTAATGCTGTATAGACTGAAGAATTGAGGCTCTATAATCTGTACATTAATATCCTAAGTTCGTTGGCTGACTGAATGTTCTTGCAGGTTTTAGGGAGTATTTTATCTGCGCCTTTATTCTTGCAGTGCACTGGCATTTCTGGGAATGTACCTTAAGACTCTAATAGTAGATATTAGCATATTTTTATTTAGACTTTTTTTAGTATTACATTTTTTTAAAGGAGTGGGAGAAATTTTCAGGATAGAATATTCATAAATGATATAGCACTAAATTTGTGGTTAATTTTTGATCCTCAGTTGTCACAAGCTAATAAGCAGTAAATGTATAACCCTATTGTACCCACTTTATCTTTGAGTTTGTTTTCTTTTGGTAGTAAGGGGAATGCAGTAGGAGGGAGAGTACCTCACCTTGTCCTCTCGGGTGCTGGCAGTGGCTGACAGGCTGTGTGATGTAAATTCTCAAGCCTTTGCGGCCTGAAATGTGAGCTTGTGGCCTCATTACTGTTACTCTGGAAAACAAGAATTCTGTGATTTATTGTCTTTTATTTCATGCCATTAATTTTATTATCTTCCATGTTAAATTTGTTTCCTTTAAAACTGTCAGAGGCCCCATATCAATAGTTTTCCCTCTTCCTGAAGCTTGACAGTTTTAATAAATGCTCAAACTTAGACTGTGTAGGGCAAGTTCCTTTCCTGGTCTTAAGTACAGGTGTTCTCTTTTACTCCTTAAACCACCAGACAAAACCATACTTGTCTGTCTGTGGTAATGAGGAACAGACTTCAGCTTGGTAAAGGGTGCTAGAAATGGGTCTGTGTCTGAGAACTACTGAGTAATTTCTTCAATTTATGTTCCCTTTTAGAACTTAATACAGAATTTAAATAAGCGAAACAGTGCAGCAGGGAGTGACAAAGAAAGTCACGTACAATGAAGACATTCCTTAGGCCTGTGTCTCTGGAGTTGCTTGTGGCGTTAGCCCTGGACACTACTGCACACACACCCGCTCCCTGCGCAGGCCTGGCCTGGCTGCTCGGTTGGCGTCCTCTGCCTTTTGCTAGAACAAGCTCGCTCCACCCCTCGAAGGCGCTTTGCGTCTTTCCTTATTTAAAGCACAAAGGTTCGCAAAACTTGCAGTGGATTTTGGATTTTTCCTTTATAGCCACACCGAAACATTTTGTTGTGTCTTTTTTTTCCCCCAACCACACTGGCTGCTTTGAACGTTACTAGGTTCTTGTTTTCCCAGTGCACTTTGGGGCTTAAAAATTCTTTTAAAATATCTCGATAAATGTATAGTAGAAATAGATCAATACGTAAGCACTTAAGGACGTGTAATGCACTGCTGAGCCACTTCTGAATGTGCAGTGCGGTGTCCCGGGCCGTGGGGTGACCGCCACTGCCCTCGGCCCCAGCAGCGCGCACCTGCGTTCATCCCTGTTACTTAACCTCCGCTGAAGCGCTTCTCACCAGGCGGTGACTTGCCGCGTGTGGCGCCCTCAGACAGCACTGAGGCCGGGGAGAGCGGCGGTCCCCTGGTCCCCTGCTGCCTGCTGCTGCCCGCGATGAGGTAGTGGCTGGTGAACCGCGGAGGGAGAGTGCCCTCCTCTCCCCCGCCCCCGCCTAGAGTTCCAGGAGGAGGTGGGCGCGGCCCTGTGCCTGGAAGTGCGTCGAGTTGTCTGTCTAGACATGCCGGGTCGAAGGGAAAAACCACGAGATGACAGTCACAGCTTTGAGTGTGCAGTCACGATGTCGTGGATGCAGGGCCTGGACGTGCAGGGGTGACGCAGGCTTCCTTACCTGTGGGCTTCCTAACCCAATCAGAGCGTCTTGATTTTGTCTCCCAGGATTCGAGCTTTTCGAAGAGCTGCCGACGCCTTCTTTCAGCTTCGGAGGCCGGTCTGGAAACAGTGTGGCAGCGCTGGTTTTCCAAAAGCTGTGAGACTTCCGTGGGCAGGTTCAGTTAGCTTTTTTATGAAGCGCTACATCAAAGTCGACGTGGCACAGAAAATGCCAGTGCAAAGAAATGCTTAGTAAGTACACGGGATGTACGTGGTGGACAGATAGACCGGGCTGGTAAAAACTGTGGACTTGAGAGTGGTTGGGTTGTAGAGCTCAGCTGAGAAGAATTAAACGTTTCCTTTTGTTTTTGAAATGTAAATATTTTTCTTTTTGTTTAAAGAAATTTCCTGTAACTGCTGAACAGTTAAAACTTTAAAGCAGTAAATGAATTCACAGAAAGCAGCTGGTCTTGTCTTTGGTGCCTTGGTAAGGTTTAATTGAAGATACTTATTTATAAAGGTTGGACCGAATTATTCCAGGGTCAGAATAATAAGAAAACGCTTTCTTGGTGTTTTATTAGATTATTTGTGAACCATAATAAGAAGAATATTTTGGCTTGAATGGTAGCTATTTAAGGAACAGTGTTAATACCTGAGAAAATCCCTAGTCTTAATGCATGCAATTTTACAAGACTGGCAAATAGGAAAGAGAAGACAAATAAGAGGTCTGCTAAGTGCTGCAGCTACACTGTGTTGCTTTATCTGATGAAGTCATTGAGTCACCCCGCTGTGTCATCTTGAGGTATGTATGACTCCTGTGTCTGCATAGCAACAGCTTGTATGCAGTGGAGCCAGGGTAATTCTCTGGGTCTGACTTAAAAACCATCTAAAGCTCTTCCCCTAGCTATTCTGCCTCCCAGGTGGGGGACTAGAGCTGCTCGGTGGAAGTGCTGTGAGTGGGGCTGGGCGGTTATTTTTAGGCGCTCTGAAGCTCTTTGTTAGTGACAGTGTTGATTTGTGGACTGTGTGGAGAGTGAGTCATCCTTCGTGACTTTTCACCATCGCTCTACTTGTCTTAAAAGCCTTGCCTAATCAAGAACTGGATTGTGTCATTCTGCGAAAGGGTGTTGTAAGTTATGTATATCTGTGTCCTCAGGGATGTGGGACAAAGATGGTCTAGTTAGGGACCAGTTAGTAAGAGAAACAGTTTATTAACATTTTTGAAAAGATCAGGTATATTAATAGTTAATGCTATTTTTGTTTTTGGACTGATGTATTATATTGAAGTTAGAATTGAGCTTTTTTAAAAAGTCTGATACGGTTTTTATAGTTTCCAGCTTTTTGGGCCTATTAGGTTAAAAAAAATAGCAGAATTTGTGTTTTTTTGGCAAGTCTTACTCCAGTAATGAGTTAGTCCAACATTACATTGTTTTCTTGTCCAGGAATAGGGGTGAACAAAATAGGGGGTGAGGGTGGTTTGATTGCTATCACCATTAATCAACTGTTAAGATTTCTGCCTGCCTTGCAGGAGATAACTGAAGGCATTTACATAAAATTTCAATATGAGTTAAAAAAAAATTTCAATATGAGGTAAATAATGAGTAATTGCTTCAAAGTATATATGTTTTGCACTTTTAAAAACATGCTATTTTATAAGCTAGACATGGGCTTGTGAATCCTAAGAACGCATAATATAACTTGTTGAGGAGGTTTGGTATTTGCTTTTTCTCCCGCATTTCCTTTTATTTCAAATATAGTGATACATACTTTTTTAGAATTTTGAGTTAAGTATATGCTATTTGAGAACACCAGTCTAACCAAATTAACTTTCTCTATGACCAGACTGAAATATTGGGCTTGGATCACTGAGAGCTTAGACTGGTCCTTGAGTTTGTTTGTTCCATTTACAAAGATGATGCATTTTGAGGGGAATCATAGAGTCAGTGATGAGGTTAGGAAAGGGAGTCGTCCCCTCTTTATATCACTTTAATCCTGCAGAAAAGCCTCTCAGAGGTTGAAATCAAAACAAATGGAAGCTCCAAAAATGCAAATGATAAATTAGTATTTTCAAACAATACCATGCTTTAGAAGATAGGCTAGTCATTCCCCGAGCTGCTGAAAAAGCCGTAAATACATTATTAAACTCAGTTTTGTTAAATCAAATGAACATGTGAGTAACTGAAAGAAATGGTGCATTTATAAAAGGGAGCAGTAAGTTATGCGGTGAATGCTGTGTTCTCTGGATAAGAAGTTGGAATTGTAGTTTCATTTCATCAAAAGACACTCTTATGTTGAGGAAACTTGTTTGAAATGCAAACGAGATTTCTCTGTGGAGCCTGCACTGCACAGAATTGTTGCTTTTCATTATGATGTTATTTCTGCATAACAGGCCACTTCTGTGTGTAGGAAGTGCGTGTGCAAGCCCAAAGGGATTTGAGGCCTGAATGGGCTGGTTACACCAATTAACAAATAGAAAGTTTTCAGAACATTTTGTTTTAAGCCAGGTGCATGAGTTGGAGTTGCTTTTTGGGCCTGGCACTCATGCGCATGAGAATCGAACCTGACACTGCCCTTGGCAGCTTGACCAGAGCCATTTAAAAAAGCACAGACTGTCCTTGAATCATGTTTTCCTATTGTGGTAGCGGTGAGCTTGTCTTTCTTCTTCATCTGTCATATGCATGCAGTTTTCTATTTATTTGGGGAAGAAGGGAGGTGAATATATACAAAAGAGTCTTAGTCTTTGTGTGAATAATGTGTTCAGTTAATTTATTTTAAACTATCTAGGATACTGTAATGCAGTACTGTATATGTTAACCCAAATTCACATTCATCCAGAGTCTAAGAGAAACCTTAGATTTTAAGACCTCTACATTAGTAATTAAGTTCCAAATGGCTTTGAGATCCTTTTGCTTCAGTTGATATGCAGAGAAGTACAGTACCCCTGCCTATGTTAGTGGACTTGATTTATGTTCTCTCCAATTTTATTTTACTTGTGTGTGTCTGTGTGTGTATGGTAGCCTACAATGTAAATATAGATACAGATGTGAAAAATCAGTTGTTGTCCAGGCCAGTGCTCTGCTGCTGTGGGGAGACCTGGGTTTGATTTCCTATTTTTGGCTCTGTGGGCCGCAGTGTGTGCTCGGGGGACTGCCTTCTGCTGTGAGAGCAAGAGTCCGAGTGTCTTACGTCCCACTGTAGTAACTCTAGGTAAGTGTGTGTGTGTGAGAGAGCGGTGTGTGCGTGCGTGTGGTGCTGATGGGCTCTGAAAGGAGTCTTGTCTAATGCACTTCACTCGAAGAAGGCTGCCCATGACCTACGGCTTGATTGTGGGAGATGAGAATGCTGGACTGAAGGACAATTCCATAGTGGGAAAAAATTAGGAAACCTTTATCATTTTTTTCAGGCAGGAAGGAAACAGATGTTCTTAGAAGAAGGGGAAGCACATGAGCATGTTTTATTAACAGTTAATGGAAGAAAATTAATGCTAATTTATTCTTCATACACACCATGCAATTTGTTAGAAAGGGAAAAGAATAGTTTGAAATTCTTTGGTCAATTGATGAATTCCTATGTTAGGGGCATAGAAATGAAACTCAACATTAAGCAGACAAATACCCAAGCCCACAGGCTACATAAATGCTGAATAAAACCAGCTCTACAATGGGACTCTGAAAAGCGAGGGGTAAGAAGCCTAATGAATGATTGAATATGACCTTAGCAAAATCCCTGGAGTGTTGTTGAAAGATCATTCATTTCCAGCTTAGATGTCAAGATGGGCTCCAGTAACCAGAAAAAAAAGAGAGCTTGAGCCGGTACTTACTGAGTTCTAAAAATCTTTACAGCACAGAGCGTTAGAGAAGCCCTTTTAATGATTAATCTAACAGAATTTTGAGCTGTCACTATGTGGACCTGGTGGTTTAGACCAAGGGGAACCAAAGTTAAAAAGATAGGAATAATTCCCAAGACATGAATGTATCAATATTCTGCTTTTATGGAGTAGAACTTCAAAAAGTGGGCCTAGAGACTGGCAGAATGTACTTTCGTCATGCTGATACTATTGTCAGGAAGACTTAAAACCTAGGGATCAATTGTGCCTTAAAGTATTTGCAAATTACTGGCCTAGTTTATGGGAGGAAGACATAAAACCAAAACCTACTATTTTGTTTTAAGTGGCCCATCTGGAAGAAATGGTGACTTCTGTGTTGTATTTTAAAATATGTATTGTTGTCTCTGCATCAGGAAATGACAGGTATGTAATTGAGTGAGCTTTATTGTGCAGACTCTCCAGAAGCTTTTTAAGAAAAGTGAATCTAAGACATTTGTTTTGCCAAATAAAAATTTACACATGTACCAGCAGTTAGCGTATCCTGCATGTTATCTGAGGAGCCTGGGAAGAAATATGAAATCCTGCGGTCGAATCAGGGGACCCCTGGCTGTTCTCATCACTCCTCATTAGCATACTTCAGACCGGGCAGTTCTTCATCTCTGGTAGCAGAATGAAGCTCTGTTGGGAGGTGGCACCGCCTGGACCTCCTTCAGGCTGCACGGAGGGAAAAGTCTAAAGCCTGATGTGGGTGAGAGTGGGCGCTGCCAGCCTCCTCTAACATGAAGATGTCAGGCTTTTGTTCCCATCTAATTTTAGTACATCCTGGCTAAAAAAAGTTAGGATAATTTCCAACCACGGAACTTCCAGGGCTGGGGCGCGAGGGGGGAAGACTGGAGGAAGGAGCAGTTTACATCCCGTATCCGTCTGCCTTTCTTCAGAGGCAGCTAGCCCTACTGCTGATTCTGCTGGTGGAGTAAATGTGGACGCACTGAAGGGCAGTGGGTAGGTCCCTTCCCGGATTTGCCAAGAAGCCCATGTGCACTCTACGTAGGGAAAATTATAATACGGTATTTCAAAAACATCCTGGGCTGAATTAAAAAAACTGAAAGCAGGTTTTTGGGGAAAAGGCCTGAGCTTGTACGTGCAAACTACATGCTGTGTTATTATAAATGGAAAGTTCAAGGTCCGTTTGTGATTCATGAAACTGCTTTTATGCTCTTGTCTTTTTTTTTTTTAAAGATTTTATTTATTTATGCATACAAGAGCTGGGGTACAGGCCAGAGGTATGGGGGACGGGGTGAGAGGATTCACCACAGAGAGCAGGGAGCAGAACAGGCAGATCAACGGA